>CM037855.1:125446881-126046881 GCA_021234595.1 Delia radicum
TTTGATATTAATTGGAACTCAACTTCCGAATTTTAAACTCTTTAGGAATCTTTGTCTGTATCGAAAAATTTCATGATAAGCAATATAGTTAGGATTTAATACGGATATACCCCACAAAAGTTAAATTTGAAAAAGAAATATGGATTATATGCGTATTTTGGTTTGGTTCAATAGTAAAGAAAATATAACCAAAAACAGGCCAGCGGCGGGGCAAGAAAAGTACAGCAAAAATACAATTTTTTGGAATTTTAATTTTCGAGCACTTGTGTAAATATTGATTTTGTTGGTTTTTTAAGTGTTTTTCCAAAAGTGAATTTTGTAAATTTTTAATTGCAATTTTTGTTTGCAGAATTTAACATTTTTTTTTTGTTAAATTTTCTGGCATTTATTGCCTTTCCCACCCTAAACATTTAAACTTTTATAAATCTAAAATTCCTAGAAGTTTTTTACGTATTTTTGTTACACAAAAAAATCCTCCGTTTCATATTTTCTGTCATGTTTTTTATGTGCGTCGTCTTAAAAAATTAATGAGATATTTCTCTTTTTTAAAACAATTGACGAATGCTGGCATTGATTATTGCATATTTTTTGCTTATTTTGCTCTTGTTTTTTCATATTTCGATAAAAAAAAGTCTTATTTTTGAGCATGTTTTAGTACTTTTTTGAACAAAAACATATTTTTAAAGCATATTTTATCATTTTTTTTATTATTCAGTTTTTAGTTATCGAAATATTTTATGTTTTAATAAAAAATAAAAAATTTTTTCAAAATTTATGTTTCTTGTTTTCAGGCTGTACCGATTTAGCTATATTCAATCTTTTATCTCCTTTTTTGTTGGCAATTAAAATATATTTCTATACCGAAAAATAAGTTTTTAAAATACGAATTCTTTGTTTTAAGAGCATATTTTACATTTTAAGTGCATTTTTTTATGAGGTAAAAATAGGTTTTTTTTAGAGCATATTGCGGGTTGCTTGGTTATTATACATTTTGAGAGTTAATCTCGGCCTTTAGATGAAATTCTTGTGGTATTTAAATTCTAGTAAACCGAATTTTCAAATTTTTCTACCAAAATTGTTTAAAAAAAAAAACAAAAAAAAAAATGATTTAAAACTTTTCAAACTTTTTCTTTACCATTTCCAAAGAAGATTTACACTATTAATGTACAATTTTATAATTTTCAGACTAAAGCACATATTTTAATAGCGATTATTAATATTTCAACATTTGATAACTTTTTTTAACAGAATTTTTCTAATTAAATTATGATATTTGAAAATATTTAAGAAAATGTCGCTTGCAACCGAAAATCCCCTTGCGTACCATTACGCACGTCATAGTTTTTCCAGTCCTAGTTTAGGAAACCAACAAAAATTTGAATGCGCAAATTATGAAAAGCAAAGAATGAAATCCGGATAGTGACCAGCATACAACAAATAATTTTTACCAATTTGTAAAATAAGTTTTGGGATTTTAGAACATTTAGTTACTATAAAGGCAATAACTTATTTTTTTATTTTTTTCAACAGAAAATAATCATTTTTCAAAATAAATTGATTATTGTTGTATACACTCATAATAATCCATGCTAAAAATACAAGAAAAATGTCAAAAGAACGAAATCTTTTCGTATTTTACAAAATGTTTGGTTATTTTCACATTTTTTTGTATTTTTAGGCATGGATTATTATCAGTGTATAAGGTGTCAACATTTAAGAACCATAAATAAATTAATATGCTTGTTCAAAAGACAAAAAGAAGGGAAAATTTCTTAAACCGACTTAAGTTGTTCTAATATCAAAAGTCGCATATATAATTATACACATAATGAGATCGAAAATTGTTCAAGTATTTTGATGTACTATATAAAAATATCCAAATGAAAACCCAACAAAACTTATATGGGTTTGGTAAGCAGTAACTACATTTCATAGCCTTGCATACTATAAAGCAATTACGGAAGGCATTTTGTATGCTTCCCAAATTGCCTTCTTTGAAGCAGTGAATAATGCTTACAATGAAGCAGTAAAGAGTGCATACGATGAAGCAATATTGTTGCCAACATACAAAAAAAAAGCACTTGTTATTGCCTAAGAAGGCATGAATTTATTGCTTCTAAGAGCACATGAAAGAACTGCTTAAAAGAAACATACCAAAGTGGGACTTGTCGAACAAAAACATGCCTTTTGGATATGCTTTGGAAGAGCTTCGTAATTAAATAATGCCTTCCGGAAGCGCTTCTGGGTACGCACTATTTTTTGCTGGCAATTGACATCTTTTCTAGTGTGACTCTGTAGAGGATAATATACAATTTGACCTAAAAGTAAATTGTGTTTTTCTTAAATATGATAAAATATCTAAATATATATTATTTTGTATTTTGCAATGTCTAGGTATATATAATGTCATATTTAATTGGATTAATTTTATCTAATGCAATATACAATTATACATCGATCAAGATGAGATATGAAATTTTCGACAAAAATAATTTTATATATGAATTTATATAATTATGTTCGGTTAAATAGATTGGCAGACAAAAACATATAAGTGTATGTAAAATAATGTATCATTATAAACAAAAGTTATGTTCTAATGTATAATTACATACAAAAGATCTTACTCTGTTGATTAACGCACAGGTCTGATTCATTGCAACTCAATATCTAGACGAAGATTAAGAATTTTTCTTTATGTTTATCGTATTTATTTTTAGTTCTTGTGTTTCATTTATTTGTTTCATTTATCATCTAACAAACATTAGTTACCTTTAACACTAGTTTTTTTTCTGTATTTCCGTATATTTTTTATGATGTCCAAAATCACCCCACAACGTTCCCAATCACATCACCTATTGTTTGCTGAAAAAATCGATGAAAAAAAAATCAAACTAACTTTGAATTTAGTTGTGTCCTGTTGGGATAAGTAGCTACACTAGAGGTTGTACCAACTTTGTATGGCCGTTTTTCAATTTATTGAAGCTGCGTTTTTAATGTTACAATATATTGAGTACTTTTTGGCAAAAAGTGCATTAAACGATTTTTATTTAATAAAATTAAATAAAGTAAATCTGTATTTTGTTATTTATAATTCAAAAACTTTACCTCAATTATACAGATATTTGAAAGAAACTGTGTTTTTTAATGTTAATAAATATTGGGACATTTTTGGCAACAAGTGCACAAAAGGGTTAATTAAGTTTTTGTTCTTTTTAAATAATAAATATCACCGATGGAAAATAATTTAGTCAACTTTCATTCAAATACGAAGATACCACATGATTTTTCGTTATCAATTTCATGAAGTCTTCAAAATTTCGAAAAAAATTGACCTTTGACCTTGAAATTTGACCTTTGCCGTAGTTCGATTTTGACCATATTTTCAGAATACAGTGCTTGTAGCATAAATCCCTGAATAGCATTAATTGTTACTTATTAAAAGTAGATAAATTTTACCCTATGATCGAATTTTGTGCAAAAAAAGCGTTTTCCTCGAAATCCGCCGAATTTAAATAGCTGCCCTTACTAAATTAAACGGGGGATATGTGTAATTTTTGGTATTGTTATTTTAAATTTTATACTTAATGAGACCTTAGTGTGCGAAACTATTTTTTTTTTTTTAATTTTGTTGAACAAAATTTTTTTAAATTTGAAATTGGAGATTTGAAAAATACCCCAAAAATATTGTTGGTTTTCGACGTCACCTTAGGACAGGATACCGACATCCTTAAAATTAAATATTTCATATCTAACAGTTAATGGGTCCAGTAAGTAAAAAAAAAATATTTTGTTATTTAATTTCGAAAACGTTTAGGATGTCGGCTCGAAATGTTTGATCAAGTGGTAGTTGGCAAATTAGTGGTCTGGGGTATTTTTTTTTACTCGGTTAATTCTCAACCGATTTTGGATTTTTATATCTTTTTGAAAACACTTTTTTGTGTTCATCTCGATTAATTTATAATATGGAATAAAAACTGCTTCAATATTAACAATTTTTTGAAAAAAACGCAAAAAAAGCCATTTTCCCCCCATACAAAACACACTTTCAATTTTCAATCGATTTTCGCCTCGTGTTTCCTTTATCCAATCGGCAACATACTTCATATTAAATGTTTTTACATACAAAGGAACCAAACTAGCCCATCGCTTGACTTTAGAAATCACTTTCATTTTTTTGGACCCCTTTATAGCTACACCACTAACTCTTTGGAATGGTTGATTTTAGGAGCCAAAAACAACTAGTCTTAAAGTGCCCCACCTTCCCCTACCAGTTAATGCTTATCCACAAAATAACATTTGGAACAAACATTTCCTTGAAAGAATTCGAAACAAACCGAAAAACGAAAAATTGGGTAATTGTTTACCCCATCAGATATATGAATTTCATTAAGATGGGAGAGAACCCATCGGGGGACTCTACTTGTGATATAACCCAAAACAAGTTGTCCTTTCTAAAAGCCTTAAACTATATACTAAGCTTCAATTAAAATTCCTTAATTAAAAGTTTCCCATTAATACCAACAATTTAAATCTTTTAAAAATTTTAATTACAAAAATGTCTTAAACTTTTTCATACCCACTATAATGAGCTAAACATTTTTCTTCCTCAAAAGCTTCTTAATATAGTAGTGGTTCATTGCATTTTGTTTGTTTGATAACCAAAAAAAAAATATATATAAGAAGGAAAAACTTTTACTGTATGCCAAATAATAATTGTAAAAACCACTTAAAAAGATAAACAAATAAATAGAAGAATATGTACGAGTATAATTCTACCCTAAATAGGGGCTTACTCAAACCCCATCATGACAACAGCCACCACCTAAATAGTGAATTTCTTCACTACAACCAAATATGTATTAAATATATATTTGGCAATGTTGAAAAGTACTATGAAATTTGGCAAAATCCTTGTTAGTACACACACATACACACCCAACCACCCACTCATTCATTTATCCTGGCAACTTTTGTGTGTGCGTGTATTTTGGGTAAACAAGAGATAAACTCTACCCCATACTTGAGTATATAACATAAACTTGTATGTATGTATAAATCTAGCTTGTATCCTACAAAGCAAATACAACAACAATCAAGTCAGTGCATGCATATAAATATAATACAACAAAATCTTTAAACCAATCACAATTGAGCAAAGGCGGAGCTAACGCAAAGCAGGTTTTTATACAAGTTTTTTTTTTGTTTTTAATATTTTGTTGTCGTTGTTGTCTTAAAATTACACTTGTATTTGCTGGCGTTATATTTTTTGTTGTTGTTATTGTTGTGCTATTCTTATTCTTTGTGTTTTTTCTTGTCGTTTTTTTTTCTTTATTTCCCTGTATTTGCATCTGTATATGTGGGGTTTATCTCACTCTGACGCTCTTTAAGCACCGTTAAGCAACTAACATACTCTCTCTCACGGGAGTACAAAGTACTTTTTGTTGTTTTAGCTGAGACAACAACAATATTTATGTTGTTGTTTGTGTATTAACATGAGTCGGTATCTGCCATGTGATAATTACACCTGTCCCTCGATTCATGCAACATTTTTTTGCCCGATCCTTTTATTTTTCGTGCAAATAGAGGGATGTGGAAATTACCACGATTTACGCGATTTGATTTTTTTAAATAACTTTTTTTTCGGGCACCCCTAAAAAAATATGACCCTCTTTAGAATTAAAAAAGAGAATTGTTTCCTATCTGGAGTTAAGGGGCCTAATCCCTCCAGGCCCTAAAAACTGGTACGCCTAGTAACATCCAACAATGAAACTACGCAGTATTGAATACGCAGATTTTATTCAAACTTGGATATGTGGTTGAGGGTAAAAAATATTAGATAAGGGCATGTGGGGTACACTCAAAATTTAGTAAATTCAGCTACATTTTTGCTACGAGGATCCTTTGAAATATGTTGCTGGATTTACTGACTTATTTACACAGTTATAAGTCAATTAAAAAAAAAGTATTTTCAAAAATAGCTGGTTTAATTCAAGATCGAATCCATATGGCCGATTTTTAAAAGCCATTTATTTTATGTACCGTCAAAATCAGCAAAATTTCCAATTTTTTGTATATTTTGCTATAAACAATGTAAAATTGTTGGATATAAACGAAATGCATCTCAAATTTTAGGTAATTTTATTTCATATAGGATATCGTTATCAAATCTGCGGTCACTTTTTTTATTTTTTGGATTAACAAATTTCGTGGGAAATATAACTTTTTAATTTTCATACAACAACTTGTAAAATTTTTAGTTACCATATTGAACCCGTTATTTAACTTCGTAATTTGCTTTACGACCTTTAATATATATTATTATACAATTGTAACCCGTTAACATTTTAAATCTTTTGAAAAAATGTGTATTTTTTTTAAATTATTCAAAAAAAAATAATAATATATATATAAGAATGATCTTCACTAGTTATAAATGCCCATAAAATCCCCATTTATAAATTACGCACAATTTGGGCAAGTTTTTTAGAAATATGAGAACCTAATGTATAATTAGTAAAGGGAATCAGCTAGGATTTCACTGAAAGTGGGTTTGGAAACTGCTTATGGTCATCTACCAACATATACATACAGTTTTTGGATCCATTTTTATCAAAATTTTTCGAGCTTCAGGAATACTGTGCATAATGGCTTCGCAAGGTTAAATTTTTATGAATAGTAACTATTTTTTTGAAATATATATAAATAAAAAAAACTATTAAAATATTATGTAAAAGTGTTGGCACTTTTTTTAAATTTTTTGAAGTACTTTGAAAAAAATTCAAAATAATTTATGTCAAGTTGAATTTTATACTAGCGCACATTTGGTGAATTCTTCAGGGAAACAATTATTATAATTTCATTAATAATAATTAATAACAATTGTTAAAACAAAATTTTATTATTGAAATTATAATAATTGTTTCCCTGAAGAAATCAACTAATGTGGAGACGAAATATTGGAAATAAATAATAATAATTTATAAATAATGGGTATTAAAAGGAAAACGAATTAAATAAAAGAAGATCCAGGAAAACTTAATATTATTATATATATTTTTTTTAATAATTTAAAAAATTATGTGAGCAAGATTATTCAAGTTCAAGAACATTTGTTTTTTGTTAAACAGAAAACCGTGCAATGTTTATTTATTAATTAAAAAATTTTTTCGTACTCTAACTTAAAGCAGCCTTTATCTTCTGACAGGTGCTTACATGTCTCATTTCGCGTCACCAAAAATCTTCAAAGGACAAGTGTAGAAGGGGTAGAAGATTTTGCAGGAAAGAGATCAACGCTTTACCCGTATTGTTGAGAAGTAAAAACCAAATTTGAAGAATTGAACTAATTCAAATCAAGAATAAAACATTTTCAACTAATAAACATTGTTCGTGTACTGGTTAGAATCTCTAGTCATTAAACACTGTGTGGTTATTTTTATTAAATAAACAACAACACTTTCTGGCTAAAGCATTAGGGCCATAAGGATACATAGTTTTTTAAAGATTTATTTACAATGTTAACAGGTCACAGTTGTTCATTAAAAAAAAGTGTGTAAAGTCATCTACATTTTTGCTGGGAAGATCCTGGCAGAAAAATTGCTAATATCAGCAAAAAAGTTAGTAAATTCAGCAAATCCTTCCAGCAAAAATGTTATAGACTTTGCTGACTTCTTTTAGTATATTAAAGGTCATAAAGAAAATTTGTAAACTAAATGTCGGTTTATATATCGCGCACCTAATTCAAAAGTGACTCAACTCAAAATTTTTTATTTTTCAGAAATCGAAAAGAAATATTTGCAACTTTATACCAATTGAAATATAAAGAAAGACCCCTATGGGGAATGAGGAGTCAATTGACCTAAAAGCGACTGGTTAAAGAAGTACTTATCACAGGACTAGCATAATTTAATACTGAAGTGGGTTAAGCAGTGTCAAATTGTCCTAAAATTACCAATCCTGTGACTGGTAAAGGGATTACATACCACTTAACCAGAATGCTTATTAACAAGAAAAAGCCAGTTGGCCAGAATTTTACCCATTGGAAGCTCTTTAGTTTTCGTTTATTTTTTAAACGATATTTATGTTTTTTTTTTTTTTGGTTTATTAAAAAATTATCGGCATGCGAAAATTGACCTGAACTGCTGGAAAAGGACTTATCATAGGACTAGTATTATTTACAATTGATGTGAGTTATGTAGTGTAAATTGATCTAAAAAGACTAGTTTCGTGACTGGTAGAAGTACGACATATCACCTAACTGGTAAACATATTGACTAAAAAAGCCAATGTGTTAGAAATTTAATGTTTCATTTTCTACCATTTTTTTCATTAAAAATTATTAAATTGTACGACATGTCCCTTTCAGGATAGTCATGTGGTTAGTCCGTTTTGGTTAGTCCTCCGACATGCCCGTTTTGCGACATTCTTGTAGTATGCCATCTTTGTTTAGTCCTGTGGCATGTCACTATGTGGTTTAAAGCAGGACAATTGACCCCCTCCTATGACAAGCCCATGTTAAAGTTGCCAGTTGTTTACATAGGGTAGGATTTAGAAGAGGACCGATCCTGTGGCACAAGCAGGACCGGTCCACTTTCCCCATAGGGACATAACTGTTGTTTAGCAACAGTTAACAACAAAAAAATACACTGCAATTTTTTTTATAGATAAACAAGTTTATTGTCCATATTTTGAGCATATAAACCCAAAAAATCAAAATTTTAAGTTGAGTCACTTTTGAACTAGGTGTGCGATATGGCGCCTAAATTTTTATCTGATTCAGATTCTGCAGTCCTTGTTATCCTGTAGAAGTGATTTTAGAAAATGTATCCGTTTCTTGTTCTAATTTATGGGTTTTGCATTAAAATCGAATACAAAACTTTTTAAATAATTTTTAATCTAGAGATACAAAATGGGTCCAAATGGGATAGAGAAAGAAACGAAAATAAGAGTAAAGGAAATCATAATTTTTAAGTGTCAATTTAAGCAGTATATTTATTATAAGGGCAGGGAATTTCATGCAACTCAAAAGGAATATAGGCGTTTAAAATATGCAGTAAAGAGTTCAAAATATGCTCTTAAAATATGCATTTAAATCGAAACATGCACAAAAAACCAAAAACTATGTATGAATGTAAAATACAAAAATATTCACTAAAGGATCAAAAAAATATGCACGTACATTTTGGATTTTTAAAAATCGAGTTATTACTTGAGCTTGGTGGTTTAAAAATTAAGTCTTATATAAATGTCTAAGATGTGAAATCTAGGATTACAAAATTTTTCATTTGTTTATTTTTACTTAAAAATCAGTCTTAATTTTTACAAAATATGGAAAAACATGCAATTAAATTTAAAATATGCAAAATGTACAACAACAAATTACAAAATATGCCATAAAATATGCATTTATGGTAAAAATATGTATTTATAATATTATACACAAAAATATGCTACAATCTATATCTTCAGTGTATCACAGAATGTTAAAGAAGAAGATAGATAAATTAAATGAAAATGGTGTAAATTTAATTACATAAATAAAATATTTAGGTAAGATTTGTAACAGCAAATAATTTTTTTTCCTTGAATAGTATGTTTTATTTCTTTTCTTGTAGCACATTAATATTTACATATCAATTCAATGTGACAAATAAAAATCAAAGAAAAAATATTACATCCCTTGAAGTCAGATAAGACAGAAACTAATTGGACAAATACTGTGAAACGTTGAATATTTAAAGTGATATTTTATGTAAATTAAGTTTTACTAATTATAGTGTCTTTATTAAATATAAAAAAACATTTTTGTTTATTAAAATTTTTTTTTTAAATGCTGTAAATGTTGTTTTAACTTCATTTGTAATTGTTTTTACTACATTCGATTGTTAATTGTTAACAGTTAAAAATAACTACACATTGCAGTTGATTTCACTTTAAAAGGTGTACACTAGTACACCTTTTTAACTGCAAATGTAGTTATTTTAACTACCATTTTCAGTTGACTCTATCTACATAATTTTCTTTGTGTAGGAAAACCCTAGGATTAAAAAATGAAAATTTACTGTAACAACTATTTATATTTATAGAAAACATATTTTTTTTAATAGTTTTACTTAAAGTTGTTGAAATTTGCCCATTTAAATATTTTCAGATTTTTGTGATTTATTAGGGAGTCCCGACAAAATTTGTTTTTATGAACTCGCTTTAGTAATAGTACTCAAACGATGTATATTGAAGATTTGAATAAGAAAAATTTAACGAAATTTCTTTATATGCAACACGCGTTTAGATATCAAAAATGGTATGTTTTGTTCAAAAAAAAAGATCTTTTACTTTTTATCAAAATAGGTCTCAAAATTTGGTAAGTAGAGTTATTTATTGTGTACATCGAGGGATAGATATATATATATATATATATATTTTTTTTTTAGTGTATCTCATGTTGTTTTGGTTCCGATGGTTTATTTTTAAGTAACTACATGCTGACTGTTTGAATTTCGTATCGGTTGTAGTGGTGGGAGGAGGGATAATGTCAAAAATAAACTTGTGTGATAATCTGCGCCAATACAAAAACAGCTACAGCGCACTAAACCTCTTGTATCTGGAGTATGATTTTATTTTATTTCAGTTTTTTTATATATATATTTTTTTTAATTTTCTTTTTATTTTGTTTTAAGAGAGTATGTTCTTAATATTGTAGTTGGGGTAAAATGGATTTAATTAGTGAATATTTCAATTACGAATGAAGTCTGAGCAATAAGTGCATAAAATCTTGTTGAATTAGGTACTTGTATATTTGTAATACATAGAAAATATTATATACTTGATACTAAAAATAACGCCTTTTTGCAAAAATATTAATCTTTCTCAGCGTAGTTATCACACGAACTTTTCTATTTTAATAGTAAGTGGAAATGTTAACACTATACAATCCGATCATCTATAAGAAATATTTTTCTGGGATGGTAGGCAATACCGCGAAAATACCGTTATCGATTAAAATCCCTTTTCAACTGGCTATCGTAATCCCTAAAATACCGTTACCGATATAATTTAAATAGCGTTTCTCTTACAATGTCACTACCCTCTTAAAAATAACATATTATATACCGACTCAAGAAAAAAAGTTTCTTTTGTCTTCCTATCAAAATGTGCTTTGTGTTTGTTGTGTCTAGCATTGAGATCCCGTGAGCTGCGCCGTTTTAAAAAAAAAATCTATTTAATTAGATTTTCAAAGAATTTTGTACTGTAACTAATGATAACGTATTAGTGTCATATGAAAGGTTTTAAGGCGCATCCAATGGTATATAAAACATGTCAATGCACTTCCTAACCTATCCTCTTTTCAGGGATATTCTATAAAAAATGGATTTTTTAGTTTTTTTAACGAGGAATTTTGCCTTTTCAATGTCGAATTTTTTTGAAATTCGCACTATTTTAAGTTTTATTTAAAATTCATTATGTTGGGAAAACTATATTTCTGCCATATCGATATCGGGAAGTACTTTGGGGAAGTACATCATCTATGGGTGGAAGTATTTTGAATTTCAAGTATTTGCATTTCCTAGGTTCTCTGGACCAAATTTTGAAAAAAAAATTTTGAATTAATTCAATCTGCAAATGTATTCGGTTTCTACTTAATGTGAGGATAAAAATTTAGTGTGCCCGGTAGGCTAGTTGGTAGCATGCTGGCTTATCAGTGCGGGGGTCGTGGGTTCGATTCCCATCAGAAGCACTGGTCAGTTTTCGCTACAACGCGCCGAAAGCCATAGAAGCTAGTGCTCGGTTAGGGTAATAGGATATAATTTGTAATTATATGATATTTAATTAATAAAATAAAAAATTAGCTTTTATCCTTGCATCAACCAGAAACTCAGTCGTGTTGCAGACTGGATTAATTTAAAATATTTGTCAAAATTTATTTTAGACAACCATGGAAAATGCATTAATTTTGAAAAATTTAAAATTATTTCCACACATAGATGATGACTAGAAATAATTGAACTAATTAGAATATATTGTTCTAACCTATTGAATTTTTGAACACAGTATTTACTACACACAGAGAAATAAAGTGACAACCGAATTGAAAAGTGTATTTTAATAGTAACAACTTATAAATTCAGTTAATACAACGATATTTACATTAGATTTCTGAATATTTTGGGTATTGGAACTAAATTTCAGTTAAAGTGGCCGAACTTTGTTGTGAAAACTAATGTTCAGATGTATTCACAAACTGAAATTCGTAATAACCGAATTTAAGTCGTAGTAACCAATTTTCAGTTGGCAAATAGCAAAGTTTTTCTCTGTGTGTAGAGATTAGCGATCCAGTTATTTTTTAGTAACGGCGTTCTCAGTGAAAGTGATTTTCAAATCAAAGTTCTTTTAAACAGTGCCCGTGATCACTGTTTTTCTAAGCAGTTTGAAAGACGGTAGCGATTTCTAAATATATTAAACAACGTTTGTGACCGGCAATGTAAACATGATAGAAAGAGTAGTTCTGCAAATAATTTTGTACTTTAACTAAAGACAAAGTATACAAAATTAATATGAAAGGTTTTTTAAGGCGCTCCAAACGGTATATAAAACATGTCAATCCATGCCCAAACATATACGTTTTTAAGGGACACTTTGAAAAAAACATGATTTTTTAATTTTTGTAAGTACATTTTTGTGATATAAATGTCAAATCTTCATATTTTAATCTTTAGTTGTTTTAAGCAAATACATGTTTCAGCTTTTTTCGAAATTCTCAATAGTTTGCGTTTTAGAAAAAACTCAATAGGTTGGGTATTAATTTCGTTATTAAAATTTTTCGTCAAGTGCATTTTCTTTGTGTGAAAATATTTTTAAATTTTGCAAATTTAATGCATTATCCACGGCAGTCTAAAAATATGTTGAATTAATCCCGTCACTGAGTCACTGAGTATCTAGCTCATATGAGGATAAAAATTCGTCTTAAGAAAATTTCACAACGCGCTTATTTGACGGCATTATTTTTTTTTTTTAGCGAATTAAAAATTTTACAAAGTTTTATGTTTAAAAATGAAACAATTCAAGCCCGATATATATAAAAATATAAAACTGCATACATTTTTTTAAATCGCGAAACTCCGCATTTTGGATTTTTTCTCCTAAGCTACATTTTCAGTCTTACATAAAAATACTAGAACTTTAAAATAAATCCGTATAAATTAGATTAATAGTTGCAGTTGTTTATAATCGGTCTTTAAAGTGAGCTTATAAAACTGATTAGATACACAATTTTTATATGTTTCAAAATCTTTCCTTGGGTATGTGGAGTCACAGGTATAAAACTTTAAGCTGGCAACACTTTTTTAACTGGCGGCCATTTTGTCAGCTGTCAAGTGATTTATGTTTAGTTTTTTTTGGCATTTCAACATGAATAGACTGACGCCTGAACATCGCTTCCAAATTGTGCAAATTTATTTTGAAAATCATGATTCTGTTCGAAATACGTATCGCGCACTACGTCCATTAGCGATGAAGATCACTTTTGGTTAAATGGATACGTCAATAAACAAAACTGCCGTATGTGGAGTGATGATAATCCTCAAGTGTATGTTGAGACACCGTTACATCCAGAAAAACTGACTAGTTGGTGTGCTTTATGGGGTGGTAGAATCTACTGGTCAGAACGTTACAGTCAATGGTGACCACTATAGAGCCATGATTACTGACTTTTTCGTTCATCAATTAAACAACCATGATGTGCAGGAGCTGTGGTTTCAACAAGACGGGGCAACATGTCACACAGTTCGTGCCACAATTGATTTATTAAGGGAAACGTTTGGTAACCGCAAAGTTTCACGTTTCGGACACGTGAATTGGGGTCCAAGGTCGTGCGATTTAACGCCGCGGCGTTAAATGTTTGATAAAAAAAATTAAAGATTTAAATAAAAAGTTTTTGATACCTTTTTAGCTGTAAGTGAGGAGTAATGGACATTCCCTTGGTAAAATAATAGGATTTGTAATACCAAAGGTATTAAAAACATTTGATTTTCCACACAAAACTTATAAAAAATTTCATTTATTAAATGTTTAGTTAAAAAACTTTAATTTAATTTGTCAAAAAAAAAAAAAAATGTATAATGTGTTTTCTAAAGTGTCACCAGAATGGACATGCCCTTATTAAAATAATAGGGTGTGTAATAGAAAAGTAAGCGTTACCGACCTTAATTTATTATTTCCAAACTTATTACCGGGAAATAGAAAGTTTTGCTGGGATGATAACAAATTACGTTTTTTCCATACATATTTAGTATTTTCCTACAATAGAGAAAAGTTTATAAAAATTGTTCCTAAAATTACTAAAAACTACGAAAAAAATTGCTTTGCTAAAATTAGCAGATTATTTGTTATATTGGACCAAACTCTCAGTTAATTTATAGTAACAAATTAATCTGTTAAAATCAGCAAAAGAAGAAGTTGCTAGTGAACATAAAAATCTTAAAAAATGTGAACATTCTAAAGTTTTAGCTTATGACAATGAAAATTATTCAAGTTCGAGGCCGTACTCTATATTTCTTCATTAGGATATTGTCCTAACAAATAATCTATAGAGTTTTTTGTTTTCAAATTTATTATTTGACCCTTTCAGGAATGAGTTGATAGATCTATTTCGGGAATTTTCTAGGCCTATCATCAGAACACGTTTTGAAAGCGGTAACAATCCCATGCCAAACATTCATATGAACTAGTTTACTCACTACATGAGAACTAATATACATATGAGTTTGAAGTTAAAGATTATAACCATTGATCAAAAGAAAATTAAGAGTTTTTATGTTGCTCTTATTTTATAAAGTGAGTAGATTTTTCGGATATTTTTACAGGTTTATTTCTATGACTGTATATACATATTTAACGAACTCTTAGCCATCAGGCGTTATTTTGAAAACTCTTAAAATCTTCATAAAAATGTATTCTTATTAATCGCTCGGCTTTATTAGATCGAATGGTATTCTATTCCTATCATTGGATTAAGAGACCAAAAAAAAACATTTATATTTTTTTTTTTTAAATCAAAAAAAAAATGTAGAACAAATCATATTTTTAAATAATGCACTAATGATTGACTAATCTAATCAAAGATATTGTATCGAAAATTATGCACTATTGCAAATATTATTTTTTTTTAATTTTTTATTTGCTCATAAAGTGCCAGTTATTTTTTTGATTTTAATTTTAAAATAATTTATGAAAGTTGCGTATTGATTTTTTGGAAGCCAGCATATAATAACTTTTTTCGATAGTGAATGGAATAAAAATTAAAACAGGCTTGTGTTGTGGTCCTTACGTTGATGAAATATGTGGGTTAATTTGTATTTAATCAACAGCAAAACAAAGCTAATCACTAACTGGCAATAGCAGGATACTTTAACTGCTGCAATTAGTTGTTCCTGAGCTTTTAATTTCTATTTATAATCGTTTATTACTGACATTGAAAAAATATCACAAAATAACTTTTATTATTTAAAAAAAATAAAAATCATGTTTTCAAATGTTTTTGTTTAATTTTAAATATTTAAATTTTACAGTTCCAACAAAAATAAATTTAAAAATATTTAATAATGAAATATTCGACAAACAAACAATTTTTTGAATTAAATGAAGGCTTTTTTAAAAATCATTTCTTATTGATATTGAAAACACAAATGGCATCAGTTTTTTTTTTCAAATTTTGTGGGTTGATTTCTGCAAATTTTTCATAAAAATTAGAACGTATTTTATCATATGGTATATTTATAACAAATACATTTCATTTGCTTTTTACAAAACTCTGTTCAGGGAAAACTTCGAAAAAATAATTTTTTAAGGTGTTTTTTGGTTGGGCTTTAAAATATCTTGACAAATTATATATTTTTTTTTATTCTTGACCAGCATGCATTAAAACTTCTTGTTAATCAAGCGAAATCAAGGCCGCCTGGCAACTCTAAACGTAACACAGTTGAGAATTTCTGAAAGACAATTAGCAACTTATGGAATACAATTGGTATTTTGTGGAAAAAAATTGATAGTTTTTAGAAAACTATTTATAATTACTGAAACACAAGTGTAAAATGAAAAAGACTTGATAATTTCGGAAAAGCAATTGATAGCTTCTGAAAAACAATTGAAAACGGTGTTGAGCCTTCTGATAAGGATCTGATATCTGCTGAGTTGTAGTACAGTGAAATTAGTGGGAGAAATTAGTGTAAGAATACATACATAGAAAATCCAGTACAAATAGTAATAAAATTCAGCTACGACAACAGAAAATATTACACTTAAAATATTATGTTGTCAAGAGCACTACAAATGCAGTTAAAAACAAATGAAACTTCCCTTGAAAACACTATCGTCACTGACATTTCATTAAATTCAACTAACATTTTCATTTGTTTTTGAATTTGAACAAAATGCACCACAAATTAGTAAAAAAAAATCATATTTGTACTAACAAAATTGACTTACATTTATATATTATATTTTTTAATAAAAACAAAGCAACTGCATAAAATGAATGTAAATTCATTGTACAGTAATTTGATGTGGTTTGATTTTTTAATGACCAACAAATGAAGTTAAAAATAACATTTCTTCCACAAATTACTGCTTTTCACTTAAACAAAGACATTACATTACTTACCACTCAAAAGACTACAAATATTACCCGCGGAAGTTTCCTGAGTGTAGCTAAATTTGCACCAGCAGAATCTTCAAAGAATATGAAAGTCATAGTCTGTTTAATTTAGGTGACCTAAATTTTAGCTAAAAAAGTTAGTTAAAAGTTTAACTACACTCAAAAAAATAAGTGAGTAGAAAAGTTAGTAAAACGTCTAGTAAATCAAGTATACTATATCTCAGCAATTTTTTTTTTTGCCGAAATTGTGTTTTCAGCTAAAATTTTAGTTATATTTACTCAGCACTTAACTGTTTTGAACTAATGTCTTACTTTTATTTTACTAATGTTTTACTAATTTATTTTGTTAAAAAAATTGTTCTGATAAGCACATTAATAGTGTGGACGACAACCAGATTAACAGATATACGCAGAATCAAGTAACAACATTTTTGCTGACTTTACAAACTTTTTTTGAGTGTAACTTAAATGTTAAAAAATATTTGCCAATTGTAATTAAATTAGCTAAAAATTTAGGCAAATCAACTGAATTTTAAGTAACAAAAATTTCTGCTAAAATGGACCAGATATGACTAGAGGCAGGTCCATATTTGTTACTAGGTTATATAGGTTGTTCCAAACTACTAATTTATACATATCTAATTTATACATATTTTAAAATATCGCGTTTGAAATTATGGAAAATATTGAAAACTTTTAAAAAAGTAGTCGTATATAATATTCTATATCATTTTAACGACTAACTAGAGTCATTCATACCTCATTCTAAAGCTACTTAAATTCTTTTTTTTTACTAGTGCACACAATTTATTCACTTCTCCGCGGAAAAATGCATTGTTTTCAAAAGATGTACTTCAAAAAACTGTTGTGTTAATTATAAATTACTTCCCTATGTCGTGCCAAAATCCATATGTGGAGATCTCACGGTATCTTTAGTTATAAAAAAATGTAAAAAAAAATTAATTAAAAAGCCGATAACTCTGAAACATGCTGGAGTACCACATAGAGATTTGGTAAGAATATGCACAGAAAAAAATATCAACTTAAAATATCTAATTAAAGATTTGATTTGAATTAAATTTGTTTCTAAACAATTATTTCATTGAATCAATTACTATTTTAATTGACTTTTAAATATATAAATACATATTTTATTTTAGACGTAATTCTCAATTTGTTTTTTCATACACTGTATGCTAAAATAGAAAATTTTTAGTATAAAATACCAAATACATTTCAAGTTTACAATGAAAACAAGCATACACACAAACAGATGCAGCATTAACAAAAATAAACACACCAACGTAACGTATCGTGCACACACTTTTTTTGTAACAATTTTTTTTTTTTTTTTTAGAAGTTATTTATAACTTTTTGCTTTTTAATTTTCAATAAAAGTTTTTATTGATATTATCATTGCCGTGATAGGTGCCAGATCAATTAAAATATTAATTGATTTAATAAATTTTTTAATTGAAAACTGTTTTTAGTTTTTTCTGTGTAGAAGAATAACCACCATAAATTTTTGAAAATTTTAGAAAACAAGTTTTTTTAAATACTGCGATTTGAATCACGGATTTCGATAAAAATGCAATTTACCTTCAATGTGTAAATTATTTTTGTAAAGCAGTAAATCCATGTTTTGAGTGCCTTTAAGATGAGGTATTAATGACTCTTGTAGCTTCAGCCGTTACAAAGTTATGTTCAATTATGTACAACTACTTATGCAAAACTTTTATTTTTATTTCCTTCAATAAATTTTTTTTTATATAAATCTTTTTTTCTCCTATATTTGGTTTTTTTTAGACTTTTGTCCATAAATTTTAAGCCCGCAAGAGTTCCAAATATTTATTTGGCAACGCCATAGTGGAATAAATAATAATTTGAAAAACAGCATTTTACAATGAAAATTAAAATTATTCAAGTTATTAGGATATTTTTCTAACAAATAATCTATAGAGTTTTTGATTTGAAGTTTATTATATGAGCACTTTCAGGAATGTGTTGATAGATCTTTTTCGGGAATTTTCTAGGTTCCCATCATCAGAACGCGTTTTGAAAGAAGTGACAATCCCATGCAAACATCAAACATTCATTTAACCTAGTTATCCCACTAAATGGGAACTCGAAGTTAAAGATTATCTACCTTTGGTAGATATACAATACACGCTTTTTGTTTTTATTCTCCATTTTATTTGTACACTTGTTTTGTTTCATTTAAAAACAAAATGTAAAGGGGAAGTAAACTAAGACCATACTTTGTCTTTTTTGCAAGCTTTAAATTTATTTTTTTTTTAAATAAAAATTATGTTTTTTCGACCTTTAATTGTGCAATGAAAATGAAAATTATTCCAGTTCGAGAATATACTCTATATTTCTTTATTAATTTTTATTTTTTAATAAAAATTATTTCAAACTTGTAAAAGCATTTTACCTTAAAAAATATTATTTTTTCTGATTTTATTTAAAGCACACATAATAGTGGCTGTAAAATGAATCACGTAGTTTAAAAATATATGGACGATTAAAACCGACTACTTTTGTTAAATTTTCGATTTGTTTTTTATATTTTAATACGCAATATATCAACAAACGTTAGAGCTAACAACTAAAAACTTGTACAATGACATATTTATATAACACTTACCTTAAATACAAAGTGTGGTTAAATTTGAAGGGGATAGAGATCGAAAATTGGATATTTTTGCTGGTTTTATATGGAATGAGCCAAATGTATATTTGCGACGATATAAAATGTGGATTTTCTTTGTTTACACTAATTTCCTTATACATTAATAGTTAATTTAACCAGTGTAGTTAAAATGATTTATTTATTTGAGCATAATTTATTGCTAATTTAGCATCTAGTTTTCAAATATAATTAAGCTCTTATCCTACAACGAAAATTAGTACAAAATTCAGTAGTAATTTGTAAAATGAGAATAACAAAAAATTTTACTTGAATAAAAAATATTACTAAAAATTTGTAAAAACAAAAAATAAGAAAATTGGAATTGAAAATACTTTACAAATTGTTTACAAACCTATTTTTTTGAGTGTAGAAATCAAAAATTTAGATTTCATATTTTTAAACAAATCCGATTTTAATGCCTTTTATAGTACATTTTAGCCGTAATTTTGTAAAATGTTTAACAATTTTAAATAAATTTTATATGCATACACGATCAAAAAAAACATTTTGTTTATTTTTTTTTCAGTGTTTTTTTTGAAAAGCATTGAAGCTTTTACAAATATTTTAGTGTGCTAAGAAAGCCCTTACGGGGTATTATCCACACGCGTTATCCTTCTTCAATTTTAACCAAAACTGTAATTTTAATATTTGTTTTTTTAATTTTTTTTTTTATTTTTTTTTTTGTGCGCCCCGGTAAGCTAGTTGATAGCGTGCTGGCTTATCAGTGCTGGGGTCGTGGGTTCGATTCCCACCAGAGGCACTGGTCTGTTTTCGCTACAACGCGCCGAAGGCCATAGTAGGTAGTGCTCGGTTAGGGTAATAGTATATAAGTTGTAATTATATGATTATTAATTAATAAAAAAAAAAAATAAAAAAAAATAAAAAAAAATTTTTTTTTTTAATTTTTAATAAATAAATTAATAAAAATGATTAACTCGAACGGATTTCACATGCTCAAATATCGGTTTATATACACGCAAATCGACATTGATGTCAGACAAAAAAAAAAACTTAAAAAAAATGTCTAGGTGCCGTAAATTTTTTAAGTTGCCCATATATCGCTCAATTACTTCAATAACGTCATAACTCAAAAATTTTTTTTTTGTAGAAAACGAGTTTAAAGTTTTCAATTTACTCCCACCTTGAAGAAAAAAATAAAGACAAAATTTCTCTCAAGACGTTAGTATATAATATATCAATACGAATTTTTTACAAAATCTGATACGTGATATAATGAATAATTTTGCGTGAAAGTGAAAATCCCAAAAAGAACTACATTCGTTAATAACAATATGTCTAAGGTAGCAAGTATTTTAAACTCTAAATTTCTGGCCTAAGCAGGCATGGCCTGACCATTTTCCATTTTTGCCCCTCACTGGACGAATATTCGAAAATCCCGTTTTAGCGGGAGGAACCTGCAAACCAAATATCAAGTTCTTTATAGCAGCCGTTTTGGATGGCTTTTAAGGGAATGTTTTTGAACACCCATTTTAACCTCGTTAAATGTTACATATCTCACAATTTATAAGGCTATTAAATTCAAAAAATATTTTGCAGTAATCAATTTTAAAAATGTTTTAGATGTGTGCTCTAATTTCTCGGTCAAGTAATAACTGTCACGTTAGTGGTCTGGGGCATTATTTATTACTGGGCTAGTCCTCAACCGATTTTTGATTATCATATCGATTAATTTGTCAATGGAATAAAAACTATTACTACATGTTAAAAATTTGGCAAAAAACAGAATAAAAGTAATTTTTTCTCCATTAAAACAGTTTAAATTTTCAATCGATTTCCGGCACGACTTTTCTTTAACAAATTTCATATATATCATTTTCATATAGAAAGGAAAAAACCCCGAACCATCCTTTCCCAAAAATCGAATATTGGTTTTATAGAACCCCCTAATATGTACTCTATTACGTTTGTCGAAATTCGGTAAAGTTCGCTTTCTATCGCATCTCAAAGTTCGACATTTTAAGCAAAACTAAGAAAAATACTAAATGTTTAAAGTTTAAACTTTAAACTACTCTAACTTTTCAACTTTTTATCAGATTTTTTTAAATTTTTTTTGAAAAATTGGATCTTCTACTTTTATTTGCTTGTTCGAAAATTATACAGATTCAATTCAAAAACGCTGTTTTTCACGAATATTTTAAAAACTACATCTTAGATTTTTCATACACAATTTGCGGTGATAGATCACATTGTCTTGAATAACATATCAACAATTCACAATGGGTCTTTCATGGAGTCAAAAGATATTTGAAAAAAATTAAAGTTTTTAATATTATTCAATACGCACGAATTTTCAATTTCTCAAAACTCAAAACCAATAGATTAGAGCTTACTTTTTAAATGCTATTTTGCACTCTGAATCCGAATCAGAACTCAGAACTCTTCGAAGTTATAAAATGTTTGTGATATTGTAACCTAAATGTGCAACAAACACGACTTTCCGTCAAGTTCGGGACTTTACTACACCTCTAATAAATTTTCTTATAGAGCAATTCCATATGGAAACGATCAAAATTGGCAAATTTTTGGACGACCCCTCTTCGATTTTAAAATAAATAGTCTCAATCGATTGCCCAGCAAAAAATAATGTACATACATATTTTTTTTTTTTTATAGTGACTGGTTTAGTGGTGGTGTGCACCACTGTCATGTGACAAAATTGAAGAATTCTTCATAAGGGACCTCATTGAAAGTTGTTTTAAAATGTTTGACAGTGGTGCACACCACCACTAAACCAGTCACTATAGAGCAATTCCATATGACATGTGACAAAATTGAAGAACTCTTCATAAGGGACCTCATTGAAAGTTGTTTAAAAAAAAACTACTAAAGCGATCGCAACGAGTGATAGCTCGTTGGAAAGGTATTGAATCAGGCTTTAATTGAAAAATAAAATTTTCCTAATTTTTCTCAGAAATTTACCTTTTTTCCCATGAAAATTAAATTTTCCAATGAAAATTAAATTTTCCGATTTTCCACAGAAGCTCCTAAATTTTCCGGCAAATTTTATTTTTTTTTGGATTCCTCATAATTTTTGCTTTAAGAATCAGCAATAAAAAATGGGCCCCGACTCCTTGTTTGGACAGGAGAAGAGCATTTAAGAGACCACCTTGTTCTCATTGTTTTCATATTTTTTATAATTGAATTATTTTTAATTATTTAACAAGAAAAATTAGGAAAATTTTATTTTTCAATTAAAGCCTGATTCAATACCTTTCCAACGAGCTATCACTCGTTGCGCTCGCTTTAGTTTAGCTTTTTTTTTAAACAACTTTCAATGAGGTCCCTTATGAAGAATTCTTCAATTTTGTCACGTCATATGGAATTTCTCTATAGTGACTGGTTTAGTGGTGGTGTGCACCACTGTCATGTGACAAAATTGAAGAATTCTTCATAAGGAAAATTTTATTTTTCAATTAAAGCCTGATTCAATACCTTTCCAACGAGCTATCACTCGTTGCGATCGCTTTAGTAGTTTTTTTTTAAAACAACTTTCAATGAGGTCCCTTATGAAGAATTCTTCAATTTTGTCACATGACAGTGGTGCACACCACCACTAAACCAGTCACTATAAAAAAAAAAATATGTAGGTACATTATTTTTTGCTGGGCAATCGATTGAGACTATTTATTTTAAAATCGGAGAGGGGTCGTCCAAAAGGTGATCGCTTTCATATGGAATTGCTCTATATAAAACTCGTTACTACATGTATTAACAGTACTATTTATTTTTAAAATGCTTTTTGAATTAACTTGATATCTCGATTTTTCCTCTGTTGACAGTAATAACCAGTACAACATTCTATATTTATATGCAACTAAAATAATTAACCCTTAAGACCGTCTACAGACTGTCATCACTTAAACCCAATTACAGGAAAATTTAAAATATCCCAGTGGTTTAGGGTTAAATTGAATCGATCGGTTTATCTGAAAACAAATAGAGATATATAACAAATTCAAAAAGTATTTTGAAAATTACTAGTAGTAGTTCAAGAAGCCGTTACGAGTTTCAACTAATTCAAACTTGAGAAACCAAAAACTTCGTGTCCGCCTCAATTGAATAAGAAAAAATTATGTGAATTTGGCAAATAGCCAAAAATTTTATATTTTTTAACACAAAAAAAATTAAAAAAAGCAAAGTTCCAAAAAAAAGGTACCATTTAAGGGAACTAAAGATATCCCTCTCCAACAATAACACAGTTCAAATACATTTAAAAGCAAAAAACAAACACAAAATGGCCAATTTTTGAATCCGATTTGGACCCATTAAAATCCCGAAATGGCGAAAAGCCGAGACAGGTCGACCTTAGATTTTTTACTTTATGAAAATGAAAATTATTCAAGTTCGAGGCCATACTCTATATTTCTTTATTAGGATATTGTCCTAACAAATAATCTATCGTGATTTTGTTTTCAAATTTATTAATTGACCACTTTCAGGAATGTGTTGATAGATCTATTTCGGGAATTTTCTAGGTTCCCATCAAAAGAACACGTTTTGAAAGAAGTGACAATAACATGCAAAACATCAAGCATTCATATAAACTAGATGAGAACTAAATTAGAACTAATATATGAGCTTGAAGTTAAAGATTATCACCATTGATCAAAAAATAAATTGAAAGCTTGTTTGTTGTGTGCAAGGTCTACCTTTGGTAGATATTCAATACACGTTTTTGTTTTTTCCCCTTTTTTATTTGTACACTTGTTTTATTTAAAAACAAAATGTACAGGGGGAGTAGTAAACAAGACCCTACTTTGTCTTTTATACAAGGTTGATATTATTTTTATTTTTATTAAAAATAAAAATTATGTTTTTTCGACCTTTAATTGTGCAATGACAATGACAATTATTCAAATTCGAGGCCATACTCTATATTTTTTTATTAGGATAATTTCTTTATCACATATCCTAATTTTGTCAAAATCGAAGTGTTTAGGCTCTGTTCTCACTCAAAACATAAATAATAGATAGTTTTTATTAAAATACTACTAAACTTTTAAAATTATATCGTCAGGGTTGCCAGATGTCAATTTTAAAAAAATTATCAAAATCCACGATATTTTTGCAAATTTTTTTTTTTCTAATCGGTTAACTTAAAACAAATAATTTTTCATATATTTTTCAATAAAGATTTGCTCACAAAACTATACACAATTTTAATTTTTAAAATGTCTTCAACCTTCTAGGATCTATATGTTGTCAAAGTTTCAACTTTGGTTGCCAATATTTGCACTATGGGGTGCTTTAAGGCAAACAAAAATTGCCAACATTTTCTTAATGAATTATAATTCTATATATCTTGAATGTTTGGATGAAAAAATCCAGAGGATCTATGACGTGCTATTAACGAGTAAAAAAGTTAGAGCAGTTTAACCACTATTCAACGTGAACTGCACCGAATTTTTAAAAACTTAATACAGCATAATAATCAAAATAATCCTTGCTACAAATACGAAAGAAATGTCAAAACAAAAAAACATTCGTAACATAAACAAATTTTAGTTTATTTTATGAAAGATTTTATTAGTTTGATATCCGTAGTCACATATACGAAGACCGTCTCGAAAATTTCTGGAATGGCTCACATAATTCCTTTTATAAGAATAATAATATTTTTTTTCTTTAATTTTTAATAATTATCATAAAGAAGAGGATATTAGCCGTTTTAAAAATGTTTCTGATTGTAACCTTAGGCGCATGAGTACTTTTTTATTGCATTATGAAATTAATATTACTCATACGCTTGGGGTATGCCTAAAAATATGAAAGCTTTAATTACATGGCAGTTTTTATGTTAATCGAAAGTAATTTTAATTGCACCGGACTTTTAAGATAAAACTTTTTTAATATGATTTGAAATATTTTAAGTTTGATTTACAATTTGCTGAATTGGTAAAACTTTTTGGATTTTTTGTTACAAGCTGTGGTGTAAAATATTACATTACATACCGTGATGTGACATAAATTTCCTTTTAGGCAAATGTTAGCAATTATTGAAAAATAATAGGTTACTGTTTATAAAATTAAGAAATATAATAAAATATAAGTGGTTAATTAAAATAATTCTATTACACAGGCCAACAAGTTTTCCAACCATGATTCTAGAGTATAATTTTCCAAAAGTATATAATCCGAACAGATACGACTTCTGAATGACATAAAAAGTTTTGTGAATAAAGTTTAATTAGCGATGTTATAACGTCCCGAATAAAGAGAAAACACGAGCTTTTTTAAACTTTCGAAATATAATGTGGAAATTCTAAGGTCGGATTCAAATTCATCGCATATCAAACATTTAGAAAAGTTTATTCCAGTCCCTGGGTCTTGACGTTTTCAGATTTTGATGGCCTGTGCTTTTAGTAGAATATATGAAGTTTTATTTGAGACTCAAATAGGTCTGTTTTTAATTTTTCTCTATGCAATCGTGAGTTTTCCATCCTTCCTTTTATTATTTAAGGATGCCATCGGCGTAAAAAAATGTATTAAAATAAAAATATTCTTAAAGTATGCAACTTTGAAGAGCCATGTATTCGAAAGTTGTTATCGGATTTCTTTAATTGGAACAGCATTCGATTCCTACGCTTGTTTTCTTTAACATGAAAATATATACAGCCCAATCTATAAGTTGAGCAATACCCGTAAAAAATTGTTGTTGGCCTTTCATTAAACAAAAAACTGTCGCACAGTGAAGTGAATCAAAAAAAAAGTGGTAATAAATATAGAAATTTTTAACTACTAGACCGATTAAGACCAAATGTATTTCTAATTGTTAAGGAGGAGTATAGCATTCAGAAAATTAATTTTGAAGTCACCATGTGTTAGCACTAAGGTGCCAAAGTAGACCACCTCGAGTACAAAATACTTTTAAAATGCTGTATCTTCTACAATTATGAACCGATTTCGATGATTTTAGACTGTTTGAATCCACTTAATGAGATTAATAAAAAACATGCTTACGGTAATATGTCACCCCTTAAAGTTTAAAAGTTGTGTGATGTTGAACATTAAAATTTAAATTTTTTGACAATTTTTTTTTTTAGGTTTTAAGTCAATAACTTTTTTATAATAAGTGGTAAGACATTAAAAACTTCTACTTAAAAAAAAAATAGTTTATTGTAAATTTTAAAAAATGTCTAGAACAAATAAGTAAAAAAACAAAAGAATATATATAATAGTGTTTTTTGTGTATTATAACAACTTAACTTTGATAAATAATATCTAAATAGGTATTTACGCTATGTAAACAATTTTAATATGTATTTAAGATTATATTGTAGTTAATTAATAACAAATAAATGAAAGTAAAAAAATTGGATCTAAATATGATTTTTTTAAAAGCGCAAAAAAATAATTTCAAAAGTTGACTTTTTTTGACAGAAACACCTCCAACGACCCCACTTTTAATTTCCCGGCAGCAAACTTGATGAGGAATAATTAACATTGTATTAGTCTATAACACTACGTTTTAAAAAGTTAAGAAAGGGGCGTGCCATTTTTTGCCCACGTGTGTAAACTTGAAATTGTTCTTGAAAATTGGTCATTTTCGATCAATGCTGGGTCTAGGGTGCATGTCCAAAATTAATAATAATTTAATTTAAAACTATTCTCAAAGCCTGTTGTTTGCGAATATTTAAAAAAATATTTACTTTTCTTCTACTAGATTATAAAAAAAAACGTATGAGTGAAGCTACTTTTTCTCAAAAATTTTGCAATTTTTCTGAC
Organism: Delia radicum; assembly: GCA_021234595.1. Taxonomy (NCBI): domain Eukaryota; kingdom Metazoa; phylum Arthropoda; class Insecta; order Diptera; family Anthomyiidae; genus Delia; species Delia radicum. Next base: position 125,473,968 of record CM037855.1, read on the forward strand.
CTATTAAAAAAAACTTTAAGAACAACATTGATGATAAAAGGTGCAATATATACATTTTTTTTAATGTCTTACCATTTATTATAAAGGAGTTATTAACTTAAAACCTAAAAAAATCATGTCAAAAAATTTAAATTTTAATGTTCAACATCACACAACTTTTAAACTTTAAGAGGTAACATATTAATGTAAGCATGTTTTTTATTAATCGCATCAAGCGGATTCAAGGAGTCTAAAATCATCGAAATCGGTTCCTAATTGCAGAAGTTACAGTATTTTGAAAGTTTTTTGTACTCTAGGTGGTCTACTTTGGCACCTTAGTTCAAAATTAATTTTCTGAAAGCTATACTCCTCCTTAACGATTACATATACATTTGGTCATAGTTTCGGTCCAGTAGTTTAGAAGTTCTATATTTATTACCACTTTTTATTTGATTCACTCCACTGTGCGTTGATGTAATTAAAGTTTAGTTATTATATGCACACAGAGAAAAAAGTGCCAACCGAATTGAAAAGTGCATATTAATGGGACTAGCTTATAAATTCAGTTAGTACAACGATATTAACATTCGTTTTCTAAAATTGTTGGATGTGGCAACTACAATTCTGTTGAATTAACCGAACTTTGTTGTCTTAACCAATGTTAAGTTGTGCCAACCGACTGAAATTCGTAATAACCGAATTTGAGTCGTAGTAACAAAATTTCAGTTGGCAAATAGCAACATTTTTTTCTGTGTGTGAGTATGAGTAATAATAATTTCTCAATGCAAATAAAAAATAACTCATACGCCTTAGACAAAACATTTTAGAGCCACTAATATCTACATTTTGATAAGAAGTACGGTTTTTGTTTTTTAGGACATTTTCACTTCACCGGACAGCAGGAGATTTTTTTAAATTTCCCGGGATCCTCATATGAAAATCATTAAATTCGACATAAATTGAGATTGAAAAACGCGACTTTTATTATAAAAATACATTTATTTGCCATATGGTAACACTAAAGCTGTCAAAATCTTAATTTAAAAGTTAAAAAAAGGAAAAATAAACACGGAATTTTCTCAAGCCTCTGGCATTTATGTAACCCTTTTTTACCAAACATAGAATTCATTGCCCGGTTTAGTTCAAATTTGAAATATATGCTATTTCCGCTCTCAATTTTCGCAAAAGCAAAGAAACAAATGATTTCGAGTGTCTTTAAAGACACGTTCTTAAAATGTGTTAACTATTTTATCAAACCTAAAGAACATTTAAAAAATTTGATAAAAAAATATGTGGATAATTAATTAGTTATGACGGATTAAACAATAACAAATTAAATGTACTAAAAATGTGCAAACAAAAATTTTACACTGGTGAGAATTGTATAGTTGTTTGGAGGTTATCCACTTCTATATGGGGGAAAATTCTCCTTGGCATATTCCAACCAAATTTCTGATCTCTGCCTCTTTTAGGTTTGATTTTTTGTTAATTTTATAAACAAACCTACCAGCAAAAAGTGCAAAAAAACGGAAAAATATGACAATATTGATTGAAAATAGGTTAAACTACTTTAAATATAGGGAAAGGCGTGGTAGAGAAGAATGAGTGTATTTTCTAAAAATCATAACTACATTGCAAATTTTGAATTTTTCTGAATCAGACTGCGCAGTTTCTGGTATTGAACCTTCGTCAGTGACCCTGTTTTTTTTTTTTTGAATAATGTAATATTTGTTATGTTTTTATTTGTTCGATTGCGTCTATATGAAATTTTCTGTGCAATCACAGACCGTGGTATAGATAAACTGATTTCTAATGCCACATGCACTCGCACTCGCACTACACGTTAGACAGAGCACTTTAGACCACTGATCTATCGTCAGGTCGAGTTTTGTTGTGATTAAAACTAGTTTTATTCAATACACTGTGTTTTTGTTCTTGCATACATAATCTCAGAAGTACAACTCCAACAACACAACAGTTCTATTTTTAGAAATTTACCTCACTCTAATGTCCACTGTTTTCCCATATGTTATAAGTGTGATATATTTTTTGTATATTCGAGAGATGGCGCTTACGTAGTTAGGGAAGAATTGCCAGAGAGCAAATTTTGATTTTTGTTTGAGTTTGAATTTTAGCGTATTTTTCAGACAATTGCAATTAATACTATAATTAATATGAAATTTTATTTAATATTAATTGTGAAAGGCGTGGTAGAGAAGAGTGAGTGTATTTTCTAAAAATCATAACTACATTGCAAATTTTCAATTTTTCTGAATCAGACTGCGCAGTTTATAGTACTGAACCTTTGTCAGTGACCCTGCAAATTATATTCTCATAGTAATTAATTTTTACTAGAAAAACTTGTGAATAATTACTTTACAACTTTAATCACACACTTTTTACATAAAAATATGAATTTTTTATTTAATAATGACATTTTTATTTTACAACACATATTCTTTATACCTTAGCCGACTTATTCTTTATACCTTAGCCGAGGCCACGAACACTTTTACGCGCACTATTTTTAAAACTTTTAATGCATTTTTTCCCTGTACATAAAAAATGTATTTTCCACTAGAATATGCTCAAACCTGGCCCAAATGATACTCATACACCAAACAAGATCGTACTTTTTAAAATTTTGTGTATGTATCAACATTTGAATTGTTTTTAAACGGATTTCACTCAAATTTAGTTCATATCCTAGTCAAGGTCACCATATACATTTTACCGACCCACTTTTTTTTGAGTGTTTGTTGTACACGTTTTAATTTTTCAAGGGATTTCTCTAAAACTTTGTGTACAAGATACCTTTACCACGGGCAAAGTTGCCATACAAGCTTTTATTGAGCAGGCCCATTTTTCCTAAAACATGTGAAATTTCCATATTCCACATTAGCTGTCTGTTAAACAAATTTTGATTTTCTTAAAGATTTGGTTCAAATTTGGCACTCACTTGTGGGCTTAAACGCTTCCTTGGGAAATTTTCAATTTTGTCAATACCAGACATGGGACATAATTCTAATATTTGTGTATTTAATTACAGGCCAATTACTTTTTTATGTTCAATTACATGTAGTTGAGTGTAATTGAGTAATTTCCCTGTAATTAAATACCCAGATATTGTTACTAATCCCCATGTTTGGTATTAAAGATTTTACAAATTTTCCAAGGAAGCGCTTAAGCTCACAAGTGTGAGTGTAGGTCTGATATTATTAATGATATAGAAAACTTTCATAAGTGAACGATTTTGAAATGTAATTGACGTCGCCCAAGTCTGATACGTACCATTTTATTGAGCGATATAAAATTATATACGAACTCATGCGGTAATATCAATCGATATGTTATTAGATAATAATGTGTATGGGACTATATCAAACATTTTCGAAGAACCAAATCCAATATAAAATGATACACTCACAATATATTTTCCGTTACCGATTGTAGTTTATTTAAAAAGTAATCCGTAAAGTTTGTTTTTAACTGAATAAACTATTAAAATACAAAGAAACATATTTTTCAACTTTTTTATATGTTATTTAAAAAACAAACTATTAATTAATACGGATTTTCTGTAGCAGTTAATATTTTCGTTTAAAATCTACATGTTTAAAAAAAAAATCTACTTGTTTAAAAAAAAATCACACAAAAATCACAGTAATCTTTTTTAAAGTTCTCTCAAACGTTTTTCATATGCATAAACTGGGGATGGTAAATAAATTAATTATTTACATTTTCAGTCCAAAAAGTACCAAAGTGGCCCAGCTGACGATTAAGTGCTTTGTTTCAGTAAATTTTGTTTTACTTTTTTTGTTACTGAGGGTATTCAGCGTGGTCATTTGCACAAGATGCAAATTTGTACTTTCTCATCCTTGAGCAGTATTGACGGTGCATAATGTGCATATTAGAACAGAGATGGAGTTCCCTCACTGTTCCAAATTTATATGTTAAAGCACATCTAGGAGATGAAGAGACAGCCTGCTAGAGATAGAGTAAAAACTCTGAGTTTCTTTATTCATGTACAAATAACAAAAAAAACGAACGTCGTTTATTTTAACGGATTAAGCAATTATTTTTTAATAGTTAAAATAAACGAAAGTACCTTTTTTATCGATATTTTTAGTTAATTTTTTAACAATTAAAAATAATTGGAAATTACTATTGTTTTAAACCAAAAATCAGTAGTCCTGTTTTTAACAACTTTTTCTATAGTTTTAATGTGCAAATTCGTTTATTTCTAACTATAAAATATTGTGAGTGTATATATATCATATGCGCTATCACATGTATCCATATAAACCTATGTATATGGTTTTTTATACTATTATATTAAACAGGATATAAGGTTTTTACTCTGTTAAAGACATTTTTATTTTCCAGGAGATTCCTTTCAAATTTGAATAAGATCGACTTTTTTAGGATGTAAGAATTTTCCCAATATTATAAAAACAGGGACACTGCAATATGTGTAGTGGTGGCTATCGGGGTTGTGTCGTCCGCGAGTGGGTCGCTCTCGGGAGTGGGGCGTCGGGAGCGGGCGTGATGGAGGCTTCTGATCGTGGGTAATAATTAATCTAAGGAATCGGAGAAAAAATCTGTTCTTTATCTGAGTCTTGAGGTATGCACCCAAAATTTTTTTTTATATGTGTTATTTTAAAAGAGTTTGAGTCAAGGGTAAGACAACGTGTTTAAAATAAATTTTTAAAAAATATTGTTTCACGTTTTTAGATGACTTAAGATCTAATCTACATTTTTCTTAAATATTTTAGTTTGTCAATATTATGGAATTATTCAAAAATGGATCATCTTTATTTGATTTATAAAACGATTTAGAGTAAGTGCGGGTTATGTGAAAACCCCGTTTATTTCTGAAACTAAGGACTATTTGGGGAAACTATTTTATATTCATATGAACTAATGTCACACTTAAATTTTGGAGACTAATCACAATCGTTAGTTTATAATTATTTGAAAATTAAAACTTGGTACACTATGGATATTATATGGGTAAAGACGACAGCAAATGTAGTCAAAAACAAATGAAATTTCACTTGAAGCAAGCACGACAAACATTTCATTAAATTCAACTAACATTTGTCATTTGATTTTACTGTTCAAAAAAATTACTAACAATTGTATTAAAGATTTACCACATATGTTAGTAAAAAATAAACAAACATATACAAAATAACAAAAAAAAAAAACGGATTGTAAAAAATTAATGTAAAATCATAAAACAGGCATTTGATGTGGTTTGTTTTTTTAATTGAACTACAAGGTTAGTAAAAAATTAAATGTGTTCTTCAAATGACTGACATTTAATGCTAGAGGGCGCAATAAGTGTGCAAAAACTTAAGAGAAAGCTTATAGAGACACCTCTAAATATTTCTAGCAAAGTTCAGCAAAAAATTCCAACTGAATCGATGAGTGGTATAAAATGGGTTAAACAAAAATTAAAGCCTAATAATTTCTTACGAAAAATATTAAGACTGACATCGGTAAAGTAAGCTTTATATTTTGAAAAGCATTTATCGGCAGTACACTCAGGGAACTTCTATTGTAAATAATTGTAGTTGTTTGGGTAGTAATACAGTATGTATCTATATTTTTAAGCAGTTATTTGTAAAATAAATTTCAGTTTTGTCTACATTCTGAGTTCATGCTAAAAAAACAAAACACTTCAAATTACTGTACTATGAATTTACATGCATTTTATTAGTTTTTTTTTCTTTTTATTTAAAAAAAAATAAAACAAATAAAAGTTAGTCAAGTTTTTACTACCCAGTGTAAAAACGGTAATGACATGTACTTACTTTTCAAACTACATGTAATGCCACAAACTTACTCTCTGCATTACTTTAACACAAATTATAAGGATTTACTAATAAGTAGTTAATTTTAATAAAAATAATGCGTTGCCCATAAGTATTTATTTTTATCATCATTTTCAATATAAATAAAAGATCTCAAAATTTTTTCAAAATCTATTTTTAAACTCATTATTTTTTCAACTCTAGTACATATACAACTACTTATTTTTGGTTTTTTGTAAGCTGGGAAGTAATGACATGAACGAATTTTTTTTTTTGTCAGAATTGTGTACACAGAAAAATTTTTGTATTTAAGCTAAATTTGGCTTTGATCGAGTATTTACAAATTATATGGCAATTTTCAAAGTCTTAAAAATATTTTAGCTAATAAAAAACAAATGATTAGCAGTCAAAAACGAATGCTTAGTTGAATTTGATGAAATGTAAAATTTTATTTTTTCAAGTGAAATTTTATTTGTTTTTAACTACATTTGCAGTTTAGTTTATTCTAAGAGCAACAAAATTCTTTGATATAGTTGAAGCTTTTTTACAGTTATATTAGTTTTTTGTTTTTATATACACCCAAAAAAATAAGTTAGTAGAAAAGTTAGTAAAACGTCTTGTAAATCAGGTATACTATTTTTTAGCAAACTTTTTTGCTAAAATCGTGTTTTCAGCTAAAATTTTTGTTATAGAAAGCGATCACCTTTATGAAAGCGATCACCTTTTGGACGACCCCTCTCCGATTTTAAAATAAATAGTCTCAATCGATTGCCCAGCAAAAAATAATGTAAAAACATATTTTTTTTTTTTTTATAGTGACTGGTTTAGTGGTGGTGTGCACCACTGTCATGTGACAAAATTGAAGAATTCTTCATAAGGGACCTCATTGAAAGTTGTTTTAAAAAAAAAACTACTAAAGCGATCGCAACGAGTGATAGCTCGTTGGAAAGGTATTGAATCAGGCTTTAATTGAAAATTGAAAAATTTTCCTAATTTTTCTCAGAAATTTACCTTTTTTCCCATGAAAATTAAATTTTCCCATGAAGATTAAATTTTCGGATTTTCCACAGAAGCTCCTAAATTTTCCAGCTAATTTTATTTTTTTTGGATTCCTCATAATTTTTGCTTTAAGAATCAGCAATAAAAAAATGGGCCTCGACTCCTTGTTTGGACAGGAGAAGAGCATTTAAGAGACCACCTTGTTCTCATTGTTTTTATATTTTTTTATAATTGAATTATTTGAGTTGTTGTTTAGTTCGGTTAAAGATCATGAATATTTTTCCATATTAACAGAAAAATTATAATTTTATTTGTGATAATTTACTTTAATTAACAGAAAAAACAATTAGAAAAAAGTTATTTGACACCTGCATGAATGGAGTTAACTTTCTAGCCCGCAACGGCCTTCATCAACATTCTTCGTGCCTTAAAGTGTTAAATTGTAAACATCATCTATTTAACTCAACTAGTTAGGTTAAAAATGTGCCGTAACTTAGTTTTGAGTATGACGAAATTTACTGCGAACTTATTTTCTATAAAGCTATGTTTATGTAAATTTCGTCATACTCAAAACTAAGTTACGGCACATTTTTAGCCTAACTAGTTGAGTTAAATAGATGATGTTTACAATTTAACACTTTAAGGCACGAAGAATGTTGATGAAGGCCGTTGCGGGCTAGAAAGTTAACTCCATTCATGCAGGTGTCAAATAACTTTTTTGAATTATTTTTAATTATTTAACAAGAAAAATTAGGAAAATTTTATTTTTCAATTAAAGCCTGATTCAATACCTTTCCAACGAGCTATCATTTTTTAAAACAACTTTCAATGAGGTCCCTTATGAAGAATTCTTCAATTTTGTCACATGTCATATGGAATTGCTCTATAGTGACTGGTTTAGTGGTGGTGTGCACCACTGTCATGCAAAAGATTTTGCTGACATTAGCAACTTTTTTGCAAGCATCCTAATGACTAAAATTTTGCTGACTCAGCAAAATTTTTTGCTGACTTTACAAACTTTTTTTTTTGAGTGTACATCGATATTATTTTTATGTTATTTTCAATTTATAACGAGCTTTCAACCTCCGTAGATTTACAAAAATAAAGCTAATCAAACATATTAGCTAGGTTGATACTAGTATTTCGATCTGGCTAAAGATCTCATCAGAACCCGAAGTTTTAGAAAAGCTAGAGCCTATATAATAGGCAGAACTTTAACAAAAAACCTATTAATAATCAATTTTGCTCCATTCTTGTCTTCTTAGTAATCAACCACGTGGTTAGGTCTTTTCCTAACAAGCATCATGGCGTTACTAAACTTTGAAGACCAAAAATGATCTATTTATATAAAAAATTTTTAGTGTGTACTCTGGCTCAAGTAATATTTATTTAAATATTGACTTAAATAAAAATTAAACGCTAGTACTTTAAATTTTTATATTTTCTTACGCTTTAAATATAATTATCTTAAATATTAAGGAAAAGTATTTTTTTATGAGGTAAGCGAATAGTTGATTCTGAATTATGTTTTGCATGAGTCAAACTTGTTGAAGACACCAGCTCTAAAACATAAAAACTACCTTTTAAGTTTGCAAATTTCCCGACACGTGGTATAGGTAACCTGACCAACAATGTCGCTTTTGGTGGGATTATCCCGATTTTTAAAGGCTGATCGAGCCTTGAAATATTTTTAAAAAAATATATGTTAATTATAAATTCTTCTTCAATACCTTTACCAAATCTCTATGTAGTACTCCTTCATGTTTCTTCGTTATCGGCTTTTTTTGTTAAATTTTTAATTTTTATTTAATATTTTTATTCATAACTCAGTGTGCAGTAACAGCTCCACATAGGTTTCGGACACGGCGTAGAAAAGTAATTTATAATTAACATATATTTTTTAAAAATTTTATAATACCAGTTTTTTGAAATACTGCTTTTTGAACCGCGCTTTTGAAAACAATGCATTTTGAAGAGCTGAAGTGAATGCTTTGTGTGCATTATTAAAACCGAAATTTAAGTAGCTTTATAATGAGGTGTCAGTGCCGTTAAAAAGATATGGAATATTAAGTACGACTACATTTTTAAAATTTTCGAATATTTTTCATAATTTAAATGGGATTAGCTGTCCTAAATTTGGACGAGGTTATAGATATATGATGAGCATATTCTATATTAAGTTTGATTGAAATCAGAAATGGTGCAGGGAATCGAGTGGTTTTTTCAGTCTAAAACATTTTCAAAGATATACCAATTGTGTTGGTCATGAATATGGATATTTTGCTTTATCGATATGCATCTTCACTATTTTCAGGAAATATTAAAATTAAAGCGTCGTTCAAGAGAAATTAAAATTGTATAAATTTGATTAAAAAAGCATATTTGAACTTTTTTAACTAAAAAACATGAGTAAAGTAGTAACAAAAATTAGGTATTTTACACAAAAAAACATTTGTCATGTTCTTATTCAAAACACAAGACTTTTGAATTTTCTTAAAATTTTTTTAATGATAGACATTTTTAGAGCACAATATTTGTTTTTAATTGAAGAAAAGTTCAACGATTTTGATTAGATAGTAAATAGTCTGTAGTGAAAGCAAAATTACTATCAAGAAGCTTAAATAGTGATCGCCGATTTAACAAAAAGTATCGATTTATCAATTTATCAATTTTGTATAAATTTATCAACTTTGTATCAACATTTTTTATGTACATACGTCATCAGTGATTTTCCATTTAAATTGTATTATTATTTGTGAATTATAATTGTTGATACATTTTTTCAACAACCAGCCGGCCGTAAGAATCGTGCCTGCGTCTTTTTTACATTACAAACTCAACAATATCAAGTCGCAACTGCTTAACGAGCACCCAAGTATGGCCTGGAAGCAATGCAACTAACTGGCAGTATAGTATATTATACTCAAAAGTGACAAACACTAATACATAAAAACATTCTATTTTTAGATTTTTGTTTATTTTCCAATCTCATCCGTCTCTATTTCACAACGTTACCAGGTTGACGTATTGCTTTTGCGCACAGCCAACTTTGTGTTTATGTTGAGACATCTAAACGTTATTTTTTGAAGTCATATAGACAGTCGCAATGGTTTTTATAAGACGTTCGCCTATACACGAATGAGTGACTACATGTATTTTGCTATTGTGTTTTCGTTCGTGTGAAAAACCGTCATTTAAAAACAGGGTATTAATTAATATGCATATGATAAATTTACTTTAGGAAGGTTAGGAAAAAGAAAATTGGAGATACATTTTGTTTGTATCACACAACTTTTAAAAAAATGTAAATTTCGCTAAATGGGCCACGTGGAATCGATCTGGAATTTAGACCTCTAATTTTAAAATTTTCACACTAGATTCACAATACTGTAGTACTCTACGCTATAGATTGGATTCAAGAAAAAAAAAACACAGTTACAAAAAAAATATTTAAATTCAAGGCATAAAGGAAGAAAATACACTCCAGTAGGGCGAATCTACCTTAATAAGTAATATCTGAGCAATAATAAGTAAACTTTTGTATTAAGATGAACAATTTTAAAATAACAATAACTCTTGACTATTTTCAAAGTTTAACTTGAGCTGTGTTGCTCGTGAGGTCATTTTTACACAACACACGCAAAGAAAAAACATGGTTGGGGCAACCATATTCGAAGAGTATCATATATTTTTGAATTTATGATTGCGATAACCATGTCACTATGGTTGTCACAAACATACATACATACATATTTTTCTTAATCATAACATGATAATTATATTACCATATTATGGTACCAAATTGATCCCAGCACTATCATATTATGGTCCTGGAAATGTTTATAAACATAATCCGTACATTATTCTCCCACAGAAAAATAAAACGCCAACGAATTGAAAATTATTCAAACGTGATTTCTGAATAATAACCAAATATTGTTATGAAAACCAATATTAATTTTTCCTACCGATTTCAGTCGTAGTGACCATATTTCTGTTGGCAAATGTCTAAATTTTTCTCTTTGTGCAGCATATTGAAGCTGGATTAAAAGGTTATGCATGTTTTTTTAAATAATAAAAATGAATAATTATTTAATAATTTACACAATTTAATAAACTTATTTAAAAATAATTTAGGTAATGAAATTGTTTTTGCGCTGACGTATAAGCTGTGTATTATTAAGGAGTCACATAAATCAGCATTTTTTTTTTTTTTTTTTTTTTTTTTTTTTTTTTTTTTTTAAAAAAAGAGAGGCAACACTCAGGAAATACTTCCTATTCAATAATAACAAAATTTTTTTTTTTTAGTATATAAAAAAAAAACAAAGCTAAAATTTCTGTTTTTAGCACACATCTTATTTTGCCATGAAAAATAAGCTATCATATTATGATCATGGAAGAGAATTTCGTCATCATTTATCACCACATCATGATCATTGCAAACATATTATGATTATTTCGTACTACAGATTTTAAAGCAAAATAAACGTGCTTTATTTAATTTTTTTTTTCATATTTCTTCATACATTTTTTTTGTTTAACCTTTTTTTTTGACTTAGTACAAAAAATTAAAAGTAAAATATATATAACGAGCTTAAAAGTCGGTACTTCGTTAACGGAATTTTATGTATAGGAATATTATAGAATGGAAAATTAATTATTTTTTAAAAGATTTTTTAATAAATTTGTTTAACCTTTTTAAGTGGATGTTTTTCTGATTTCAAGTTTCAGATTTCTACGTTAACGAAATTACATAGGTAATAAAGGTGGAACTTCTTCCTTTTAAACCCCAGTTAAACCAAAATTTTTCAAAAATACAAAAAGTATATTTAATTTATTAACCCGTACCTTAAAAAAAAATATTTTAAATTTTAGACTTTTATTTAAATCGTTTGCGCAGCACGTTTAGTGGAGGCTTCCTCCTTCAGTCCCTCCCCGTAAAAATTTTCTAAGGCCATGCTTTACCGGGTACCTGTACCAAATTAATAGTTCCTATATCCATCGTGTTATGCTGTGTGCATAGGCCTTAGACTTTTCCGCTTTTTTGCCGGGTTTCTGTTGGAGTTTTTAAAAATTTGCCGTTGGCTGAGTAACCTTTATAGTAAATTTTAAGATCAATACTTCTGCGGCCGATAGGCCGTTTAGGGAGAGACTTTTCCAAAAATAAAACCGCATTTTACGCCGTTCTTTTTAAAAGTTTATAGTAATTAAATGTGCTAAAGTCCCAAAACTTATTTAACAAATTGTGAAAAGCAATCCAATGTAGGCGTGTCCCTATCCGGATTTCATTCCTGCCCAAGGAAATATTCAGGGGACTTTGTTTTTAGAATTTGTAGAGATATTTGTTATGTTAAATCACAAACTCAATGAGAATTTCTTGTCCTCGTCTAGGAGCGAGATTCAAAATTTAAAATATCAAAGAAAAAACAAAAACAACAACAAAAAATTGTCACAATTGGCTTTGTCATCTTCCAAATACTACTCTTGTTGCAAAACATAACTTAAGTGACAGTGAATTAGCCCAAACAACAGTGAACAAATATTTCTAACTAAAAGATATATTTAAAGTTTTTTTTTGAAAATGTTTACCTTGTATCTTTTATTAGCTGAAACCAAAAGCATTATAATAGTTTGTTATTTATATTTAAGTAGAAAAGGAAATACAAAATCCTAAACTCTTTATGAAAATTGTTAAGAAATTAAATTGAATACCAACTAAAGAATAAATGAATTGAAAAAAAAGATATAGCAATCCGTCAGTAGGGATACGTTTTACTTCTCCCAGCAGAAATATCCAAAAATCCAGTCCAAGGGGATGGAAGAACAAACTTATAAAATTCAATTTTTTGCCTTTGCTGTAATCACCAATTTATGTTACGATCCTGATGAAAATTCTGAAAGAACTTTAATTAAAAACGTATTTCAAGGAACGTGTGTTTTAAACTTAAAACATTTAGTCATATGGTTTCGAGCAGCACTTCAAGCTGGATAAGCGGTTTGGCCAGACCGTTTTTGGAGAAACTCGCCTATTTGATCACCTATTTTTACAATGTTTCTGATCAAAATTGCCAAAAAAAGAATATATGAATGAGGAATATATGACATAACACAAGAAACTTATATATTCAATTTTAGAATTTTAGGCAAAGAAGTTTGGGAGAGAGGTTTTTCACAATTTTAGCAGTAGGAATTTCAAAAAATTATATAAATTTCAAATTCCTCGCCTTAGTGGTTTGACCAGGCTGTGAAGGGGAAGACTATTTTTACAACGTTCCTGGGCGGAAATCCAAAAAGTGTCAAGGGGAAGACTTTAACCCTTTTTGCCCCTCGCAGTAAAAATTTCCAAAAATTCGCTTTATACAGATGTCTACTAATGGTTAGGCAAAAAGGGGAGACTGTTCCCCTTTTCCTATGCCCTGGAATATCCAGAAAAGCCGTCAATACAGATGCCTATTTGGAGAGGGAGGATACTTTTTCCCTTGTTGCTCTCCCGATCGAATTTTTCAAAAATCCGCTCTATACATATGTCTACTCCTGATTAGGAACCCGCATACCAAATTCCAAGTTCCTAGCTTCAACGGTTTGGCCAGGCCGCCAAGGGGTAGCATTTTTCACCCTTTTTACCACTATTTTAACACGTTTCTTGACACATATTTAAAAGTTAAGCTTTCTAGCCATATTGTCACCTCGCCCTTTTGTATATCTTTTTGTTTAATATTATTTAATTTGTTGGGCGTGATTGCTTCTCAGATCTTCCATCTACAAATTTTTTAACACAAATGACACTAAAAGAGCGAAGACGCTCATAAAAGAACAGACCGATCATCTTATTGCTGGCGCAACTAAAACCATTATTGCTACAAATTTAAAATGAACTCTCTCAACTTAGATAGTGATATGATTGAAGTTAGTGAGAGGAATAAATACAATATGTAGTTATACAAAAGAGAATACTATGATAACCTTAAATAAAGAGATTTTTAGTTGAATATGATTAAAGCAACCATATGATTGGTAATTTATGATTGATACAATAATAATTTAATTTTAAACAGCTACAGGAAACATATGTAGTTTTGTGGCTGTAATCATATTGCAACCATAATTTTTCTCTGCGTGCACAAATTATTATTATTTTAACAATTTGAGACTGTCCTTAATCCTTATTTCAAGCGATTTAATATGTTAGTTGTGTTTTAAAAACCCTTTTTCACACGATTTTAACAAAAAACTTGGACACTTTTAGACAAACAATCATAAATATTCCGTTTTTTGCGCCAAAATCTTGCTTTTTCGTCTGATAAAGTAACGTTATCAAGAACAGTTGGTCACGTTATGTATAGCTGATATAGGTCACAGAGCACATTGGAGTCATAATATACGACTTAATGAATAATTTTGCATAGACGGCCTCTGAGTCAATCGGGAATGCGTGTTATAATAACTTTTACGATTTCAATTCTGATTTTATTTTTTCAAAAGAAAATGGATACGAACTTGATAAAGAAAGTAAACAAGTTTTGTGATTGGTTTAACCTTTACATCATCAGGAAAAAAACTGTTTCGCCTACATAAGATTAATACAACCTATGATATTCTCTCCTCTTAATACGTATAATAAACATGAAAGCTCTTAACTGTATGTATTTAGTTATTTATATACTCAAGTTAAACATACATACAAGAGACCAACCCAAATGAAAAAAAAATCCATATACAGCAAACCAAAGTAAAAATTTTCTTTATAATGGTTGGCTAAATCCTTCATACTGGCACCTAATCGCATGTAATGCGCGCGCATTATCTGTGTTCTTATCTGGTGCTACAAATGAAAATATTATAGAATATGGTCAGCCAGCCTGGCAAGCAACCAACCAAGTAACCGACGGTTATCTGCTACTTGTATATGTGTTATACTTTTAGCCAAAAAAAAAAAAAAACTAAGAAATATATGGCTAACACATACATGTAAACAATACAATATGAAAGGTGCCAAATACGAAAAAACAAACATGGAGTGGGAGTAGCTTGCTTAAAAAGGCATAACGAATTTTTGGCACAATATAATACATATATACTCTTCATCCGCATTAAGTAGAATATAACAAAAGTTTTGTGATTCACTCGCACTCTTTAATGTTTTTGAAAAAGTTCCGACATCGTCTACACACAACACAATGCCAGAGTATTACAGTATGTTTTTGTTTTTTTGGTTGTGGTTGACATGACACAACCCACTCAAACCACATTACCCCAACATAATACTCAAACTAAAAATACTTATTTTAAAGTTGTATGGGTTAATATAATTCAAAAATAATGTTTGTGTCTTATTGTAAAATAAATCCATGTTGTATCTTCTTTTTAGGTTTTTACTTCATATTTGGGTTGTGAAAATTCTGATACATACCAAGGGAAAAAGTCAGAAGAACTATCTCTGAGAGTAGACATTCCAATGTTTTGTGCTGATGATGTGCTTGAAAGATTGTTAAAACAGGTTCACAATGGGTTGCATTTGGTACAGAAACAATATTTTTTGGCAAGCATTTGCATAATGCATAATCCCTGTTAAAGTATTAGTGTCATAGAGAGCCAGAGAGAGAGAGAGTGTGAGAATATAGTCTATTACTCAGTTGAAAGAGTTAAACATTTCTCCCTTATCATTATTCTCTCATATTTTTATATGTGTTAGTTTTGTTTTGGTTGCACACATTTGCAAAAATACCGGTGAGTTATGAAATAACAGAACTTTCTCTTTAACTAAATTCCTTCACTTAATTTTGTCTCTTCGGAAATATACTACTGGTGTTGAAAAAGAGTGTAATTTATAACCAAGTAATGTTTGTTAAAACTACTTAAAGTAATTTCCATGTTAATCTTTTATAAAGACAACATATTTTTTCAAACTATTATGCGTCACACGTTTTATTTTTAAGTAGCTAAATAAAATTCTTAAGTTGCTTAAGAATATTTTTATCAACATATTTCCTAGTAAATTCCCTCACATCAGTTTTGAGTTTAGAATGTTTGTGTGGCATAGTATCCTTCATTACTGATATATTTATGTATATTGATAGTTTAGGTTGTTAAGTATGACATCATTTAAAATTAAATGACGTCCATAAAATCCGCATGGGGCATATTATGATTCCTGCCAATGAGTTAATCCTTAATTTTTGATTTAATAAATAAAAGCCCATATAGATCTGCTGCCAAATATCGTAAAGATTCTGAAAAAATACCATAATATGTAAAATGGATAGTACAGGATAGTACAGGGCATTCACAAAGGAAGCGATAACTATCTTCGGCATATTCTACATGTTACATCCGGCCTTTATCTAATTGTTGCCTTGCATTTGCCTATGGTGTTGTGAAATATGATAAGGCTAGTTATAGGCCTATGCTGTCTGCTATCCATATGCATAAGGATCTTGCTGGTTTTAGGCAGTTTTTCGTCATACAAGTGGCGCCCATGCACATTTTGTATCAAGTTGTACCCATGAATATTGAGATTACTATTGGTGTCGGTATTGACTTCTCTCGTTTTATTTCGCGTTTGCTCAGAAATCGCATGATACGTGTTGTTATAGGAAGAATCTCAGCAAATGAGTTTTACTTAAATTCAGGGGTGCTTAAAAGTTCTGTTCTTTCCCTCTCTATTTTTCTTATCTTCATTAATGATATTCTCTATCAAACTTTCAACCGTTTCTAGCATTTTGACGATGACAGCAATATTTGTCATTCGTTTGCGGTCAATAGTAGGGCAAGTCTAGCTGATGTTGGGGGCAAAAGGCATTGTATGAACGACACACTTAATCCTGATCTGACTACAATCTCTAAATTAGTCGCGTGAATAGGTTCGATTTTAATGCGAACAAAATCCAATGTTGTCTCATAAGGCTGTGGGACATATAAGTGGTATAAAAATTTAAAAATCATATACTCTTGATGTTCTAGAATAAGCATGTTTTTCCGGTGTCGAAAGAATCAAGTGTCTTAGTTTTATCAATGTGGAGTTTTGGGGCTTTTTGACTATGTTCAAAGAAGACCATTGGCTCTAATCAATGACAGTGGGGTAAGCAGCTCTATTGACTCATTGAAGCATCACCGGAATGTGGATTCTGTGTCATTGCTCTACCGATACTACAATTGATATTTTTTGCTGAAATAAAGGAACTTTTCGCTTGTCCAGTACATCTCACCTATTTGTGATCGAATGTCCAATCGATAGCACACCACATTACAGAGCAAATTTTTACAGTGTCCAAAAAAAACTTAAATTTGGATTTACGGAGACGTACCATATATTTGGATTAATATTTTTGCTAGTCGGAGATGATGGATAGAGAAATAAAACATCTTATAAGCAATGGATTAATCTCAGATATTGGGATAGAATTGATGTTTAACAGGAAATATTTGGGTGTAATAAGTATTTTTAATGGAACAAGATAAGAAAAAAATACACACCGGTTAAACGACCTAAACACTTGAATGCTTCTTTCGACACTAAAGTAATGTGATTTTTGCAGCGCATTACAGTGGATTCTCATTCATATAACATCTAGAAACTATGAACTTTATAAAACACTACACTGATAATAATCCATGAGCAAAATTACAAAAAAATGTCAAAACAACAAAATTTTTCGTAAAATATACGAAAATTTGTACATTTTACGAAAGAAAGTTTTTGTAGTTTGACAATAGTTTCGTATTTTTGTGCATAGATTATTATAAGTGTATCAAATTGTAGACATTAGTGTAGAAAAAATATAGAATCTTCTGTGCACTGAAATCTGCCCCACTCTGATATTGGAAGAGGTCTTATTGAGTGTGTCATCCATATTATAATTAATACCAGTGTTATAAAGGTATGTTGATTTGATTAGGGATGTATGGGAAAATTTTTTGAATGAGAAAAATTTGTGCAGTATGTTCTTTTTATATAAAATTAAAAGAGCGGATAAAAAAATTTCCGATTTTATAAAACCATTTTTTCAAGTTAAAAAATATCTACTCTTTTCTAACAAACAAACAAATTTTAAAAATTTATTCGTCAGTGTAGTCATATTAAAATTGTTAAAAAACTTTCTAAAAACAACACTATTTTTAAAGAACTCTAAATTCGTGATCATCTGATAGAGCAACTTGTGCATTACAATTTAATACATATTTGCTTTAGTAATAAATTAAAATTATAATTTAAAACTATCTTAACGACTGTCCGTGAAACGTTCCGAGAGCCAGAGTATGAAATGGTTACGGACGATTATATGGCGATACAAATTTTTTCAAAATGTCGAGAATTTATAATTTAATAATAAATGTTGTAAAATGTTACAGACTTATTTTAATTTGGAGACAATATAATTATGTGTAGAGAATTTATCTACCCGACGATAATTTGGATATAAAGGGATCCTTAAAATGTCGCCGACATTTGCAAACTTTCAAAATAACAAACATTTTGTCTTGCACTGATTGCACGGATTATTATAGAGAGTTTTTAAGTAACTTTTTTAAGAAGATGGGTTTGAGGTTTTTTGATTGCACTATTTTAAAAATTATTTTCAAATATAAAGAAATACTCAATTGTGTTCACGTGACTAAATTCAGATTTTTCTCACATTGGGGGAAAATTGGAGTTTTTTTGAGCAAAACTTGCATACAGCCCACAGATTTCAACGAATTTCAAAAAGCTAAAATTTGGAAAATAAATAAGTAAAATTCCAGATAGATTGGTTATGGCCGATTTTTACCAGTCATTTATTTTACATCCCTTATAAATCGTCAAATTCAATGAAATTTAAATTTTTTGACATTTCTGCTTAAAAAAAATTTTAAATAATGGGATACAAACGAAATGAATCTCAAATTTTAGGCAATTTTATTCTCTATTGATAATCGTTATCAAATCTGCGGTCACTTTCTTATTTTGTGTCGTAAAAACAAATTTAGTTGAAAATAGAGCCTTTTTATATTGAATACAATATCGCGTCAGTCAGTTTAAATGGAGCTGGATGTGGACATTCTGCTTCATCGACATGCATCTTTACAATATTCAAGAAAAACCGTTTAAGTTCTGTTAAAGAGCAAAGAAATTTACTTAAATTTGTAACAAATTTGTTAGCTTTTTAAAGTAAAAACATGAGTAAAGTACTGGTATGAAATTTATTGCAATTATTAGGTATTTTACAAATAAAATAATTATGCCAAGTTCTTATAAAAAATACAAGACTTTGAAAGTTTTAAATTATTATGATTAAATTATTTAAATAATGGGCGTTTGTAGAGCAAAATATTGGCTTCGACGTAAAGAAAATTTGAACGCATTTGGTGAGATGGTAAAGATACTGCAGTAAAGGCAAAAATTGGAAGTAAGTAGGGCTGGAAAAGTGACATTTTATATTGAGTAGGTAAAATTTATTCGCGTGCGTATGTCATATTTTCGCTTTAGAGAGTCAAATTTTGTCGGCTTTTAATAACTCACCTTAATTTTTTCACCGACGTTATATTTTTGGGATTTTCAAAAACAAAATCAATGTCAAAGTTACATGTTTTAGCAATTTTTGATTCAACATTCTCACAATTAGCCTTAATTCTGCATAATTTTTTTCGGTAACATTTTATTTTGTATATTTGCTTGACTTACGTGAATAGCGCGCTAGCAAAACTAGAATTTAGTCAAGTGAGCCTCTAACATTGTAAATTCGTATCAACATATGGAGTCATGTAGTAAGGTTAGGAATCCAAACTTTTAATATCATATTATAAATGTATAGCATACTTCCTTAGTAACCCATTCTTCCTATTAGCAATTATCTGATACCCACTTACCACCCATTTTATGCTACAGCATTACAATAAAAACTTAATCCTTAATCTGGCCAAATATGTAAAGTGGAAATGGGATACAAACGGGCGCTTAAACAAAATTCTATATTTTATCCAAGTATTGGTAAATTAAGAGTTAAACAATACCTTAAAAGAGAAAAAGAGAATAACCGCACAAATACCAATACAAATACGCATACATTTATACAAAACAATACAAAAACATTTGGTTAAATGTGAGTGTAGTACAATATTAGTTGTGCGACAACTTGCATTAGGTGAGCATGTTGTGACGCGCGTTTGCACAAAAAAAATATTATTAAATAAATTTAAACTAGAACTAATTTTTTATGAAAAAAAAACAACAAATACATATGATTTTTTTTAGATAAATTCAATACAAATGAATTAAAACAAATTGGCAATTGTAATTGATAAGAAGAAGAACTTAAACTATTTGAAAATAATAATAAAAAAAACAGTGATACCAATAAAAAAGCATTACTTTACATTAACAAAACTATTGGGGCCGGAGAAGAAACAATATAATTGATACTGTTTGACAGCTTATCATAACGTAGTTGACATTGCGTGTTGACAGTCATTGTATGGTGCCCATTCAATCAAGTGCGACAATATAATCACAATATTTCTAACACTTTTTTTCTCACTCTGCAGTGAATGAAAATAATCCAAAACGAGTGTTTAAACAAAGTGTTGTTCAAACGTGTTAAACAATGTCATACTAATTATAAAGTAATTGAAATAAAATTTATAATTTTTTGGCGCGTAAACTCTATTACTACAGTTTTAAAACAATTTAAATTTTTTTTTAAAAATTTTCATTTTAAAAAATAAAGTGTTTGTGCTAATGACAATATTTTTAACCTGGCGGCATATATTTTTTTTCTTCTAAAAATGCCAGAGGGTATATTGACAAAACTATAGTGTCACCTGTAACTGTCATATACACTGACTGTCATAAACACTGACTGTCTTATACACAAACAGCAGCAGCTGTCAGTCACAAAAATGTTTGACAATTAGCCATAAGCAATGATCATTAAACTAAACATTTGTAAAAACATGCCAGTTTAACTACCTGGCATCACACAAAAAGGAATCGTGTTGTAAAAATTATGTACAACAAAATGTTGCAATATTTTTGGAATTTCTTACGATCTTAACAACTTGTCCCTCTATATCTTTGCTTTATAATTGGTTACACCTAATGAATATGAATTTTATGACTTGAAGTTTTTATGATTGTTTTGGATTGTTTAAATAAAAAAAATTAACTAATTTGTCACACATCCTTCAACCATAAACCTCAAACCTTTAAATTAAACCATAAAAATTACAGTTCCTATAGAATTTCTATATTAGCCAGCCAACATCGCTAATGAAGTCGCGTCAAAACACAAATTTGCATGCAAAATATTTGTTCGATTTACTAATAACCATATTCGCGCGTGAGTTATATTAACTGTAACAAATCTTATAATTACATTAAATCGTTAAACCTTATTAAATAAATATATATAAAAAATTGTATAAGATATACGAGTATATAAAAAAATAAAAATAATTTTAAAATCTT
The DNA here is from genome assembly GCA_021234595.1 of Delia radicum. NCBI lineage: Eukaryota > Metazoa > Arthropoda > Insecta > Diptera > Anthomyiidae > Delia > Delia radicum. Next base: position 125,495,205 of record CM037855.1, read on the forward strand.
TAGCAAAAAAGTTATTGATTGAAAAAAAAATGCAAACGTTAAAAATTTTCTATTGAAAAAAAAAAAAAAAATAGTTTTTTCCAATTTATTTTATTTGTGATAATTATTACGTTCTTTTAATATCGGCCAAACTATTATTAATTGCTAATAAAATATTTATAAATAAATTAAAAATAGCTATAAAGAGTGTGAGTGTGTCTATGTCAAAAAACGCCATGGATTTTCAAAGTGCTATGGAGACATTTGCTGAAGCTTGGGTTGCCGCCAATGCCGGACAACAGGTAAGTTGTTTTAAACTAAATATTAATATATGCCAATTTTTGTATGCAGGTATTTTGTGTCTTAAGGTGTTAATTATTGGCCATCAACATTTTGATATGCTGAAAAAAAAAAACACACACACAAGGACAATCGACATGTGCAAATTTTCTTTTTGAATAATATTTTGAATATAAATTTTGGTTCAGTTCGCAAAAACAAAATGCAATGTTTAAAGTTTTGTATATTGCCGACGCTTAAACTCTTTAAGTACATTGCAAATACAAGCATATAATGCATTGAAGAATCTACGGTTTAATGTGAACAACTTGTCATATAAGAAATAATCCAACGATCTAGTCCTCTCTAGGTGAAAGGTTGTCCACTGGGGTTATACATTTTGACTTCTTTTCTCAAATATAAAGTTTTACCTATGCTATCCGTAAAGTGCATACAAAAATTAAATAAATATAATATTACTTTTTCGCTTTTCTTAAAAAGTTTCGCGTAAGTCTTTTAAAGTTCGTACCATTTTTTTGTTTAAACTAAAAATAATAGCTTGCCTAAATTGTAATATAATTAGACTATAACGAATTGATCTTAACTCATAGATCTTAAAGTTCACAACAGCTTTAAATTTGAAAATTTTTGCTTATTTTTATAAAAAAGAGCACATTAGGTAAAAAGTATTTAAAAATATTTTGTGTAGTAAATTTGGTTCAAAAATGCAACTCTAATGATATAAAGGTAAAAAATGCATTATTGGAAATTGTACTTCATGTGTGAGGTTTTTGTTTCAAAATCACCAGAAAAAGTGATTTTTATTATTAATATAGTGTTACCCATCACGTGGTGATAGCCATTAAAAAACGATATTTATATGCAAGCAGGTTTATAAGGGAGTAAGCCATAATTTTTATATTGTGAATTTCCACTTGAAAGCAATACTTTCGGGTGAAATAAGCGCGGAGTTCAGCGCTTATAAAAAGCTGTATTTTCTACCATTTTACGATTAAAAGTAATATTATGAATATTATTTCACATAAAATTCTACAGATATTAATTTTTTGTTGTTAACATTTTAGACATATAATATAATTGATTTTATTTTCTTTGCCGCTCCTCGTGCTATCTCTTCAGAAACAGTTAAATGATTATTTTTATTACATACTCGAAAACACCAAACACAATTGGAAATCATTCGCGAGAATTGGTACAGATCGTTTATAATCCACAATATGAGACTTTCTGCACCCTTTGGGAAATGAAGGGTCGATTGATCCAAAGTGGTAATTTTGTGATATATGATTGGGGAGGAAACTGGTGAAACTAAAATTGTGGTGCACCAAAAAGTGTAAATTTGGGTGAAATGTCGAATCACGTGACTATAGTTATGGTGACAAAACATTCAATGGTTGGTACCAGACACATCATGTTACTGGAGATAAAGTAACATAACATCAAAGTGTACTGAAGCAACTAGGGTCGTTGCAGTTGAAGTTACTACTGGTCATTAAATTGGTTTAAAACCGTTAGCAGTAGATGAAAACATGGCAATTAGTACCAACGGATGCAGTTCCTTGACTGCTACAAAGTGGACACAACACTGAAGGAATTTTTTATGTGACAGTAGAAATGAAGACGTAAGACTCCACTGGTTTAAAGTAATTAAATACCGAACTGTTTAAACAGTGATCAAGTTTGTCAGATATGGCGATTTATCGCCAAACGTCCCGATCTTAAAACTCGTTTGGCAAGTTAATTTTCGAGTGAATAACAATTTTACACATTTATTATCGCTACCAAACTTATTTAAAAACTTTACAAAAATATAAATTAAAATTTTCTGCATATTGGTTTCGAATTATCTGGCTTAGATATTTTACAAGATTTTTGGGAACGATTTTTCTTTCTTTGGGAACCAAATTGAAACTGAGAATATATTTTGTTACTCTGCTTTATAAGTTATACATTCAATTTGTTCTGAATTGTTGCAGCTCCTTCTTTTTATAAAGATATTATTGTGAACTAGAATTATAATGCAGAATCCAAAATTAAAATGTTCATGAAGTGCTTTTAGAAGTATTGAAAAGTAAAAATTTGTAGAAAATGTTAGCAAATAAAGAAAAAACTTGCAAAAAATCTATATTTTGAACATCCAGACTTCTTGTCTAGTTTATGTACTTTAAATTGTTATAATGAATTTAATTTTATAGTTTTTTGTTGGGTATAGACAAAATAAACTAATTTTAAAATTGATTATTGTTGTGCCTTTTTGAACAGGTGGTATGACACACTATGCAGTGACTGGTTCAGGACGGGCTATTTAGCAACCCGTACATAATATGACACACGCTGAATAGAAAGTGACAGGTTACTTACTAATTACTTTTCGCATGCCCGGCGACATGTACCCCTTAGACAAAATTGTAGACCAGTTTTACTTCAACAATTTTTCTCCAGTTCTACGATACATACACCTACATCAGTCACGTGATAATTTTTTCCCACTGGTTCTATTACATATCACATAAATCTTAAAATAGTTATACTTTGACACTACCTACTTCTAACTTGTCCCGTAGCATATTCATTTCAGTCGGTACGGTGATATGTTACCTTGGTCAAGTTATTCGCCACGTCACACAATGCTTCACATGTAGCAATTGTCACCTCCTATGACAAGCTCATGTTAAAAGTACCGGTCACTTTCATATAACAGAACCGAAACTAGGACTGGTTCATACACACAAAGTTCTTGTCACGTGACCATAGCAGTGACCGGTCCATTTCCCGCAGGGGCATTACAACCCGCATCCTTATAAGGGATTAGGGTAAGCTGCTTACAGCATGCATCCTAGTTAGGAAAAACAGTAAGCTCAAAATTATTTTGTTGTTTATTTTTATATGAAAATTATTCGTTTCTTTTCCTGCTTCTCAGTATTATGTAATAATATGTACTTACATCAGCGCATTTGTTTTATTCTGCTTCTAAACACATGAAAATTTTTTACTAGGTAGGTAAAAATTTTGCAAAAAACAGAGTTCTCCACACTCCCTTAATTGCGTTAAAAAATTGCGAAAAATTAACAATAAATTGCATGCTCAAATATTTTACCTCCAATTGATTCCGAGTGAATTTATCGATGATATTTGGTAAATATATGGATTGATTTACTAGTAAGATTTTTTTTTTTTGTAATTTAAATTGGTTAGTCGCGTCATATTGTGGTTGTGTCAGCAAAAAAAAAAATTAAATTTGACTCTTTGCAAGTAGGTACAAACTATTTAGCCTTAAGCCAAATTGGGTGACCCATTGTCAATAAATATGATATTTTTAAACCAAAGCTCTCCAGTATACAAATCGATTTTGGAAAAACTAAAAATTGTGAATGTTTTTTTGGATTTTTAGGGCATATTTTTGGGCTTTTAGTGCATATTTTGATTTAGATGCATATTTAGATTTTTTTGCAGATTTTAGATTTTTTTGCAGATTTTCGATTTTTTAGTGTATGGAAGTCGCTGCACCGATTATTACAAACTCACTCGATTTTACATTTAGATTGTTTACTCGAATATGCAACATTGTTTCTTTCGATTGTACAACGTGGAAAATTAAAAATTTTGTTATGCAAGGGACCTATCCCAATACGAACTCTTAGACGTTAATGAACTTTACACTTCGTTATCACATGTAAGTACAAGTTCGAAAAACTCAATACACTTACACTTTTTTACTAATACGATTAAACTTTTGTCACTTGCGACTCAACTTACAACGAACATTTGAAGGCTACAAAATCCAGAAACTTCTTAAATTAAACAATTTTCTATTCTGTAAACGTTTCATTGTCGGAATGATAGTTTAGTTTTATAAAGACTTTCACCAATTCTACAAATATTTCATAAACATTGACTTTAATGAAACCTACACACCGAGAAATAAAATACCAACCGAATTTAAAAGTGTGTATTAATGGTAACAACTTATAAGTTCAGTTAGTATAACGATATTAACATTGGATGTCTGAATATTTAGGTAGTTGCAGCTAAAATTCGGTTGAATTAACCGAACTTTGTTGTGAAAACTAATCTTCAGTTTTATCAACCGACTGAAACTCGTAATAACCGAATTTAAGTCGTAGAAACCGAATTTCAGTTGACAAATAGCTAAATTTTTCTCTGTGTGTATGAGAAGTTTCAAGGCGAGTTGCAGTGACAATTTTCATTGAAGCTATAAAGAAATTCATTACCAATCTGTGGTCATGTTTACCTTTGCGAATGCCATACGTTTGATTTGTGCCTTTCTAAATGTCGTGGAAGTACATTTAGATTTCTCCGCACAATTAAAACTCTACGGTATGTTGATTTGCTTATGGAAAGGAAAACTAGAAAACTAGGCTCTTTGCAGCTGATAGAATTACTTTGCTGTGTTTAAAGTCCTGCGTATATCGCGATTCGATAACTTGGATTTTCTTGAAATTCTCTTCTTAGTTCCATTACGCTTCGACTTCGGCCAAATAATCGCGAAATTTTGGAAACTGATAGTTTTTGGGCTGTAAAACCTAAAATTTGTATTTTTTTTTAAAAGGCGGACCCTATAAGCATCTTGCTTATAAATGCTGATTAAAAACAGTCGCCTGAAATGATGAAAAACAAAATAAAAAAAATGTTACCTGGGTTATAAATATGAAACTCGAGAAGAAAATGCCTTCAGAAAATACTCAATATCGCTAATAAGAAAACACAATTAATTTAAAATTTTTGTAAATAATTTGGCTATTTCTTACTTAGTACTGCGATTGCAATGAAATTTGGAGCAGGCATAAGTATCGAGCTTAAGTTTTGACTTTTAACCATCCAAACACTTCGGGGAGGCAATATGACCACCCAAAATAGGAAATTTTTTGCATATAAAACTTTGAGTGCTCGCCATTATTGTGTTTCTAATCAGATTTTCAAAAAGTTAACATATATGTAATTGTATGTAATATGTATAGACTAACAAAAAACATGTGGTATCGTTGGAAAGAAAATTAACTATAGACTTGGGTAATCCTAATAGGAAGGTAAAAATTTCAGTTTTTGTTACAATGTAAATTTGCACTATTCAATAAAATATTTATTAATAGAAATAACATAATGATTTTTTGGACTTAAATAGACTTTTAAGTCAACAATGTGAAATTTATGTCCGAATTTATGATGTGCTGTAAGCAATCCCACAATACCCAAACAAAAAAACTCCAAAAATTGGAATTTTTATTTTTTTTCTGTCATGTCTACATTTAAAGGGGGGATTGGAAGAGGCTTACCCAATAAATTAGGAATATGTTGGAGCATATGCATCCGCTTCCGTTACCTAATTGTAGGCGTGCACAATTTTTTACAGTGGGTTAAAATTGATATTTGCCTTAAAATTGTGGTAAATTTAGAACCGGCTAGGGGGAAAGTATATAAAAATCAAAAAATAAGTTTAACTCAACTTGCTTTTATATAAATAACCTTTCAGAATAGTATGCGCACTTTAGATGTTCGGAAAGAAAATATTTATCTGGAGGTAAAAGACTGTTGGTGCTATTTGGGGTAAAAATCGCAACAATATAATTTTTAATTTTTTTTATTTCTATTTTAAACGAATGTAGTCTTTGAGTGGAATAAGATATTTTATTGATTGTTTTTTATTTAATTAAGATTTTCTTTAACTAAATAACTTGTATTTCAAAAAAGAAATAGGCCGGGGTTTCGTCCCGCTATACGCAAAAACTGGAACTGATTCGAACCAAATTTGGAATTTAAAATTTTCTAATGGGATTATCTCGGGAACTATTAGATTTAACACACATATGTAATCATGTTTTTTGTAAGTCCTTACTAACAAACTACGACTGTTTGTTTAATTTTTGAAAATCGGATTAAAAACAAAAAATGGCTATCACTCACAATTTTATATGCAAGAAGTTTCATATTTTTGGGTGGTCATATTGCCGCCCCCGTGGGTTTTGGAAGGTACAAATCAAAACTTAAGCTCGATATTACGTCACTTATAACTGATCCCAAATCCATTGCAATCGGAAAACTAAGTAAGAAGCGGTCGATTTATTTCCAAAAATGTTGTGATATATCCCACTGTGCATGGGTTATAAATACGAAACAGAGTTTATATAGCATTTTTAAGACCAACTTTTTTTGTTTTCCCAACGTTTGTCAAATTGTTTGCAACAAACCTTATACCAGTGCTGACATATTTAAGCAGCCATCTGGTAGCCTGGGCTATCATTCACTTACGTTTTAAGCTATCAATTTTTCTATGTCTTGTTAGCTCAGTGTGAAGAGATAAAGGTCCGGGTTCGAGTCCCAGCTGAATAAAAAAAATTATAAATTAACTTTTATTTTATTTTGGAAAATCTATTTTTAAACCACCTATTTCGTGCTTTTACCAACATTTTGCCAACGTTGGAAACTTTATTTCCCCACACAGAAAGAAAATTGTAGCTATTTGACAACTACGGTTACTACGACTCAAATTCGGTTATTATTAACTACAATCGGTTGGTGCAATTGAACTTTTGTTTTCACAACAAAGTTCGATAATACAACTGAATTTTAATTGCTGCACACAAAATATTCAGAAATCGAATGCAAATATCATTGCCCTAACTTAATTTATAAGTTGCTACTATTAGCAAACACTTTTAAATTGGGTTGGCACTTTATTTCTCTGTGTGCAGTGCTTGTTCGACTTGGGAAATAAAAGAAAGAAATTCAATTAACATAGAATCTGTTCTGTAATCCGTTATATTGCCGATGATTTTGGTTTGAAATTAAGCCAAAATCAACCGGTTCTTTCACTGCACAATCCGAGCAAATTCGAAATTTTCTGAAATAATAGTTCAAAATATTACCCGTGTCTACCAATTTTTCTAGATCTATTGGTGGATTCGTTTAATGGCGAATTTGTGTTTTAATACTTTTTTTTGAATGAAACCATAGCTTTGTTTTAGAAAATTGTTTATTTATTTTATAAGGTATTAGGTTTGATACCCATAGCACATAGTTATATTTTGTTAACAGTATCAATTCCCTTCGAAAAACTTGTTCTTCGGAAAACTTGTGCGGATCTAAATCCAAAACATAGACTATATGGGTATATAAATTTATACTTATAAGACTACGTCGAAGCAGTAAAAAAAATTTCAGTTTCCAAAGTGTTCATACAAATATGTTAATTAAATATTAAGTTTAAAGATTTAAACTAATCTAACGAATTGATCGAGAAAAAGGAAAAGACTCAGGTATAATTTTTTAGTTCTTGTTTCAGAAAATATTGAGGTTTGTTCATTTTCGATGTATTGTTGATATGCAAAGATGCATTTATTTAGAATTGTCAGATTTGAGATCACAAATAATATGTTAATATTATACATTTTTTGATCTGTGCTACCAAAAGTTACGCTTTGTACAACGGTCTTATCATATAATTGTTACAAAGTTCTATACTGTATTGTTTTACAATACAAAAATATCGGCGTTTCAAAATATGTTTAATTGTAATAATTTACATAATAAACAATGACATCTTAGGGACAAATACGTTCCTGCTGGCATTTTCTAGCTGCGCCTAGATTAATTGTTAATCCATTTTTACAAATTTTTTATATTGTTAATACAACTTTGTATGTTTGCCGACGGTCTATAGATATTGTTAAGTCTCTTTTCTGTGCTTATGCAAGTATAAAGCACCCAAAAAAATTATTAATTTTGTTAAAAACCACAATAAAAAGAATTAAATTTTTCTTCTTAGATAAAAAAAAATAAAATAAAAAAACTTAATCACTTTATCACAATAGATTAAATCATTAATTTATTAGTCACTGGTTGTGTGTAGTTAACAAAAGAAATACTATTTAGGCGTTTTATATATGAATGTATATTTTAATCATATGAATATGAATAGATATTTTTATTCATCCCGAGTAAAAGTAATATTATATAATTGTATACAATGAGATCCAGTTTTGTAAAATTTAATATAGTTAAGTATGACATCACGTATAGCAAGATAAGAGTTTAATTAGCACTGTAATTTTTCGTAAAATGGCATATTTAACTGTAGCTTACAATACGTTATTAGACGGGTAATATATAATTGGATTGGCAAAATTTAATTTAATGCGATTAAACAAAGCAATGTATTGCAGTGTATTGTATTGTAAAGTGACGTTTTTGTTTTGAAATCCATAACATCCTTCTCAAAATTTAAATATCAACTAGAAAATTTTCATTGAATATATCTATTGAAATTATCCTAAATGAATATCACAACTTAAAATATCAAAATATCAAAATCTAAAAATTTTTGTTTTAGAAATGTTGAGGTTAAGAAGAAGACTAAATGTTTTTCTAAAAATTATAAACACTATTAATTTTTAAATCAGACTAGACTAGTTTCAGGCTCTTTTTGTGAACATCAGGGACTTTCCATTTAAATTGTATTATTATTTGTGTATTTATAATTGTCAGATTGTTTCTATATGATCAATTTTTTAACAACCTGCGGCTGTAAGAATCAAACCTGCGCTCTTCTTACATTACAAACGTAACAATACCAAATATGGCCTCGAATATAATGCAGCTAAATTGCAGTTTTCTTTCCTATTAGCTTTTCTGTTATTGGAAAGAAAAGCTTATAGAAAAGAAAACTGCAATTTAGCAGCATTACATTCGAGGCCATACTTGGTATTGTTACGTTTGTAATGTAAGAAGAGCGCAGGTTTGATTCTTATACTCTGAAGTGACAACACTAACAAACACAAATATTCTATTTTTATATTTTTGTTTATTTTTCTAATCTCCTCCGTCTCTATTTCACAACGTTACCAGATTGAAGTATGGTTTTTACGTACAGTGCTTAACTTTAAGTTCAATTTATATAAAAATTGGTCTATTAACCCTTTGACGACACATGGTGGATTTATGTCCCATTTTAAGTTTTTGTCCAAATGTGATGTGTATCGACGAGGAATAGATGTAGCCTTCAGATAATACCAACATCTTGGACCAATATGGTCTCAGACCCGAATAGATTGACCAGAAAGTTAAAAAAGTTATTTTTTGTGAGATTTTATTCGTTCCGTTTGAGATCATGACAAATTTTTCTCTAAATTAACAGAAAAATTATAATTTTTATATGATAATTTACTTTGACTATTAGATATTTTTAATTTGACTATTCATAATTTTTGATACATATTTTCTTGAACGCTATTGGACACAGGTGATCAAACTTTAGGTTGAACATGGTCCAATCCTTCAAGTTTCAAGACACACTGAGATATTTGGAATTAACTCATACCATTTATTGTAGGACACTGATACAATATGGCTCATTTATCTCCAATTGGTCGTCAAAGGTAATAAAAAAGGCGATCCCAGCAAAATAACTGGTTACAGAACAGCTTATACTGTATTATAACAGGTTCTAATTTCTGTTCTGCAACTGGTTCTTTTTATATGGAGTTTGTCCTATTTGCAATAAGTTCTTTACCTCCTAACAAAAACAGGTTGCTTTAGGTTGGTTTTGGGACAGTGACACATTATATTTCGATTCCCAGGAACCTGTTCTAGAACCGGTTCCATGTATCCGATGGTAAAAGAATTTGTTCTAGAACAGGTTCATAGGTAATCTGTTCTAAAAAATTTTGATGGAATGTTTTTGTTCAGTCTTTTTATTTTTTGTTCGTATAGAAATTTAAACAATTTTTGTTTTATGTTTGATTTATAAAAAGTAATACCTTTTGATAGTTTTTTCCTGAAGCCAAATTTGGTGTCCAAATTTGTCTAACCCTTCACAGTTTTGAAATATGAAAAGTATATCTTAGGAACTACAGTCAAAACTCGGTTTACGACTCAAGCTATTTTAAAATTTTTCACATATTCGTGTTGAGCATACCGAAATTATTACAAAACATGTGTTATATGACGTAAATAATATAATAGAATTAAAGTCGACACGTCGTCCGCAATTACTTGGGTAAGGCATTTCTTCACTTATTTTGACGTTGACGACCAATGTTATATATATATGTCCCATGGATTTTTTCATAGAAGGAGTTGGAAAAAAATATTTTTGACTACACTTTTATTTAGAAATGTTTGGTCGTTAAATCTCATCGTCGATTGTTAATAATCGGACCATAATATATAATATTCATTTTAACTAATTTATATTCACTGGATTGAATCCTGTCAAACTCAATGTAATATAATCCATTTATATACAATAAGATCCACAATTTTTTAAATCAAATTGTGTTTCATAAGGTTATATCAAATTCGATACAATTCATATTATTTTTTTTTTTTAATCGGGATATTAAACAACAACAAAAATTAAGCCTTTTTTGTGTGTTAAACCTTATCTATAAGATATTTAGGGTATGTAGAAGTAAAAAAAATAGCTAATTTTTGTTGTTATTTTAACATATTATCACCACAATAAAATTAAACGTTTTATAATTGATATATACAGACATATACACACACATTGCTCATATTTATATACGAATATCTGAAAAAATGCTAAACAATTTTAAATTCCCCGAGTAAAAATAATGTTATATTATGTAATAAGATCCGGTTTTGTAAAATTTAATATAGTTAAGTATGACATCTTGTACAATGTTACTTGTCACTGTAATTTTTTGTAAAACGGCATATTTATTTGTATCTTACAATATGTTATACAATACGTTATTAGACGGCCAATATATAAGTAATTTGATTGGCAGAATCAAATTAATATTTGGGATTAAGCAAAACAATTTATTGTCCTATTTAAAAAAAATATATATATATTTTTTTTTAAGTTGTGGAATAATGACGTTTTTGGTTCGAAATCCATGACATGCTACTCAAAATTATAATACCAACTCGTATATATTCATTGAATATATTGAAATTATCTTAAATGAACATTACAACCTAAAATATCAAACTTTTAATGGTTACTTTTACATTTTAATGGTTAAGTATATAAAATTAAAATTGAACTGTACGTTGAATTTATATTGAGCTCATAAGACGCGAACGATAATATCTGGCACCCTGTGTATTTAATTAAACAAATTTATTTTCAGTGTATTGAATAGTATCAAATTATATCAAACTCAATGTAATATATATATATATATATATATATATATATGTATGCACAGCGCATAGTCTAGGGACATTTATTCGTTCCCCCGCATAGTTTAGGGACATTTCCTTACTTTGGGGACTGTCCCCAAAGTTTTCGCGCCTTTTCATACATCTAGCGTATTAGATGAGGACAATTATTTCTATACACCGCATATTTCGCGGACAATTTTGGGCTTGTCCCTAAAGTATGCGCTGTGCATACATATATATATATATATATATATATATATATATATATATATATATATATATATATATATATATATGTGTATGCACAGCGCATAGTCTAGAGACATTTATTCGTTCCCCCCGCATAGTTTAGGGACATTTGCTTACTTTGGGGACTGTCCCCAAAGTTTTCGCGCCTTTTCATACATCTAGCGTATTAGATGAGGACAATTTTTTCCATACACCGCATATTTCGGCGACAATTTTGGACGTGTCCCTAAAGTATGCGCTGTACATACATATATATATATATATGTATGTACACCGCATACTCTAGAGACATTTAATCATTCCTCCGCATAGTTTAGGGACATTTGCTTACTTTGGGGACTGTCCCCAAAATTTTCGCGCCTTTTCATACATGTAGCGTTTAAGATGAGGACAATTTTTTCTATACACCGCATATTCCGGCGACAATTTTGGCCATGTCCCTAAAGTATGCGCTACGCATACATATATATATATATATATATATATATATGTAATACAGTTACGAAACGCCATTTTTCGGATCAAATTGTATTTCAATATCAAATTTGAAAAAATGTCTTTGTATGTATGGTTTTTAGCATTGCCAACCGGAATTATATCAAAACACAGAATTGGAGACAATAAGTAGAATGAATACAGAGTTGTTTAGAAATAAGCAGTAAGCAGAGTGAAAGTTGGATTAATTGTTAATCAAAAAGATTGAAAAATTATTTAATCACCTTGTTTAGTGATTCATTGAGCAGTTAACTCCATTTTTAGCTTTTTTGTATATATTTATTTTTTTTTAATCGGGTCATTATAATTAAATACATCTAAACAACAAAGTTATGATAATTTTTGCTTATCTTAATCTTGTTTTAAACCATTTATAAAATGAGAGCTTAAATAAAACTGTCATAACTTGTAGAAGTAATAAAAAACACATACAAGGTGTATTTTAAAACAAAATATATATGTTTACACAGGGTAACAGTTTTGGTAAAGCTATATAAAAATGGAGTGAACTTAATAGCGAATTTACACTAATAGTTAATCTAATAAAATGGAGTTAACTGCTTATGCAAACACTAACCTAGGAGATAAAATAATTTTTTAATATTTTTGATTAACAGTTAATTCAACTTTCATTCTGCTTACTATTTCTAAACAACGCTGTATTCATTCTACTAATTGTCTGCAACTCTGTGTTTTGATAAAATTCTGGTTGGCAACACTAAAAAGCATACATACAGAGTCGGATAAAAACTAACGTTAACACGGTATTTTAAACTTACAAAGTTAATATTTTAACTGTCAAATTAAACTTTTAACTGGGAAAAATGCAAATGTATGTGAGAAAGATTTAAAAGGTGGATTATCTCTAATCAAGTATATCAATTTCCCAGTCTTAACTCCCTATACATGAAGATTGTCAGATTAACCCTAAAATGCACTAGTTTTTTTTTGTAATTAAATCTTATGTTTTTGATAAAAATCAAGCAACAAATGGATTTTTATAATTTCGCGATTGTGGCTGACGAAGCTAAAAATTTAGCTAGAAAACTTATCAAAATCGGGTTATGCTCAAAGTGTAAATTAGGGCATTTCACCAAATCCATGTTTTTATTTCATATTCATATTTCTTAAGCGAAATATGAATGCCCAAAATTATTCTAAAAATTTATTCAGATATATTTTAAAGAGTTAGAGGGTTTCATTGTGGGGTATTAAAATAAAAAAATGTTGATAAATAAAAAGCTTCTAAATTACAGAACCGATCGCTATGGATTACATTTGAAATTGTAGAAAAGTTGATAGTCTTTTGAAATATTGTAATTGCGTCACCGTTTTACAGTGCAGGGTGTCGATGTCGAAGTTGACTTCCTCGTATTTAAAACATTTTTTGGGACGTGTAACTTTTTTAAACGTGGATCGATTTCAAAAGTTATAGACCTGGAGTAGAGAACGCTGTACGATAAAGGCAAAACGTGCGTATAGTGATAAATTATCTCCACAATTTTAAAAGTATTAAAATCTTGTTTTTTGGTTTAACGTATGCCAATTTAGTAAATGTACAATTTTTAAAACGCTTGTAATAAAAAAACTAATTATTTTTTTTAAAAATTATTTTATTTATAATACAGTATATAAGACTATAAATTATTAGTTCAGTTTTTGTAGAGAGCCAACGGACCGCGGCCATCTATTTTGTGTATTTTATGCTTGATACCTACAATCATGCTTTGGGCGACATTCATGTCAACTTTTTTAGACTTCTTTTATTTGTTTCTTCAATTCTTCAGTGCATTTGGCTTCCCAACGATTTTGATACACTTTTTGCCATAAAAGACCCCAAAGTCCTCAATTGGATTTTTATAGGATTTTCGTATTTCGGTACAAAAGGTATGTTTTTTGCTTATCCCATTCAAAGCCTTTTTGGCATAATGACAGATTGCAAAATCGCTCAAAAATAATATTTCGTATTTAGAGTGTCTATCTCTGGTAAATTTTTACAGTTCCACTAAACATTTATTAAGGGGTTACATCTACTTAGCATTTTTATTTTTTTTTTGTATTTCCTTTATTAATGTACATATTATTCACACAAAATTTCATGTCTATCCGACAAATATTATCCAAGTTACTTGCATTGAAATACATTGAAATAAAATGGTAATGCTCTATATGAAAAAGGAATTGAAACTTTGAACGTGTTTTTCTCAAAACTGTTTTTTCAATTTCGGTGAGCAAGATTTTTTGGGAACGGCTATACAGATTAGTTTTAAATTTTGACGAAAGATTATACATATATATTTTTCATAGATTGATCGTAAATTTTGTCTCTCCGATACATATTTTCCATTTTATGAACATTCTACGTTCAAAATTTGTTTCGACGACAAATTTACAGACAATGTATTACGTTGAAGATATCTCTTTACTTTTTCCATTTTTGCTGATTCAGTCCAGAGCTATCATTCTCATCGCAAAACAGAGATTGGGTATAATTTCTTCGGAAATCACTATTTAAAAAAAATGCGAAAAAATTACAAAGCTGTCTTAATATGTAGACACATTTTGACGGTAATAGATTAACACGTCTTTCCAGGAAAAATATTTGAAAACTAGCTATTTTAGGCCTTCTAAGTGGATAAAACCTCTTAATATAAACAACCGCGTTTACAGCTATAGCTTTTGAATCCTGGATGTAAAGTTGTGATATACCGAAATGGCTGCCCACCTAGTACTTTGCTTCAAACTTCGCTTTGGCCTAATACCGTACCATATCGGTAGTTTTTTTTATAGTCATCAGAATTAAATCCAGAATTAATACTTTCGTTATTCCAAGTAAAAGAAAAGTATTTTTTATCTTCCAAAATTATTTGAAAATTTTTTTTCATGAAACTTTTTCTCAGTTGTCTGCTTTTTGTAGGTATTTTTGCCAATTGTTTTTTACTATATTTGGGTACTGTCTTAATCTGGTAGTGTTTCATGTTCATGTGGAGTAAGTTTTTGGAAATTGCGAAATTTTCTATCCAACTTACGATTTAATTCCCCAATTTGATTAACCGTCGATTTTTCAAGCCAATTTAACAAGCTCAGCTGATGTCAATTTTTATGGAAGTGCTTTCTTTTTTATCCCGGTTGATGTCTGTCCATTTTCAAAACATTTGAATGTGGAATATTTTGTGCTACGTGATACTTGTTCCTTAAGGAAATTATGTAACACTTCGTTTTTTGGATACCTTCCAAGCATGTTATAGACATTTTTTCTTAAACTGTTTTGTTCAACCACTTTTATTTTGAAATTTTTCACTTTTAAATACTTACAATAATGCTTGTAATATAACATTTTATTGACACGCATTTTGAAAAAAAACATGCCTAATTAGCAGTAATTTATATTTAAATTTTGTCCATTTACTTAGTTGGCATAGGTTATCTACCAAAAAAAAAATTAAGACAATATCGGTACTTTAAGAAACAAGATACACACACGGAGATTGAGTGGAAGTTAAATAAAAGTTCAATGCATGTGTGATTTCGCGTCAGAAAGTGTTAGATTATCCTTCCACAAACATTGTCTGATAAAAATAAAAGAATTTAACGGGACTTTATTTTCAAAAAGCGATTTTAATATTTTTTAAGTAACAAAAACCGTAAACAAAAAATACCGCTATAATCTCTCTCAAATTATTTTAGGGGCCTTCATATATTATACAAATGTTAATATTCATATAAATAAACATAAACATAAACCAAAACCGCACAGTGGAGCACAATGCATATGTATTCGAAACTTTTACTGGTTTATCGGATTTATACAAAATGTTGCACACATATTAGTGTCACCAAGGTAAGATTCAGTTTCCAAGATGAGCATAACACCTTTCACAGGAGGTGAGTTAGGGTGGATCGTTTCAGCAACATATGTTTTAATATATCGCTAGTTGTTTATATTTTGTGCGATTTTTGTGATCGGCACACATTTTAGTTTGGTTTGGTATTTCAACATGAATAGAATGAAGCCTGAAAACCGCTTTCAAATTGTGCAAATTTATTTTGAAAATCATGCTTCTGTTCGAAATACGTATCGCGCAATACGTCCATTAGCGATGAAGATCACTTTTGGTTAAATGGATACGTCAATAAACAAAACTGCCGTATTTGGAGTGATGATAATCCAAAAATGTATGTTCAGACACCGTTACATCAAAAAAAAACTGACTGCTTGGTGTGATTTATGGGCTGGTGGAATCATTGGTCCGTACTTCTTTAAAAACGATGCAGGTCAGAAAGTTACAGTCATTGGTGACCGCTATAGAGCCATGATTACTGACTTTTACGTTCATCAATTAAACAACCATGATATGCAGGCGCTGTGGTTACAACAAGACGGCGCAACATGTCACACAGCTCGTGCCACAATTGATTTATTGAAGGAAACGTTTGGTAACCGCATAGTTTCACGTTTCGGACCCGTGAATTGACCTACAAGATCGTGCGATTTAACGCCGCTGGACTATTTTCTGTGGGGATATGTGAATAAATGCTTGCTTATTTTTTACTAACATATGTGGTTAGTTTTTACTACAATTGTGGTTCATTTTTTGAACATAAAAAAAATGACAATGTTAGTTGAACTTACTGAAATGTAAATCGTCCTTTCTTTAAGTGAAATTTCAGTTGTTTTTAATTAAATTTGCAGTGGGGTTTATATACATAGTATTCTAATTGCATAAGAGTTATTTCATTAATTTAATTTTTTTGGTCATAGTCCTTAAATTTCAGATCCCAACCAATGCGCTCATTAAGCGGTTTGCTAGCTTCAACTTTTTTTTTTAATTTTTTTGGGTTATATTTAAATAGTTTGAACTTTTTTCTATATGCTATGACATTTTTAGAGAAAAAATCTCAGTAAAAAGGTACAGCTTGTTAAACAAACTCCTTGTCATATATTTAACAAGAGCAATATTTACTTTAAATGTTTTTTTTCTCAAAACATGATATTGAAAATCGGGTGCCACTGTGCAGTCTTAACGATTTTCAATAATTTTTTTTAGAGGACTAGAAAATGAAGTAGAGACATTTATAAATTTTTCTCTAATATTTTTTTTTAAAATATAAAAAGTGATTTGTAGAAGACATATTGATATTTACCTTTTGAGTTTACCTTCGGACCATATTATTGCAAATCAAAAATTTAGAAATCCGGCTACGTACAAGAATTTATTCGAGTGTAAAACAAAATTAATTATTTTTTCTCAGATGAGTACCCAAGCCCCGATTTTCTTTAACAAAGGGTCCATAATTAAATGAATACCAGGGTTGCCATGTTTGTCGGAATTATAAATTAAATTTTCAGATTAATACTTAATTTTGTGTTTTTCTATCGCAAGAAGAATTTTTTAAATAAACCATTTATTTATTTTTGTATTATTGGTTAAATATTGCCGTTTTTATTGATTTCGTAAACAAATTATTTCCACTACGCTGGTGGTTAACAATTAAAATCAGAATTTCCCGATTTATAAAAAGTCACAGTATTTTCCTTAGCGTTTTCGCGCATTTCTATGGAATTGGGTTTTGAGAACAGTATTAAACAAATGGTGTAATTTTATAGAGTTTGAGGTATAACAAGTTAATATCAGCGCACCAATTACGGGATACGAATATCACAAACTTATAAAGAATTGGTGTAAATATTCGTAAATGTAGGTTTTATGCCTCTGACATTCAGAATAATATCTGAAATTGGTTAGGATATTGCGTGAACTGAGTTTCTTACCCAGCAAAAAATAGTGCTTACCCGGAAGCACTTCCGGAAGGCATTATTTAATTACGAAGCGCTTCCAAAGCATATCCAGAAGGCATGATTTTTGTTCGCGATTTCCCACTTGGAATGTCTTTTTGAAGCAGGTGTGAAGCGCTTCTTTCATGTGCTCTTAGAATGCCTTCTTTGGCAATAAGAAGCTCCTTTGTTGTATGTTGACACCATTAATGATTCATGGTATGCATTCTTTACTGTTTCATAGTAAGCATTATTCACTGCTTCCAAGAAGGCATTTTGAGAAGTACAACAGAATGCCTTCCTTACTTGATTTATTGTATGCAAGACGGTGAAGCTCTATTTTGGAAGCATACAAATTTAGTTACTGCTTACCAAATTCAGGTTTTTTTTTTTTGCTGGGTAGTAAACAGCACCGCCGAGTCAAAAAGGCATTAAAAAATTTACAAACTCGAAAAAAAAATTGAATTATTTTATTTTGCATTTTTTTATAAAAAAACATATCTTGAGGATATAGGTAGTGTTGGGCTGGTGTACCTGATGGTATTCCTGTGGACGGTGTCGGTGGCCTCAATGTTGTTTGTTTGTTGTAAATTTTAATTTTATTTCAGTTTTTTTTTTCTCTTTTGTGGGTTTTCAATTTATTTTAATTTTAATAACAATTTAATTTTAGTTTTAAACTTTTACGTGTTGCTGCTGCTGTTCCCAATAAAAATGTGAGCAAAAAAAAGCCAAAACCTAGTGTTGCAAAGATACTGAGTACCTGCTGAACCCATGTACATCAAGTACCCATATTCTTTACAGCACTAGAACTGCATCATGCAGTCATCTACAGGCAACTCTAAATGTTGTCACTTCTACGAGCACCCGGTCTATACCAGCACCTGGCGCAAACAATTAGGTATCTAGAGTAAATCTTCACGACGGACTAAATTGATAAAGTACAAAAACATTTTTTTTTAATTTCTCGTATATATTTTTATTTAGCAAAAGATTGCCTCGATAGATTTGTCGACGAAAAATGAAGAATGTTATATTTTTAATCCAAATAATATGAGAATCTTTATGCAAAATTTTAAGAATATTTCCAAAAAATTAACATTACCTAGGTGAATTAAAATTCTTTACTTTGTTTAGCCCTGTGTTTTTAAAAACTTATTTCAGTTATTTTTTCTTTGCCACTAATTACTAATGTGTATACGATGAAAAAACAAAACTTTATCGTTTATATATCTTTTAATAAATATCAGTATTATTGGGTTCGTGGTGACAAAACTGATAACTCTAAAAGTTTTAGAGTTTATTTGATAACACTATAATGTCGGTATGTCAAAAGCTTACAAAGTTAATACGTCTGATATATTTATAGATTTAACAAAAAAATTATTAGTTTGAAGATAAAAAGTAACATACATACATGATTAATACCTGTAAATCCCCAAATCATATGATTTTTAGAAACTTAGTTTATTAAAGATAATATTATGAAAGACAAAATTTGCTGATTGGGGACAAATGTTGGAAATCATATTCAGTATAGTTAATACTAAAAATACTAGGGAATTTTATTTTATACAGTCGTTTTTTACCTCAGTTTTTATATATCTTTTAAAAACTTGAAGCTTTCCCTTTTTTTCTTATCCACTTGTTATTTTGAGTTATTAAAAATTATTGTATATTTCTGTTAATGGCCATTCTATAAATCATTTCTTGATATTGTTTTATATCAAAATATCAGACAAACAAATATTTTTTTCTAAATCATTTGGGAACCTATTTCATACTATAAAGTGTTGAAAATATAAATTAACACGCCTAATCATTTCATAATCACCTACGGGACAACAAAAAAAAATAAAACCATATACCCCAAAAAAAAAAAAAAAAAACAACAAAGCCAACAAGCAAAAACAGAATTTTACAGACAAGTCAGTCAAAGCAAAAACAACATACCCACCTCCTAAAAAAAACTCACACAGATACAAATGGATTCAAAATCTTCATACAGGCATGTATGAGTAAATCTATTTGGAAAAAAAACGACGAATTCATTGAGTTTATTAACTGTGTGAAAGATTAAATACAAAAAGAAATTTACACTTAGCGTTAATAAAATAAAAGCAGATGGATTTTCTACTTAAATTTAACCATTAATGCCTACGGCAATCAAAATAAATACAACTCTTAAATTGTGTGTGATATATTTAATAAAAGAACAAAAAATCTAGCTTTACACACTAAAATGTTGCTTAACTTTTTTCAACTAAATCGATTTATTAAATATTTTAAATATTTCGATGTTCCCATATCGCTTAAACTCACCGAAGCAAAATAACATAACGCGGCTTTAAATTAAAGCTTCAACAAAGCTTGTCAACTCTTCATGAGATGACGCATAACAGCTCTTCTAATATTTGAGCTACATTTACATTTACCCTCGAAATCCAGTTTAACCACGATTTTGATCATATGATACTAGGGCGGATCAATAAGTCCGTCACTTTTCGAACTTCCCTCGTAGTTATATGAAATGCAATACCTGTTGATAGACTACTGTCAAATTTTGAGCATTTACTTTGCGTTTAACAGCTGGAAAAAAGTGAATTTCGAATGCTAATTAAACATTATTTTTTGCGAGAAAAAACCGTCAATCAAACCAAGGAAAAGCTTGATAAATACTATGGGGACTCTGCACCATCGATTTCAATGGTAAAAAAGTGGTTTACTGAATTTCGTTGTGATCACACAAGTACAAATGACGCTGAACGTTCTGGACGGCCAATTGAGGTCAATACACCCGAAAATGTCGAAAAAAATGCACGATATGGTGTTGGCCGATCGAAGAGTAAGAGTGCGTGAGATTGTTGATGCTATAGGCATTTCATATGGCAGTGTGGTTTCGATTTTAAATGATCAGTTGGGTTTAAGAAAGCTGTCTGCAAGATGGGTGCCGCGTTTGCTCTCAATTGACCATAAACGTAATCGTGTGACAACTTCAAAGAATTGTTTGGAGTTGTTTGTTTGCGGCGTTTTGTAACTGTGGATTAAATATTGATCCATTACAACACTCCGGAGACCAAGCGGTAGTCTAAGCAATGGGATTCTCCAAGTGAACCGGTTCCGAAGAAGGCCAAGGTAAGTTTGTCGGCCAATAAGGCGATGGCAAAAGTTTTTTGGGATGCACGCGGGATAATCCACATCGATTACCATCAAAAGGGAAAAACCACAAACGGCGAATATTATGCCAACTTATTGGACCGATTTAACCTTGATTTTAAAAAAAACGACCCCATATGGCCAAGAAAAAAGTTCTTTTTGATGAAGATAATGCACGGGTGCACAAGTGTGCAGTCTCAATGGCAAAATTCCTTGAATTGGGCTACAAATTGGTACCTCATGCACCATATTCTCCGGATTTAGCCACCAGTGACTATTTTCTATTTCCAAACCTAAGGAAATGGCTCGGTGGAAAGATTGATCAAACAAATGCCTATTTTATGGACCTCGAAAAATCCTATTTTTTGGAAGGGATACACAAATTGGAGAATCGTTGGACTAAGTGTATTGAGCTAAATGGAGATTATGTTGAAAAATATTTTTTTTTTTTTTTGCAAAAAAAACATTTCAAATGTCACGGACTTATTGATCCGCCCTCGTATGATACACAAACTTGATTTCAAAACCTAGTTTGAACTGAATTTCGGCCGTTATGTAAACGCAACCTTAACATATCGCCCAACAGTGTTGCCATATTCGAAGCCCATTACCTCTCACCACATTTAATCTCTCCTCTAACCCATTTCCAGAGAAAATAATTAGGAACAATTTTCTTATAAAAAAAAGTTTTCTTTTATTTGTTTAGTTGTTTTTTTATAAATACAAAACAAAAAATAAAAATTCTCATTAAGTTTATTATTTTATTAACAAAAAAAAGTTTTAAATTTTCGTATACTACATCTGAATATAAATATATTGTAGAAAAAAAAAATTGTATACAGTAAATTTAAAAGTAAAAGTTTGTTTAATAACAATTAAAAAAACAAACAAATTATACAAACTGGAAATATTTAATTTTTCAAAATTTCCTTTTCCATATTCTATAGAAAAAAAGATAAAACTAATTTCTGTGAGATATTTGTTCACATAAGTACATATAAATGTGTGACGTTGAAGTTCACGCTAAAAATAAAACAAAAAATATATTTTTTTACATTTGGTGTGATTACTACCTACCACTTTATTCAGTTGATTAGAGGCTTGCGTTAATTTTTAACGCAATATTGAAACAAATTTAAAGCCAGCGGATTATCTTTTAATCAAGTTATTGTACAATACTGATAAAGTTTTAATCAAAGCGATTAGTTTTTAAGTAAATGTACTATATACGATAGAGTGTCCCTATAAAAGAAATATTTGATGAAGAAAAAAATCTTTTAGAAAGTAAGCTGTTCTGATTCTATTCTAGAACATCTCATTTTACCACTGAATGCATAGAAATAATCTAGAACAGGTTCCTGGGAGTCAAAATATAAGTTTTCACTATCCTAGAACCAGTTATGTAACTGGTTATAGAACAGGTTCTAAGGCAACCAGTTCTGGTTTTAAGGCAAAGAACCTATTGCGAATAGGACAAACTCCATACAAGAAGAATCGGTTGTAGATCATAAATAATAACCCGTTATAATACAGAGTATAAGTTATTCCGCAAACCTGGATTTTACAAATTTACTTGGCTCTCAAACGAAGTGTATTAAATATTATGCCAAAAATAAGTCAACAATTTTCGGAGTGAATCTTTAGTTTCCTACACAAAGAGATTTTTTTAATGATTAGCTTCATACTTTTGCGCAACTACTTGTACGAGAATTTTTGAATTGATTTGATGTTTTCTTTAAATTAAAATATAAAAAGTTTATTAATATAAAAACATTATTAAATTTTTAATATGTAACACAGAATTTATAATTGGTATACCGAGGTGGAGAACTGACGTCTCTGATTTCTACGAACTGAAAAATTAAATTACAAAAAGGAACAGGAAAACAGTTACTTTTGTTTGATAACTTTACCCAGAGGTCAATAATACAATATAATACTATTAAATTATTTAAAAATAATAAAACATAAATAGAACTCCCATACCTTTTTCCCCCTCTAAGGACGATAGTTCTTAAGCCGGATTTAAAATATTTGACCAAGTTTGTGGCATCATATGTAGAGTCATCATAAATGGAAAGAAAACAAATTTTAGCTATTGGCCGTTTTACATACACTTAGAATACTACGTAGGTAAAGACCACTCCAAATGTAGTTAAAAACAAATTAAATTTCACTTAAAGAAAGGACGATTAACATTTCAGTAAATTCAACCAACATTGTTTTTAATGTTCAGAAAATGAACCACAGTTATACAATGCTACAGGTAAGGAGTATACATTACAATTTAGCGTATTAATTTACCGCCCCATTACCAACGTTTTACATTTACATTACCTCATTATTTTTCTAATTTTTGGTTTCAAATCTATGACTAAAATAATCTTTGAGTTTTTTTAACACAACATTCTCCGGTTTTGACGCAGCATACGCGTTGTTGTCTTAAAATAATAGAAGCGAACCACTTAACAGGTTAATAAAATTCAATGTTATAAAATTCATGCTACAAATAAAACAAAAATATTTTTTTTTTTTTACATTTGGTATGAAAACTCATTATTTAGTTGATAAGAGACTTACTGAGAATTTTATTTATGAGTTATATAATCCAATGCGTTAATGTCTAATCAGTCTGTTATACCATATTGAGAATTTTTTTTAATCCACCGGATTATCATCAAAAATGGTAAAGTTTAAATTCAATAGATTGGTTACTAATCAAGTGTATATCAGTAATATCAAAACTTTTCGACACTTGCTGAAACTGACTTTAGACGCCTAATATTTCTCAAGGTTTTTTGAATTGAGAGAAACGATGGACAGGGTTATGTAGGATATTCGTAATACCTTTAAAGTAGAAAGCCTCATGTTGCAAAGTCTTTACCTAAAGTAGTGAAGCTCATTTAGATGTCGGAATATAAAAAAAAATACTTGAAACTTACACGTAATTTTTTGGGCAAAAATGTAAAAATTAACGCTATATGCTAAGTTACACAAAATAATTACTTTTATCAAGTTGAAATTTGTTTATCAATTTAAAAGCTTCACAATCTTGTAGTCATAATAAAAATTTGCATTTATCCCCCGGCAACAAAGGGTTATAGATTTTTTATATAACTCTAATGATAATTATAGTCTTAAAAACTTACCAAGTAAAAGAGTAAAATCCAAATAACAGGTTGCAGAACAACTTCCCAGTAAAATAGTAAAATCCAAATAACTGGTTCCAGAACAGCTTCCCAGTAAAATAGTAAAATCCAAATAACTGGTTGCAGAACAGCTTATACTGTCTTACAACAGGTTCTAATTTCTGTTCTGCAACTGGTTCTTTTTATATGGAGTTTGTCCCATTTGCAATAGGTTCTTTACCTCCAAACAAGAACAGGTTGCTTTAGAACCGGTTCTAGAACCTGTTATAGAACTGGTTCTTGGGCAGTGACACCTTACATTTCGACTCCCAGGAACCTGTTCTAGAACCGGTTCCATGTAACCGGTGGTAAAAGAAGTTGTTCTAGAACAGGTTCTGAGGTAATCTGTTCTAAAAAATTTTGCTGGGTTATACTGTATTGTAACAGGTTCTAATTTCTGTTCTGCAACTGGTTCTTTTTATATGGAGTTTGTCCTATTTGCAACACGTTCTTTACCTCCGAACTAGAACTGGTTGCTTTGGAACCGGTTCTAGAACCAGTTATAGAACTGGTTCTGGGACAGTAAAGCCTTACCTTTTGACTCCCAGGAACCTGTTCTAGAACCGGTTCCATGTAACCGATGGTAAAATAAGCTGTTCTAGAACAGATTCAGAGGTAATCTGTTTTAAAAAATTTTGCGGGGAAGGTAATATTTTCCGAAAATTATGCAAACTTTGATGAACACCTTCAAATTTTGTTCAATTTTTCACAAAACATCCTGGAAAGGAGTCGCTCCAAAAACAAATTTGGAATTATCAATTTTTCAATTAATTTTTTTCTTTAATAACAACTATTATATAATAAAAGTAGCAAAGATCTTCAAATTAGGAATTCTAAAAAAATCTTTAAAATAATTTAATAAAAAAGACGTTTTTTTTTCATTTTTAACAAATTCGTGGGTCATTTTTAATTTAAGGCTAAAGTGGGTTTATGATATCCGATGAAGTCAGAATTCCATATCTGAATAATTTTGAGTATATTAAATGAATAAATGAAATATATTGGGAATATCTAATAATAATACACCTTTTACTAAAAAGGGACATTTTCGGTTAAACGTTTTCCAAAAATGATTTGTTCCATTTTGAATGATATAATGTAATAAATTTGGGGGAGTTTGTTAAAATAGAAAATTTTCGAAAAAATTACAAAAAATGTGTGAACGTATGTGGATGACCATATAAAATAATATATGAACTTATATGACCATATTTGAAAATGTAGGTTAATTATTTTTTGAGCATATATGATCATATAAAAAATATATATGATCATATATGAACTTTTTTAACCGGGATATTAAATTTGCTTGAAATTTAAAACCGCCATAATTTTTGCGCCGTTAAAAACTAATAATTAACGCGAATGGATTTAACACAAAAAAGTTATTGAAGTCATACAAAATATTTTATCTCAAATATCGTAAATTTTTAAAGTTCACCATAAATGAAACAACTTCATTAGTTGAACAGCAATGAAGAAGCTTGCATTATATTTATGAAGGTTTTAATAAAGATGATCAAGCTTTTAATTTGATTGTAGTTTTTTTTTTTAATTTTTATTGGTTTTATTAAATATAAATACACAATAAAAATCTGAACTTATTGTTATTGTTTGCAGACTTAAGACTTAACTTACAATTAGATAATTTTCAATCGATTTTTTATTTTTGAACAATTCTGGAAAGAATAATAATTGAGCTTTTTAAATATGTATATCAATTTTAATAGGTTCAACAAAAGTGTGGAGTGATATTTACAATATTATAATTTTTTTTTTATGTTATATTTTGCAACTCTGACATCTGATTCAAAACATAATTACTCAAAACATATTTTCAAAATCTAATTTATTCTAAAAATACATTCACATTTAACCCCAAAATACGTGTTTTCGTTTTTTCTAGTTTTCGACTGTCAAATTCCAAACAAATTTTAAATCGAAAACTTGAAAAACCGGAAAATTCGTATTTTGTGGTTCAATAGGATTTATATTTACTTTTACCCAGCAAAACCACACATTACCAAATCATGGGTAAAGCAATGTATCGACATATTGCTGCACGCATTACATTACACCTTACTTCACTGATGAATTTTTCAGGCAATGAGCCTAAAAGTAATGGGTGGACTCATTACCTTGTAGGGGATGAAGTAACTAGTTACTTATATGGTTACTTGTTTTAAAAAAGTAATGTGTCTATAACAGATTTTCATAAAAAAAAAAATTATAAAACAAATGATTACAAATATTTTTTTTTAATTAAATAAACAACGTGGTCAGGCTGAGATTCGAACCTGTGATCTCTGGTTGTTAACAATTAATTATGCGAGAACTCTACCAACTGAGCTATCGATACATATAATATTTTGTTGCTTAAAACTTAAATGAATTGTTATGATTCGTGTTTTCGTTCGTGATATCAAAAATATACACCTTACCCTCATGCTTACAAAAAATCACAAAATAATGTGTCTATAAATATTTTTCCAATAAGATATTTTAATAATTACTTTATGTTTATAATCTATGCACTATATGACTGATGATCGGTAAGTCATTATTTTATGTTTGGAAGTAATGTAAAACGTTATGAGGTATCATTACAAGGTTATCCATGAACGTCAACTACAAAGTAATTGATTATGTAACCCATTACCGGTAACTCATTACTTTTTGTTGAGAAATAATGATAAAGGTAAGGAGTACACATTACAAGGAAATGCATTCCTGGGCAATTCAATAAATTTTAAATAATTTTTTTTTTCAAATATTGCCAATTTCGACCACTTGAAATTTTTTTGTTTTAAGGGGCACTGTAATGCCCAAAGTACACTTTTTACATTTTCTTTTTATATTCACAGGTTTGCAAATTTGAAAATAAAAACTACACACAGAGAAAAATTTAGCTCTTTGCCAACTGAAATTCGGATACTACGACTCAAATTCGGTTATTACGAATTTCAGACGCTTGGCACAACTTAGCAACAAACTTCGTTTAATTAAACTGAATTTTAGCTGCAACACCAAAAATATTCAGAAATATAATGTAAATATCGTTGCACTAACTGCATTTATAAGTTGCTACCATTAAAATACACTATTCAATTCGGTCGGCACTTTATTTCTCTGTGTGTATAACCATAATCTTTCCATGATCTGAAAGTTATTTTGTAGTGCCTTTAACAAAATTTCATTGACTGTATAAAAAAAAAATTATATTGATGCAGCCACGCCGCAAACATCATACTTTTCTTATTTAAAAGAATATGATTTAATGATTTCAAATATTTCTTTAATGATATAGTTTTTATAAAAGAATTTGTAAAAAAAATGCCATACAGTAGCCCCAAAATACCAAACACACAGCAAAAAGCTAAAAAAAAAAAATATATAACAAAATATATGCTTAAAATGATTAAGAGAAATTAGAAACAAACAGATTTTTTTTTATGCCTGCGTAAAAGTGTGTGATTATTATTTTTTATATCTTGGGTGTATTAAAACAAAAAGATTTCTATTTAAGCTTTTTACACTTGTCATGGGATAACATTTTATATATTTTATGTATTTCATTTATAATTTCATTATTTATGATTTTTTACAAAAAAATTCTTTTACGTTAAACAGATGTTTAGGTATTAAATGAATTATGACAATTTTTTTTTTAAATTGTGAAATACATTTTTTTTTTTAATTTTTTTCGTATTAATTTATTTATCAAAACTTTTGTTAAAGTTTTATTAATTTCGGTTCAAAAAATAAACTTACCAGATAAAATAATTATTCGGCATAATCAATTATAACTTTTAATACATTCGTAAAGACATGTATGAGTACATTTTTTTGTAGAGATAAACACTTTATTGACACCACCACCACCACCCAGAGATATAGGAATAGAGTTTGTTGGTATAGTGTTATTTGCTTATAAATTAAGCTTTACTAAATGAAATCAATTTTTATCGCACCTTTTACGGATTAATTGTGATATCACACGATACAACGTTTCCACATACACAAATATACATAACTTTTGTATATATGTATGTTTTATTTGTATACTCATATACGAATTATAAGTTCCTTACTTTGCTATGTTAAGCTTTAGATAAAAAAAATGTGATACTTTAGTCAGCGATAAACTAACTTTAAATGGAAAAGAAGGGCCTTGAAAGTATTAAGGCAGACAAGGCAAGACCTCGTTTGGACACCCAACAATTTCGTTAAAATTTGGATATATTTGATTTCTGATGTGATTAATCGGTATTAGCGAAATTTCGAACAAATTTTGAATGGGAGTTTTCACTAATACAAAATTAATTGTGGATACATTTTAGGTCATTCCGTTAAAGTAAAAAAAATACAGCATCCCGGTTAAAAAAGTTCAAATGCGATCATATATATTATTTAAATGATCCTAAATGGTCATACATATTCGTACAGCCCAGTTAACAATAATTGATATGGCACCATTTAAGTTTCATTTATTAAGTCAATTTAACATACAAAATTAATTGCAGATTAGATTTAAAAAATGAATATATAAATTAATATACAAATAAGTATCTATAAATGTAAATACTAACGATTTGCAAATTCAAAAAGAAACAATTTGAAGGTTTCTGTTGAAGTGCAAAATTCAATTGCAGGGTTACGACGCAATCTCATTAATATAATTTATATCACTACACACACGATTTAAAGTACTTTTTTGGGTATAGTTTGTGCGATCGCAAGGTACGATATTTGCGAATACAATTCAGAGCAGT
Source organism: Delia radicum (assembly GCA_021234595.1). NCBI lineage: Eukaryota > Metazoa > Arthropoda > Insecta > Diptera > Anthomyiidae > Delia > Delia radicum. The sequence continues at coordinate 125,524,268 of CM037855.1, forward strand.
TAATACTTCCAGAAATTATATCATGGATAAGACGTTTATAAACCCTAAAGTAAACACTTTGATCTTAATGAAGGTATAGGGTCAAAAAATGTAATCAACTAAAGTGCGTATTTAACATATATTCTCTGCACTCACTCAATTCGAGAGATATGAAATCCACAGTATGGACTTCAGACTGCAGCAGCATACTCCAATTTTAATCTAACATATGACGTATATATCAACTTTAACGTATTAGGATCAGAAAAGTTAGAACATCTTCTCTTAATAAACGCGAGCATTGCATAAGCTTTTTGAATTAAGATGTGGAATAAAAGACGTATTGGAATCGAAGACGACATCCAGATCAGTTATCGTGTCCATTTTAATCAAAACAGAATTTCCTAATCTAAAAACCAACAGAATTGGGTTTCGAGAACGGGAGTATAAAACGTGAATACATTTAGACATATTCAAATAAAGGCTATTTAACTCAAACCAGTTATAGACACAATTCAAATCATTATAAAGATCCAAAATATCAGTAATGGATCTCACTTTATAAACTGTCTACAAATCATTCGCGTAAAGCAAAAAAATTGCTCTAGAAAAACAATCTGTAACAGCAGTGATGAACAAATTAAATAAAAGCGGGCCAAAAATAAGACGCTAGAAATTTGTAAGTACGTCAAGGATTCCAAGCCTTCAACTACAACTTTATAAGTTCTATTTGAAAGTTAGAATGAAACCCCATTGCCTGCAATTTTGCATAAAGAATATTATGAGACACCTTGTCAAAGGCTTTAGAAAAGTCAGTATATACTGCTTCAACTTGTCTACCACGCTCCAATGCTAAAAAGTGTTAAATACACTCAGCGAAATTCTGCTTTAAAAATATGTAGTTGTTTGGGTTGTAATAAGGTTTCTTTATTTTAAAGTAAATGTCAGTCATTTGTAGAACAAATTAAAATATTTACTAACCTTGTAGTTCATTTAAAAAAACAACTCACATCAAATGACTGTTTTATGATTTTACAGTCATTTTTTACAGTTGTTTTTTGTTATTTAAAAAAATAAAAAAAAATAAATGTTTGTTTATTTTTTACTACCATGTGGTTCATTTTTACTACAATTGTTAGTCATTTTTTGAACATTAAAAAACAAATGACAATGTTAGTTAAATTTACTGTAATGTAAGAAGTCCTTTCTTTAAGTGAAATTTCATTTGTTTTCAACTAAAATTGCAGTGGTCTTTACCTACATAGTATTCTAAGTGTAAGTAGTAGTCTACCTTCCAGAAAAAAATAAATTAAATTGTATCGAATTACAAAAATTTTCATAGAATATTTTTAAATTATATTATATTATCTTAAGCACGATATAATTTTATTCGAATTTGGTATTCGTCCAATATCATTAATTATAATTTTATTCCATTTTATACAAATTAGTATAGTCACGTATGGTTTAATATGGGGCAACATAAAATAACACTTTAGTTCTGCCTTAGATATAATATAACATATAATCGTACATCTGGTTTATATTGAGCTATACAAATTTATATATGTAATGCAATTTGATATATACGTAAATATGCTTCCATATATAGTTTTTATGCAAGCATATTAACTACACATATATAATTAAATGTTATATTACATGTCATATGTGATTACACCTTACTATATATTGGTCAATATATAATAGTATGCAAGTAATATGAATATATAGTGTAATATATATAAAATAATTTTTGTTGAAATAAATATTCGGGCTCGAGGTCTAAGTTTTTTTATATATGCTTTTATTTATAATATAAATTACACATTCAATATTTCGCCTTTTCGTTGAAAGGCATCCTCAGGAATAGCAATTAAATTATAAATCACAAAGCTACTGTTGTGTATTCCTGAGGATGCCTTTCAACGAAAAGGCGAAATATTGAATGTGTAATTTATATTATAAATAAAAGCATATATAAAAAAACTTAGACCTCGAGCCCGAATATTTATTTCAACAAAAATAATAATTGAAAGGTCGAATAAAAATCAACAACAAATTATATAAAATAATGTTGTGCAAGACTGATATAAGATATAATATGAAATTAAAACGTATAGTATAATTATAAACTATAGTATCAAAACTTTTTTAATCGGGATACTAGGAAAATTAACCTACATTTTCATATATTTACAAATATATAAGTACATATAATATTTTATATTGTCATCCATATACTTTCATACTTTATATATTTTTTGTATTTTTTTTTTTTTAATTATGTATTTAAAAAAAATGTTTTTATGAAAAAAGACAATATTTTATAGGCCTAATGACGATCAAAAAAAGTTATTTCAAATGGCAAAACATGTAAATATGTATTTATGTCAGCGCAAACATTCTGTTTATTATCACATCAAAACAATTTTACAATAAAGTATAATACGACCACATTAAATTAAGATATTGTGAATAATATTAAGATTAGTAGAAGTTGTTTAAACACGACCTTACAGATAAAAACACGAATTACTTAAAATTTTAAATTAAATAAAGTTTGAATTTTCTTTTTAACAGTAAGATTTAATTACGATTACATTTTAAATGTAAATGTGAATTTACGGTTTAACAATTCCTACTAATTGAACGATTTTAGTAATTCGTATTTTTATTTGTGAGGGTCCGCTTAAGAAACTTATAATCTAAAGATTATAACGGTTATATTTACATTTTCGCTTCATTAGGTTTACAATAATGACTGACACATTTTTAAATTTTGTGTGGACTTATTTGTCGAAAATAACAATTTTAAAAAATTGTTAGGAACAACTTCTAAACTTAATGAAATTTTAAAATAATAGTGAAATGCGTTAATATTGTCGTAATGAAGACAACAATTATAAAAAATCTACTGGTTTTACTGACAAGCAGAGTACCGTAAATTATGGATTTAAATTAATATGAAATTTAGGTATGTATGTGTATAAAAATATGTATATGTATAAAAATATGAATCAGAGTCCTTGTGACTTAGATTAAGAATTGAAGATGTTTCCAATATGTCTTTAAAATGGGCTTATACAAATTATTGAATACACCACTTTCATATGTTTCAAAATCATTGCTGTCATTTTTCGCAACCATATATGTCCATTACGGTGGGGCGATTTGAACATCTTAATGGGCGCTTCGCGTTTCTGATTCTTGGGAATGTACTGAGCAAAAAAGTCCACTAGACCATACGTCTACGGTGAAAATCGAGCTTCCACATTTTGACTTTTTAGCCGTATTTTGTGAAAGTGATAATGTGTGGGATGGACATATCTCAGGAAGTGGGAGGAGCTTATCCAAGATTATGGCATCAATCTCTTCTTTGGAAGATTCTCTGGCAGATTAATGCATCAACCATATTTGCGGGTGGGGTTTAAGGGGTTAATTTTTAATTTCAAAATAGGGTTTTTTTTTGCCGTATTTTGTGAAAGTAACAATGTGTGGGATGGACATATCTCAGGAAGTAGGAGGAGCTTATCCAAGATTATGGTATCAATCTCTTCTTTGGAAGATTCTCTAGCAGATTAATGCATCAATCATATTTGTGGGTGGGGTTTAAGGGGTTCATTTTTAATAGGGCTTTTTTGCCGTAAAGTCAAAATGTGGAAGCTCGATTTTCACCGTAGACGTATGGTCTAGTGGACTTTTTTGCTCAGTACAATCCCAAGAATCGGAAACGCGAAGTGCACATTAAGATTTTTTTTTCCTTCCATACTAATCGCCCCACCCTAATGTCCATATATGAACATATTTGTACATATAGGAACTTTTTTAATCGGGATATAAAAAAATTCCATGAATTATAAGGTTTCAATCAAACAATTCCGTAAAGTCGTAAAAGAGGGTTTTGCATTTGGAAATTCGCTTTTTTTATATTCTTAAATAGTTTTTTAAAAAGGTACCATCAAAAAAGCTCAAAAATTAATTATTCAAATAATTATTTGCCAACTCTTGATAAGAATCTTTCAAATAAATGCGACTTTTGGAAATTTTTAAGGTTCTTAAATCACCTATTTATCTTTATCCAGTAAATATAGCCTTTTAAAAGTGTCGAAAAAGGAACACAGTGTCAATAATGAGTTAATAAGCAAAATCTAAATAAAATTAAATTTAATTAAATAATGAAAATGAAAATTATTCAAGTTAAGAAATATAGTAAAGGCCATACTCTATATTTCTTTTGATAACAATTAATCTATAGAGTTTTTGTTTTCAAATTTATTAATTGACCACTTTCAGGAATGCGTTCATATATCTATTTCGGGAATTTTTTAGGTTCCCATCATCAGAATACGTTTTGAAAGAAGTGACAATCAAATGCAAAACATCAAACATTTACATAACCTAGTTTTCCCACTAAAAATAAATTGAAATAAATTGAAAACTTGTTCGTTATGTACAAGTTCTGCCTTTGGTACATATACTATACACGTTTTTTATTTCAATTCTCTTTTTTTATTTTCTCACTTGTTTTGTTTTGTTTAAAAACAAGATGTAAAGGGGAAGTAAACAAGAATAAATAAATAATTTTGTTGATTTTACATAATTTTTCAACAATTTTATACGTTTACATTTACAATTTAGGTTAATTTTAGCGAACATATTCGATAATGTGGACCTTTTGAGTTGTTTTAAAAATCGCTATATTATTTGCCCCAAGAAAATGTCAAAACAATTCCCAAAGAGTTGGCTATGATCTAATGGATTTGGTTTTGGAATATTCCACTTTGTTTTTTTAGTAATCATTAGTGAACATTCTTTTACATTTATAACCAAGAACTTAAACTGTCATATTATTTTTTTAATGCTTTGTTATGTCGTATTATTTTCAGATTTTATAGGCTCTCAAAAACTGACATTGGTTTAAAGGCATGCTGGTCAAAAATGGGTTAAAACATAAGTTTGTTAAATGATTTTTAACCTGTCACTGGAACAGGACATTGTCCTAGGATAGACCTTTAAACATTCAAAATTATTTAACTAAACTTTACTATATCAACCGAATAATATTGTACACCACTGCTTTACACTAATCAACACGGATTTCGATAATAATGAAAAATATAACATCATTATCATACCATACTTTATTTTTTGATCATAAAACACAAATTAATACCCTTAAATACTTAAAAATAATAAAAAAAAATCACTTCTAGCAAAAATGGCATATTTAGTTTATACAATATTTTCACTGTATCATTTATATACATTGTATACATTCTGTATACATTGTCATACGTTAAGTGTATGTATATAAAATACCTCCTAAACGTATTTAGTAGGTCTTTGGGATTATCTTATCTTTATGAAATTTCGTTCCATAAATACGGCAAATAGGGGGGATTGTTAAGCCAACAAAAGCAGCCGGATAGACAGTCAGACAGACAGACCTACAGACAACACAAAACGCATTAACTTAATAAAAATTAAGTTTAAGACGTGGAAATTATTAAGAGAATGTTCCCTATTGTTGACTGTTCCCTTTCGTTTTGTTCGTGTTGTTGTATGAATATGTCAAAACTGTCAACTGTCATCAAATTTAATTTCCGCTATCACTATTTTGAAAAAGCTTCGACTTGAATGTACACTAGGATGGCCCTTAAAAAAGTACTCAAATTTAGGGTCCCACGCCTAAGGTATCACGCCTACTACTAAGTTTTGATCCAATCAAAAGATATTTAGAGGTAGCGATTGAAAATTCAAACTGTTTTTATATGGGCAAAAATTACGTTTTTTTCAGTTTTTGACAAAATTTTTAAAGTCGTAATAATTTTTATTCTAAATGATAAATTAGTCGCCATAAAGATATAATTATGTATTCAGAAAGGTATAGAAATCCCAAAACGGTTAAGAACTAGCCCATTAATAATTACTGCCCCAGACCACTAATGTACCAATTATTACTTGACCGAGAAATTCGAGCACACACCTTAAACAGTTTTGATATAGATTACAGGAATATAATTTTTTTATTTAAAAATCCTCGTGAACTCTTTTTATCAGGGTACTGGCTTTGATGCAAATGCATGTTTGTAATGTGTAACCTAGTGTGGATTTTGACCAAATTAATTCCAAATCAAACAATTTGGATAAAAATGGCATTGATTTGCTGTTGCATATTTTGTAATAAATGTATTATTTTGAATATTTTGCCTTAAAGTGCATTTTTTCTGCATTTTTTATTATTAACATTACATATTTTTGCATATTTTACGTTTAACTGCACAATTAAGCATAAATTTTTATTTTAGTTAAAATTAATATTTGATTTATAAGGAGAGTCTGTCGATGGGCTCTCTCATATTTTTTTTGCGAAACAATCTCAAGTTCAATGGTTAAAGTGTAGGGCCAAAGTTAATACATTTTTGTGTAGAAACATGTCAGTTTACCCCCTGAAATAAATAAGTTTGGGGTCACATGATTTAATGATGTTCGAAATACATTTTTTAACCCTTGGGTAGTGATAATAAAATTTAACAACAAAGATTATAAAATTATTAGTATTGTTATTACCAAAACGCACAATTTCCAAATCCGCAAAAATCAAATAGGCACCCTACCCAAGTGCGCCGGGGGATATTTTTAAAACTTTTCTTGTTTATTCTGTAAGATGTATTTAACAATTCCATGAAGTTCAGATCACAATTTAGTCGATTTTTTTAAAGAAACTTTTTAAAAATTTAAAATTGTAATTCTCCAACCGTACCAACATCTTAGGACAGGTTGACGATATCCAAAAAAAAGAACATCTTCCATAACTCACAATTTTGAGTCTTTTGAATAAAAAAATGATATAGCAGTAATCAATTTCAAAAATATTTAAGGTGTTGGGACATTAGTGGTCTGGGGCTAGTTTTTAGCAAATTTTGGATTTGTATACCTTTTTGAATACATAATTTTATTTTTATATCGACTAGTTTATTATCTAGAATAATAAATATTACAATATTCAATAAATTTTTTAAATACTGAAAAAAATAATTTGTCCCCATATAAACACAATATAAATTTTCAATCGCTTTGAGGCACTTCTAAATATCTTTTGATCGGCCCAAAACTTTATATTTCTCAGTTTTTTTTTTTTTTTTGATATTCGAATATTTCTAAGGTGCGACCTCAAATTTGAACACTTTCCCTTTTTCAAGTCAAATTTTTGTAAACGGTAAGAATTATATGCACAATTGTAATAAAACTAACGGATTCCACAAAAAAAAAAATATACTAAATAAAATATAAATGTGAAAAATTAAATAAACCTAAAGTTGGCTTGTGATAGATTTTCTCACTTTCGGATTTTGTTTCAAGTCTTTTTTAAATGGTTTTCGCTTCTATTTAATTGCTATTATCTATTTTGTTATTGTGTATTCTTCAATATATTTTACAACAACAAAAATATAGTTTGCTTACCGCAATTAAAAAAGTTAGCTTTATATTGGGTATACAAGTTAATAATGTCGATTTTTTTGCTTGAAAAAATGCCTTTATTATAATAACAAAATTAATTGATACATTATTCAAAGTATTGTTCATATTTACCCACTACTTTTTCCCATTCTTCTGGTAGCATATGGATTCCGCGCCAAAACAAACTGCTCCGGTTTTGAGGTAAAGAATGAATCAAGCCAATTGCTGATAACCTGTTCTGAAGTGAAGCGCATTCCAGGGCCTTCTGCATCGATCGAAACAAATGGTAGTCAGAAGGGGCAAGGGCTGGGCTATAAGGCGGGTGAGCCAAAACTTCCCATTCACTGTTTTCCAAATAGTTTTTGACCGGTCTTGCAACTTGTGGCCGAGCGTTGTCATGATGGCAGATTATGGCCTCGTGTCTGGTCGAATATTCTGGTGGTTTTTCGTTGATTTCTCTCTTCAAACGAATTAATTGTGTTCGGTACAGGACCCTTGTGATCGTCTGACCTTATTTCAGCAGCTCATAATACGAAACACCCTTCTGATCACACCAAATACAGAGTGTTACCTTGGCGCCAATGATATTCGGCTTCGGCGTAGATTTGGCTGGTTGGCCGGGCTTTACATATGACTTTTTGCGCTTGTTGTTAGCGTAATGTATCCATTTTTCATCACCAGTAACAATACGATGCAAAAATGACTACTTCTTATAGCGCTCCAGCAGCATTTCCGACAAGCAAAATCGCCTTTGAATGTCTCTAGGCTTCAATTCATATGGGCCCAATTTCCTTTTGAATGAATCCCAATGCTTTTAAACGTTGGAAAATGACTTGTTGTGTGACACGCAATGATAATGCAAGTTCTTCTTGCGTTTGACAACAATCTTCGTGGAATAACCCTTTCAATTCCTCATCTTCAAACTTTTTCGGCTGACCTGAACTCTCCTTGTCGTCTGTGTCGAAATCACCACTTTTGAATCGCGCAAACCATTGGTTGTATGTTTTTGAATGTTGACAGTAAGCTTATACCAACAATCGATAACTTTCAGCAGCCGTTTTCTTCAAATGAAAGAAGGTTATCAGACTTCCTTGCAAAACATATTTTTTAAGCACAAAATTCGACATTAATATAGTGATTGAAAAAAATGTGTGTTTACATTTTGGCGTCTATCGAATATTGAATTATAATGACAGATGTTTACCCTCTACAATACCATATTTGTTATTATTGACACAAGCCATATGTGATAGTTATGCCATATGTTGTCCAAATCGACATTATTAACTTGTATATCCAATATATGGTAACCCCTTAAGCAGCATTAAAATATAGAAAAACGTTTAAATAAAATTAAAATAAATTGTAACTTAAATACAAACTTTTGTCAATCTTAATTTATTTACTATTTAGGGTACATGTTCCCTAATTTAGACCTTTTGAAAATTGTTATATACAGTTTTTAAATTAGTCGCCACAAGAAAATGATATATAGCCGAAAAATTCCAAAGGAGTTGGCGCTTTAGCTTAAGTTTTTGGATTTGGAATATTCTACATACCACACTCAACATAGTTTGTAGTTTCAATTAACTAAAAATGTAATTTAATATAAATGATAAATCACTAAAAATCTGATCTACTTCTTTTTCATTAAAATCAAATATTTATTGATATTTATTTTTAAATATTGATTAATTAATTAACAAATCTGTACAAATAAATCAATAGTAAGTTAAAAATAAATGTTCCAATTTTAACTACAGATCAGTAAAAATAAATGTTATGTTCAGTTATTTAAAATTATTTCAGTTTTTTGTTTTGGTTTGTTTTCTTCTACAAAATGCATACACATTTGTGTAAACTTTTTCAATTTCTTGTATTTTGAATTGAAATAATTTTGTATAAAAACAAACCATTTTATTAAAAAAAAACAGACGCAAATTTTTTGAATATTTTATTTTGAAAAAAAATAATTTAAATTTTTAATAGCTATAACGGAAACAAATTAAAATTTGTGGTTAAATTTGTATGAAACCTGAAATAAATGAAACTAAAAAAATCGGTAAATGGTAGTTAACTATTTTGAAAATATGTATAAAAAAAAAGTAGATAAGAATATTTATTTGAAAAATATATGCAGGTTTCTTTTTTGTGAACTCAATTGAAAACTTTTTTATTAAACTACAAACAGAAAACTTCAAAATATTCTAAGTGCAAATGTATCGTGACATTAGGGAACATTTCCTTATACATATAGTAAATATTAAACTGACACATTAAATAAATATTAAATATATGTCATTTTGTTATTTCTGCTAATTTTTATTTTTTTTTTTATAATTTATATGAGTCAAGGTACTTATAAATTTACCCTGATTTTATTTTGGTGTACTTTTTATTTAAACGATTTTTCTATTTGTTTTAAAAAGTTTAATAATATTTACTTATATGAGTATATATAGTTTAAGATTACGAGTATCTTTTGTGTATTTTACCGCATTTGGTTTTTGTTAACGAAGCGTATTTTCTTTCTTATCTGCTGATAAAGATTATGTATATCTTAAGCTAAACTAAATACAGTCATTAACAAGATTATATCGTTAGACGAAAATAAAAAAGTCAACAGAAAATATAAAATTGCTGCAATATTATCTTATGTTGTTTGTTATTTGTTATAAAAACAGGGTGATATCTTAATACAGAATTTGCAAAATTTACAACAATGTTATATGCCCAGGTAAAAATCGACATATGTGGACCCATACAAGTTTAATATATATTCGTGCATGTTTATAAATATGCATGCATACTAGGCCGGGTCGATTTGTATTGAGGCAAAAAAAATCGCTAAACGTTCAAGGAAAATCGTATTCTAGGGATTTTTAAATCGAACCGCCCTAATGCATACCCCTAAATTGATGCATAAATTTCCATATATGCTTCCATATACTTCCATAAATGCCATTAACGAAATTTGAATTAGTATCTACATATATGATCATATCTACATACATGAACATACATGAGGACATTACTTCCAATTTCAGTAATACACATGTATGAAGATATATGGAAGCATGTATGGATATTTTTGGTGCATAGTGCCTTCTGATCTAATCTAATCTAGTGATATGCATGCATATTTCTGAGCTTGTACAAAAACATATGTTGAACCTTTATGGATCCTTATGCATGCATGTTTTTGAGAATGTACATATATGATAATTTTTAACCGGGTTATATAATTTTAACTTCTAATTTAATCTTTACAGTTTGAAATTGAATAAGAAATTTGTAATGTGTATTATTCCTAGCAAAAAATAGACATTACCAAGTAATTAGCGCGTAAGTAGCGCACGAGGGATTTTACTAGTTACCAGGCTATTTACCTGCTTAATTACTTTTGTTCGCGAGGTCCAATAATTCATGGGTTGGAATTACCCTCTCGCTTCCACAAATTTGAGACTAATGAGTTACCTGAGTGGTTACTCAAAGTAAAAGAATAAGTGGTTACTTTAAGATAAGGAATAAGTGGTTATTCACAATGATATAAAAAGCAGTTAACTAGGAGCTAGAAAATAAGTGCTTACATTAAAATACTTTTTTTTAATGTTTTGTGTAATTTTAATGTGATATTTGTGTGCCTATACATGCACCGATTTTAACTAAAACTAATGAGATTTGTCTTTAGGCTTTTATGAGTCAATGTACTAAAATGTATCAAATTGCATTTTATATGCTCGACCTACAGAGTTTGATTCCATATTTAGGGTCCAGGATAGCTGCCCGAACAGTGCAATCGCTGTTGCTGGTCATTCCAAAGTGACAACTCATTCAGCTCCCTCGGGCCTTTGAGTTAAGCTGTTCGCGTGCATTATCATCTGTCGCAACTGGTGAATGTACCAACTAACATTCCGTGTGTCGAAGAGCACTCTACTATTTATACATCTTTTCATATTCTGGGCTTCAGAGCGTTTCGTGACCAGCCCCTAAACGTTCAATTTTATTCTATGAAAATGCTTGTTGGCCTGCCATCAATAATTTTTATCGGAAGGTCAACCGAAAACTTTGTTTCTATAATGCTAATATTGATAACGCAGAAAAATAAGTAGAAAGTGTGATTTAGCTTGCAATGAAATCCCTGATTTCTGCAATTATAAATTTCGACCAGATAGGAAGCATTAAGAAATTGGTATTCGAACAAAAACTTCAACTCTGTTATGCTACACAAACAGGCGAGATCTGAGTGTGCCAAAGTACTTCAAATAGGAGTCTCCAGATGGGTTCTCTTCCATCTTAATGATATTTGGATATGTGGTCCTACCTTTTAACCAAAGAGTTTAGAACATGCAGAGATTGCAATACTCTCACTTACTGAGAAAAAATATATAACTTGTGACTACAAAGTTATATATTTTAAATTGAAAAATTTACTTTTTTTAATGTTCATGCTAATAGTTTTCGACATATTTGTTACGATTTGAGAAAAGAAAATTTCAATTTAGCTTTGGTTTTACTTAAAAACGGCATGTTTCCTATTTGCTGGCACAAGGTGTTAATGGAGGGTGAGATTAGGGCGCTAAAAAAAAATACGTGTTCCCTATTTTTTTCTTCATTACTCGCCTTGTTAGACGTGAACAACTTCCATACGACCAGCGTCATCAAGCAAATGTTATATCTGCTCTACGGTGCAGTAAGAGCTTTTGGCCTTCCTATAAAGAGTTGGCCGTAATGCTAGCTCTTCTATACCAACTCCTATAATGAATAATGAGATATCGAACAATTGTTCCAGAAAATTAAAATGGCCAATTTCGAGTAACGAATAACTCGAACAATTTTTTTCGATTAATCGAGTAAATCAAAATATTTTCTCTTTCAGTATATATTTTACAAAAAAGCTTAAATTGTTGCATATTTTTAAAAAAGATTTTTTTTTTTATAAAATATAAAAAATAGGGCTACAACTTTTTTACGTGATACCACGATATGCACAATACCGTACTGATAAAAAACTAGTTTTCTTTTTCATTTTAAAGAAATAACGTTCTCGCCTAGACAAATGCCAAAAATAGCAAATGTTTAGCAATTTTTTAAGACAATATCTAAATATTTGATAAAAAATCGCAACAATCGCAAAACTATTATATCGTGCTTACATTTTTTTTTTGTGTTACAGCTCGGATTGGGTCTTTCACTTTTTTGTTCTTGATATTTGGAAAAAAAATGCTAGAAGATATATCTCTAATGTTTTCTTATAAAACGAACTTATCAAAACGAAAGAAAATAAAGTAAAGCATCTCAATTGTATATTAAATTCAGAAGATTCGTTTTATTTTAACCTAACGTTTATTTTTAATTTTTATGAAATACATTTCGGAACTCCTGATTTTGTATTTATTTTATGTTTTATTGTGTATTTTTAAGGAAAATTTAGTGAAATAACATTATTCAAATTATTCGAGTTACTCGAGTAATATTAAAATCTTATTCGAAAAATCGAGTTACTCGTTTACTCGAGCAAACCCGAGTAATTTGAATGCCCTACTAAATAGTAACGGCTAATAACACTGATAATTATCTCCCAACAGCAATATGCTCTGCGCTTTCGAAGATGATAGAATGGACGGTTAATTACCATCTTGTAAATTATATAGTGAGCTATTCTCACTTCTTTATGATCGACAGTATGGCTTTCGTAGAAGCCGTTCTACAATGGACCTGAAGAAGTTTTTTTTTGTCGATTTTCACCTGGGTTCAATTGATCACCCGTTGAAAAATCAACATATATGCATCCATTTATGAACATGCTCATATATGAAGTCGTTCAAGGTCATATATGTCCATATGCCACCATATAGGACTTATATATGATCATATGAGTTCATATATGTAAATATTACATTAATTTTCGTTAATGTACACATATGAACATGTATGGAAATGTATGTACATGTATAATTATATATGTAAATATTACCAAAATTTTCATTAATGAACACAGATTAACATATATGATTCTTCATATGAACATATAAGAATGGTTTATGAACACATATGAATCATGTATGAAATTATGTGGATATGAATGCAGCATCCCTATGGGGAATGAGGAGTCAATTGAAATAAAAGTGACTGGTTAAAGAAGGACTTTTCACAGGGCTGGTATAATTTAATACTGAAGTGGGTTAAGCAGTGTCAATTGTCCTAAAATTACGAATCCTGTGACTGGTAAATTGAGGACATACCACTTAACCAGAATGCTTATTAAGAAGAAAAAGCCAGTTGGCCAGAATTTTACTCATTGAAAGCTGTTTAGTTTTCGTTTATTTTATACGACATGGCCCTTTTGCGACAGTCTTGGGGTATGTCTATCTTTGGTTAGTCCTGTGGCATGCCACTATGTGGTTTAAAGCAGGACAAATGACCCCCTCCTATGACAAGCCAATGTTAAAGTTGCCAGTTGTTTAGGTTTTAGCAGAGGACCGGTCTCTGGCACGAAGGTACCGATCCTGTGGCACACACAGGAGTGGTCTCATTCCCCATAGGGATGTGTGCTCACGTATAAATCCATATATGTCGATTTTTAACAGGGCAGTTACATTTTTGTATAACAAACATAAAATTTTTCAATATTTTTATATAATTAAAATATTTTGTTATACGTTTTAAATGATTTATGATTTATGATTAATTTCATTCATACTTTATTCTCTTTTTGGTTTCTTTTTCAGTCATTAGGTGTCACATACATTTTGTATATCAATACAACTTATACATTGTTTGGATAGCTCCAAATCTACTATATAAGTAGTTTACCATACACTCAAGACCAGTAGTCAAATGTGCATTTAATGGTTGCCATAATGTGTTTAATATGATTGTTCTTTACCATTGTTAACTCTATACAAAATACAACACCACCAAAAGATATTTTTCCATTCACACCAATTTCTTTAAATCGTGTATGATTTGTTAAGTTTTAGTTATAAATATTTTTTTTCCTCTGAATCATTGCCTTCCGTCTTAACACCTATTGTTTCATATTAAGGCAACGTATGAATATCTATAGTTTCATACGTGTGATATTTTTTGTTCATATATTTTTTGTATCTTATAGCCACTATTATAGGTTTTGAACTTATTCGTCTTCTTTTTATAGTGCATGTATGTGTGTATCTTTTTTTTAATATTTGATCTTTTTTTGCTTTAAGCGTCACATTTATTTGGGATTATTTGTATATAAATACTATACACCTTACAAGACTATGTCGATTGCTTATATTTTTAAAGTCTTAAGATATTTTTTTTTTTATATATTTTTGCTGGGCTTTTTTTCTAGATGTATGTTTGTTGCTGTTGTATTCAAAAAAGTCTTAACAGTCATTATAAAAATTTATTAATTATTCAAATCCGATTGGATTATAATAATTTATAATGCTTAGTTGACGTATTTATACATGATTTTACGTATTTTTTGTTGTTACTTTTTATAATATTCCATACATGTAGACTTAAGGTTTAACTGCATATGTATGGATTTAAGTTTTAAAATTAAGTAAGAATGATAATGTTCGGTTGACGTTGTTAATAAAATACTCTACATTTAACCCTTTACTTCTTAGGAGATTACACAAAAAATGAGTTGCTGAAAAAAATAATTTACACCTGATTTTACAACATTAAAAATTATCTAACCAGAGTTGCAATGTGACAATTAAAAAAAAATTCCAAATTGAATTAAATTTTGTAAATTGTTAAACTGAATTCTTAACCCTCTAACTGGCAAACGATGTTTTGCAACAAAATTCATACTATGTGCTCCACTCGAAAACAAATAATAAGTTCTTCAACAAAATTGATTATCGTTACCTAATTTAGGCGATATGAGCAAAAATATTTTGGGGTGCATTTTGAAAACTAAAAGAGAAGTTTTGAACAAAAATTATTTCTCTAACCAAGATATAACCACACTCCAAAAACTATTTTTTTTTCTGCTCATATTTAAAAATATATCACGATTTTCGCTTTTTGGAATAAGCGAAATTAGGCGAAAAAGTATCATAACTTCAATTTATATTGCTATTAACACCTAATGTCTTCCTTCTGCCAAATTTCATAAAAATCCGTCTATTAGTTTATAAGTTAAGATATTGTCCTTTAGAGGAATCCTGACAAAATCCTGTGAGTCCTTGGACCAAAGGAAGGACTTATTATTAAAGATAAAGCATCAATCTTACTTGTATTTTATTATAAAGAGTTTTTAGTCAACTTAAATTGGCTTTTTAGATTTTTGAAAACTACACTCAGGGAACTTTTGCTTTAAAAATATGTAGTTGTTTGGGTTGTAATACCGTTTCATTATTTTTAATGTAAATTTAAGTCATTTGTAGAACAAATAAAATTTTTAACTAACCTTGTAGTTCATTTAAAAAACAACTCACATCAAATGACTGTTTTATGATTTTACATTCATTTTTTTTAGTTGTTTTTTGTTATTTAAAAAAATAAAAATAAATAAATGTTTGTTTATTTTTTACTACCATGTGGTTCATTTTTACTACAATTGTTAGTCATTTTTTGAACATTAAAAAACAAATGACAATGTTAGTTGAATTTAATGAAATGTAAGTCGTCCTTTTTTTAAATGAAATTTCATTTGTTTTTGACTACAATTGCTGTCGTCTTTACCAACATAATTTCCTAAGTGTACGTTTTTTTCAAAAAAAATTGGTTTTTGAAATTTCACAAAATTTTGATTTTGAAGCTTTCTCGCTTCCACACCGTGGACGGCACACGAAAAATTTCTTTGCAAAATATTTAGCAAATGAAGACTGCCCTGATGCAGCCTTACACGTTAGAGTGTTAAAATGTGTGTAAAGAAAACAATTATTTTTATCTCAAGTAAATTGTGAAACTTAATATAGCGAAAATTGAAAAAGAACAAAAGAAAAAAACAAAAAAAAAGGAAAAAAAGGAAGAGGGAAAAATAAGGAAAAAAGAGAGGAAGGGGGAAAGGAGAGAAAAAATAGTGAAGCATATTAAAATAAAAATTTGTTTTAAATCGGCAAATACTCGAGTTTTTATTCTAATTCGATTACTATTTTAATTCGCGGCTTTTTTGATCGAGAAAAATTTAGCTATTTGCCAACTGAAATTCGGTTACTTCGACTCAAATTCGTTTATTACGAATTTCAGTCGATTGGTACAACTCAACATTAGTTTCCACAACAAAGTTCAGTTAATTTAACTGAATTTTAGTTGCAACACCCAAACTATTTAGAAATCTTATGTAAATATCGTTGTAATAACTAAATTTATAAGTTGATACCATTAAAATACACCTTTCAATTCGGTTGGCACTTTATTTCTCTGTGCGTACAAATCATTTTAAATACAAATTTGCAAAGAATATTGTGTAAATCTATGTGTTTTTGGTAGTAATTATGCAATACAGCGTCCCCTCTTAAAATGATTTGTGTTTTATTTGAATTGAGAAGTATACTCATACAAATAAAACCTTTAAAATAGCAGAAAAAGCTAACAGAAATTAGGTAAAAATTACGTTTTAGAAAAAAATGCTAAAATTAGCAGAACAGCAAAAATAAAACAGTTCTTACAAAATTTTAGTTATATTCGAGCAAAATTTTAGTTAATGGAAAATAGAAATTTACTCTGCTAAAATCAGCAAAAACTTCTACTAAATATTTGTAGCAAACAAAAGTTGTATTATCAACAAAATTTTTGTTATATTTTTCTTAAATTTTGTTATATAAACGAAAATACTTCTTCTTAACATCAACATTTCTAAATTAAATTTGTCAAATGCATATTAATTAAAAATTAATTGCGACTGTCTATATGACGTTAATATAACACTGTACTAAAATACATTATAAAATTTGCCCTGTGGCGATGTCTCAACTTAAAAACGCAAAAGTTGTAAAAAAAAAAATACGTCAATCTGGTAACATTGTGAAATAGAGACGGAGGAGATTAGAACAATAAACAAAAATCTAAAAATAGAATATTTGTGTTGTTAGTGTTGTTACTTCTTAGTATAATATACAATAACAGAAAAGCTAATAGGAAAGAAAACTGCAATTTAGCTGCATTAGATTCGAGGCCATACTTGGGTATGATCGCTAAACGGTCATGACTTGGTATTGTTGCGTTTGTAATGTAAGATGAGCGCAGGTTTGATTCTTACAGCCGCAGATTGTTGAAAAATTTATCATATAGAGACAATCTAACAATTATAAGACACAAATAATATTACAATTTAAATGGAAAATCACTGATGAGCCTGTCCATAAAAAGACAGAAACTAGTCTAGTCTGATTTAAAAATTAATAGTGAAAAATTTTTATTCTTCTTCTTAACCTGAACATTTCTAAATTAAATTTGTCAAATGCATATTAATTAAAAATTAATTGCGACTGTCTATATGACGTTTATATAACACTGTACTAAAAAAAAAATACATTTTGCTAAAATAAAAAAAAATGTTTGCTAAAAAATTGTAGTGGCCACAATTTAAAAAAAAAACTTTAAAAATGTTTACATTTTTTGTGATTTTTTTATGCCAACTAATATTTAAAAATTTGTTTGCTGATTATAGCAGAATAATTTGTTACTTTCAATTGTGCAGAATTTGGCTTAAATATAACTAAATTTTGTAGATTCGACAGATTTATTCTTACTATTTGGACACAAAAGGACAAAAATTAGTAAGTTTTATAAAATATTATACAATTTGTTACATTTTATTAACGTGACATTTAAAAAAAAAAAAAGAAAAATATGTAAGTCATTCTCACCCGATGTTTCCAGAATAACGGACTTCGTATTTAGGGTAGCATCGCCTAAAATTAAAAAATGCAACAAAATAAGAAAAAGACAAAATTTTTGTTAATTTTTAACTAGTTAGAACACATAAACTTTATTACAATAAGAGTTAGGTTAGGAATATTTTTAACTTTGTGTACTTCAAAAAAAGGCATATTACGATCGATCGGATTTTTCAAAATGATATGCCATATAACTTTCAGCAAAGAAATAGATTTTCATATTTTTTTTTATCAACATAACAATCAAAAATGTAACAGATTAGCCTTTTTTATATTTTTAAATAATTTTTGAAAAAATTTTAATAGAAAAATTGATTTTTTCAACTAAATGTTTGGCAATTCTAGATAACAAAAAATGTCCACAATTTTTTAATTCACGATTGTGCTCAATATGTTATATAGTTTTGGGATTTTAAAACCACTTAATTATCTTTAGCCAGTAAAAAATATAGCCGTTTAAAGTACTGGGTAGAAAAAGAAACACAGTCATAAATGATTTAAAACTTCTGAGACTATCTGGATACAATTAATGTATACCCCGAGATGCTACAACTTTATAGTGTCGATCACAATAAGCATTTTTGAAATCGCCAATAAAAATTTCTCAAAAAGGCAAAAAGTAAAAATTGGACATACGCCAACCATTTCGTACCAAACTAATAGATAAAAATTATGTTTTTAGAAATATTGATGTCAAACGAAAGGTTATATTCCAAATAAAAAAAAGCTGAGCTATTTTAAATTTTAGGATACGTCAAATTTTGCAACTCCTCTTATATTGATTTCCAAATTAATAAAATGAATTTCCAAACTATAAAATTAAAGTATTAAATGACTATGTTTTGTTATTTAAATTTTTGTAAAATTATTTTCATGATTTTAAGTATTTCGGCTATCAAAATCGGTAGATGTGCTAATACAATATACATATCGCTCATTTACTGCAAGACTGGCATAACTCAAAAAATACGATTTTGCAGAAAACGAGTTTAAATTTTTCAATCCCTATCTGCCTTACTCGAACCTTTCTCTATTTATTTGGTCACGTTTTTTTTATAAATAGGGGCTTTATATGAAATTTTTACGTAATATAAAGCATGATATAACTAATAAATCTGCATCATTAACTCAAAAATCGCATTTTTTTTACTTATGTTTTATACATTTTCTGAGCATCTTTTAATTTTATAAGACTATCGTATTATTCAAAAATCATACGCTTAGCAAAAAATTGCAATTTACTATTATTTAGGGTTGACATAAAAAAAACCTGGCAACTCTAAACAAAATTTGCCAGCCGTAAAAAACTTTTAGTTTCTTTTTTGGATTCAGCGCTTGAATTTCCACCTAAAATGACTTATTATTATTATAACTAACAATTTATACCGAACTAGTTAGGACCAACGAAAAAATGTTTTACAGAAAATGTATGAAAATCTAAAAGCAAGTTCATACTTTTATACACAACTTATGAATGCATGGCCTTAATTAAAAATTTTCAAAATCGTGCGTCAGACAATATTTAGAAATAGTTCGCCCAAATATCACATCATTTGTAAAACCTTTCAGTGTATTTTCAATACATTTTAGATTTTCATACTAACTTGATAGGGCAGTAGTTTATACATCAAAATTGAGATGACAGATATAAAACTACATCCTTTATTCGTACCCCAAATTTCAATTATTTGCGTAAATAAACAAAGAAGTTATGGAGTTATGATCCTGTGCATTGGTCGGCAAAGGGTTAATCTTGATTTTTATTTAGATTATAATTAAGGGAAAATTTAAAAAAAATAGTTTTGAAAGAATCTGAATACATTTTGTATTGTAATCTTTATTTAATAAATGAAAATAAATAAAGTAAATAATTCATAATAATGACTTATAGTCGTCTGTTATAAAACTATATCTTAACAAACCTTAGTTTAAACTAAGTAATTATACAAATTGTTTTGATATAATTTTCCTATAATTTAATGCATTATTAACAAATTTATATAGCCTATTCCATCCGTTGGCAATGTTACAATTTAAAGTATTTATCAGTACAATTTCATTAAAATGACTTTTACCTAAATACCTGCTTCTGAATTCTCTGAGTATATGGCACGTGGCAATGAAATGCTACAGTGTTTCATCTTTACCAGTAGTGTCTATGGTCATAACCGGCTATCGATACAAAATCGTATGATTGCTTTATTCTCGAGAATATCGGTTTAAAACAAGCTTAAAACAGCAAGCTGATCTATTTCTACAATTTTCTAAAATTATTAAAGTTTTACGAAAGAGTCTGAAGTTTCCAAAAGCTTAGTAAACTTAAAAAAAATCATTGGCGTATGAGTTATATTGAATTGTTAAATAATATTCATCATACGCACTCTATAGTTAGCTTAGGCTCTTTGATTCAGCAACACTTACACGTAAGAGAGATTGATTTATCAATGTAGACCTCTGATATCGGAATTTTCGTTTGCAATAAAACTCAAAATATGAAAACACGAAGTCGTTTTAAAAAATTTGGTTTATCTCCTGTAGAGGCCAAAAAAAATTCGAAATATCGATGCTTCAACAAAACATGTTAAACATTACACAAATATATAATTAAATACCAATAAGGGACATTTTAATATAGTTACTTTAAGCCACTAATGCCCAAGTCATTATTTTGGCACTGATAATATTACCTCATTATTGACCATCTGTGCCGTTTTCAACAATTTTAAACAGCTCTATTTTTTACTGCTTCTATATAATTACGTGTTTTTAAAACTCTATTATAAATCAACATCTTGACTAAAAAAAAATTGATTTGAAAATCTGTTATTGAGAGTTGCAAAATAATTTTAAGTAAAAATAAATTTTTTCTATAGTTTTTATATTAAAGTATTAAATGTTATGTTGTTGATTGTTGTTAAAAAATTCGAAAATGCCAACCGGACTACAAAATGTGTTTTAGTTGTTACAAACAATAAATTTGGTTACCACAACCATATTTAAATGTGATTTACGGATAATTTATTTGCTGCAACTAAACTTAAGTTGTGTTAACCGATTTTTATTGTAAAAACTAAAATTACGTTGAAGCAACCGGGTTCTGTTGTAATAATTAAATTTCACTTGGAAAAATCTACAATATTTTTACAAAATAAAAAAGAGGTTAACTTATAAATAGTAATCTATAAGTGATCTAGGAGTGGTGAGAGTGAGTGAATGGCTCAACATCGCCCAGCCTAAACAAATTTAACTAGGAACTTGAAATTTGGTAAATAGGTTCCTCTTGGGAGGGAGACTTCTAATAAGACGGGATTTTCCGATATTCCAAAGAAGAGAGCTTAAAAGTGGAAAAAGTCTTCCAAAAAATCGCTTTTTCCAAAAAAAAAAAAGTATATTTTTTTCCACAAAGTATATTTACCCAAAAAAAAAATAAATTTTTCAAAAAAGTACTTTTTCCAAAAAAAAGCAGAGTTGACATTCAATAAATTTTCATAATAACGGTAGTTGGCTACCATAGTTACATCAATACCGAAATGAAAATATCAGAAAACCGATTTCATTAAATACATGTTTGTTCTTGTATAACCGGTCTTATTTTGCTATTTTACGGGTTTTGATTTTGAAATATCATAAACGAAAGTCAAAATAACGCTAAAATACCGATTCGCCGATTTATAACGGTATTTTGTAGATATAACAAAATTACATATGTAAAATTTTGATATCAACCCTGTAATATAAGAATCCGCATGCCACTATTCAAATCGCAGTTTTAAAACTGTCATATCGATATTAAGGTGAGCATGGTAGCCAACTATCGTTATAATGAAAAGGCAGTGTTTGCCAACCATGAAAAAAATATTTTTTCAAAATAGTACTTTTTAAACAAATTTACTTTTTTTAAAAAAAAGGTGCTTTTAAAAAAATTTACTTTTTCGCAAAAGTGCGTTTTTCAAAAAAAAAAAAAAATGTGCTTATGTCAAAAAAAGTACTTTTTCAAAAATTAATTACCAATTTAAAAAAATTATAAGGAGCTTTATGTAGGCATATCAATTTCTATGTGACGCTATATATAATCTTATTAAATTTTATCCGAAATATGGGCCCATATAGTTGTATATAATTTGTATGGGTTTAGGTCTAATCTGATGCAATAAATGTTAAGTACAATTTTATCCGAATTATGGCCCGATAAAGTTGTATTATATTGTATCAGTTTTGTATCGAGATTTGTATCAGTTTGTATCTTAATTTATACAAATAGATATAATTTTATAAAAACCAGATACCGTATTTTGACCTGATATAAGTGTGTATGATTTTAGGTAAACATATATGTCTAAATATAATTAGAGCGTAGTCTGGTAAAATTGCACTAAATGTTATACACAATTACTTACTTATGCACACAGAAAAAATTTAGCTATTTGCCAACTAAAATTCGGTTACTACCACTCGAATTCGGTTAATACGTGTTTCAGACGGTTGGCACAACTTAACACTAGTTTTCACCACAAAGTTCGGTTACTTCAACTGAATTTTAGCTGCAACACCCAAAATATTCCGATATCAAATGTACATATCGTTGTACTAACTGAATTTATAAGTTGTTACCATTAATATACACTTTTAAATTCGGTTGGCACTGCATTTCTCTGTGTGTGTATGTTCATACTACCATATCCGCAATACGGGCAAAGGTCCAAGTCCCGGACGACACACATGATGTGTCCCAAGGTGGCGGTGTCACGTCCCGGACGTCAAGCTTTTTATGTGAAAGGGACATATCAATTTAACATGGCGTTTTCATTGGAGGTGACTAAAAATGGACTTTTAAATTAATAATTTCAAAATTTCAAAAATTTTTAGGAATTGCCTCCTGCGGGTTTGGATCCCACGACCTCTTGCTTACAAAGAAAGCGCGCTACCGCCTCAGCCAATTCTGCTCGTACGTATTTGCTGGCAAACAAACAAGTAATCGTGTATGTGTGCATGTTTTGATAATACAAACGAAAACTAAAACGAATAAAACAACTTAAAAATGCAAAGCATAAAAACACACTACAACAACAAAATATAGTTGAAGTGTAGCGTTTCCCGTAAATACAAAACTTAAAAAGTGAAGAAGTGAAAAAACAGTTCTGCAATAGGTACTGGTTTAACCAGTCCCGGGATATGTCCTTCATGGACATTTGTTTGGAATTTTAAAAGTAATTAAAAATACTTTTCAAAACATACTTGTTTTAGCTGTAGTATAAATATGGTATAAAAATTCGATTAAACCCGTTTTTAAAAACATTGCGAATATAAATTATGGCTGACAGTGCTTGTTAAGTGGTATATCTATTTTTCATTGGTCAGCGGGCCAGTTCATTAAATATAATTGACATCCTTTAACCCACATCAATGGCAAATTATACTAGTTCCATCGTGTGTCCTAATTTAACCAATCCCGGGATATGTCCTTTATGGAAATTGACTCCTTATTGCCCGTAGGACGTTAATTCCACCAAAAATATTACGAAACAAAATAAAGTTTCCTCATTAACCTTTTTCAAGTTTTATTTAGTACACATTAGGGTGTCCCGAAGGTGGAAATTTTACGTAATAGTGCTCAAAGGATGACTATTATCCAGTTGATTATGGGAAAAATAAAAAAAAATTGTGAACACTTATAGGTTGCTACCAAAATTTTTTTTACAAAATTGTTCTAAAAAGTTTTATAATTTTGAGCATATATCCGAGGACTTTGCAGTGTTTTTTTTTTTTAATTTTTGGACAAAATAGAGTTTAAAATTATTATGAGAAAAAACACTTATAAAATTTCCATTGTGTTTAAATTTGGTCCACTAATTTACAACAAGTAATAAATAAAAGTACATGCTTCAAACTAAATAATGTTGTGGGGGGCCAATGTAAATGTTTTTTTTTTTGTGTTATTTATTAATAAAAAATTTCTTTAAAATGTCCTACGACGTAGGTCGAAATATTGAAGAGGAGAATAATGTAAATATAAACACTCGTTTTTAATTTAATTAAATGACCTTAAGCCGAATTATTAAAAATGAATTAACAATGAAATGGTCAACTATAAAAAACTTATTAAATTACAGAATTAAATATCTAGAATTCATATGGGCTGAACAATCTCAATTTAACTTAAAATATTGCTGCTTTAGGTATAAAGTATATCAGCGAACTAAGACAAATGCAAAGATTATGGGCACTGACACATCTCAATCAGGAATTATGAGTTCTGGAATATTGGAAAAAATTATAAAAATGTACAAAGTTGTATTTACTTAATTGATCTATAAATCTTGATCTATAAGTCGGGATGCTTTATCTTTGATAGCGACCTTTTTAAAAATGTAAACAAAAATATATGATAAAGACGGTTTCCTTCTCTACAGTTGAGAACAATTTTAAAGTGAAATTATTTTTTGTTGTCCAGAATTATGAATCACATTGTGATGCGTTGGGTGTAATGGTAAGCGGGTCGGACTGTTACACAAATGGATAAATCAAAAATATTAAATCCATTATTTTTTAAGCTGCCGAATTTCACTTTTATTGGTTAAAAAGTGAGTTCAAATATGAAAATTTATAAATTTCATGTCAATTTAAAAAATGTATCTTTTTTTTATTCCATTTCAAAGTTGTATACTTTTATAAAAAAAACACCCTTTATATAAACTGTACATCAGTTATATGTATTGGCGATACTTGTTAACAAAGTCAGATTTATTGATCGGCCTTTATCTTCGTAAACAAATCTATGTATAATCTCGAAATTTGGCACGTAGCTTCATCTAATGACCAGAACAAGACCAACCAAATAATTTTTGTTTATTTGAATGTCTTAGTGTTCAAAATGGTATGACAAGTTCTAAAAAATCGATTTTCGAACCCATTTTTTGGTTGGTATTAGGGGGTAAATGTGTAAGTAATTTTCTTTCTAATTTAAAGGCTTTAAACAATAATCAGAAGTCAAAATTGTATTATAGACACAAACAAAAACTCGGTAGTGAAAGGGTTAAATTAAAATTTAAAAATGTTTAACTAAAAATGTTGAACACGAAATATTTTTCAAGTTTCAGGTGGAAAAATAAACTTTTTGTAATAAGGAGGCAACGTGTTACTTTTCTACTAAAAATCCTATTATTTCAACAAGGACCCCTATGGGGAATGAGGAGTCAATTGACCTAAAAGTGACTGGTAAAAGAAGGACTTATCACAGGCCAGTTGGCCAGAATTTTACCCATTGGAAGCTGTTTAGTTTTCGTTTATTTTTATGCCCATCTTTATGCCCATCTTTGGTTAGTCCTGTGGCATGCCACTATGTGGTTTAAAGCAGGACAAATTACCCCCTCCTATGACAAGCTCATGTTAAAGTTGCCAGCTGTTTACATAGGGTAGGGTTTAGCAGAGGACCCGCCTCTGGCACGAAGGGACCGATCCTGTGGCACACGCAGGACCGGTCCCATTCCCTGTAGGGACAAGTTTATCGACGTAAGAACTTTCTTCAGTAAAATTTTACTACCCACTTACAGGTAAAGCGTTGTCAAATTTTTTATATTTAAGTCTTTAATTTTTAAATCGAATATTATTTTAAAATTGTCAAATTTGTAGTTAAATGTTAATTATATTTAATTTTATACTGAAACGAACTAATTACACCATAAAAACATTTAAACATGTGAGTTTGTTATTACTTATGGGCAGCCAGTAATTCCAGACGTTGCGAAGTAATGCAAAGGTAAGGAGTTTAATTTATTACTATATTACATGTTCCGTAATACCAATCTATTAACGAAATTTTGCTGGGTATCTATTCAAAATATGATTGAAATTAAAAACAACATTCAAATAAATTTTGAATTGATATGATTAAAATCTTAATTAAAAGTAAAATCAGTAAAATAGTTACAAATTTTTTTAATTGATACTACAATTCCTTTAATAGGATCGAATTCAATTAAACTTTTATCTTAATCAACAAATATTTTAATGGAAACTCGATTTTAGTTTTTTTTTTTGTAATACAAATTGTGTTTTGTGAAATATTCTGTGTTATTTATTTCACAAAAGTAGAATGTAGGGTGCCTTTAAATCTTAAGCATGTGTATTAAGCAGTTGAAGAATAAAAAAACAACAACATAAAATCGTTCATTGACGTTTTAAGTTGTTTTATATTTTCATAATTTGTTGTATTTTACGCAAAGTCAATGAATGAAAGACAAACCTTGAAGTTCATACTTAAAAATGTGTTAATCTTAACAAAAATTTTCACAGATATAAAACAAATTCATATCTGTATGTGTCTGTACATATGATTATCTGTAAATTTATATCATCAATAATTATTTGTTTTATTGAAAAAGAAAAAAAAAAAACATACCGTTTTAATACTCAGAAACGATCATCATAATGTTCTGTTTTTGAAAATATTTTGATGTGTCACGCGTGCAATTATCTGTTGTCACAGTGTGATTTCAAACGAGTACTCCATATGAGTAATTCCATGCCAAACCGAAAGATTTGTTACATCATGATTTTTATTTTTATTTGCTTTGAAATTTGACAGACGCAGCACTATTTAAAAAAATAAATGATACGCATTTTTGGAAAAAATAAAATAATTTTTTTTACAGGAGCAATTTGTATTTTGAAATTAAAAAAAAAACGAAAAATGTTCCGAAATGTCGATGTTTAAATTGATGTAGAGGGTGTTTTTTATAGAATTATAGAACTTTGAAATGGAATAACACAAAGATTAATGTTTTAAATTTACATTCGAAAGATAATTTTACTTTATTCGAAAGATAATCTTCTGGCATTATAATTTAAATATGACTTCTGGCATATGACCGCCACTACGTAGTCTAATCTGGAGGTCCAATTTTCGATGACTTTTTCCAACATATTGGCAATAACGCGGCGAATGTTGTCCTCCAAGGGGTCAATCGTTTCGGGCTTATCGGCGTAGACTAGCGACTTCACATATCCCCACAGAAAATAGTCCAGCGGCGTTAAATCGCACCATCTTGGAGGTCAATTCACAGGTCCAAAACGTGAAACTATGCGGTTACCAAACGTTTCCTCCAATATATCAATTGTGGCACGAGCTGTGTGACAGTTTTTTTTTTTTTTTAAAGAGAAGCAATACTCAGGAAATTCTGCCTATTAATTAATGTGTTGCTTTCTTTGGAAAGGGGATAGTGGAGAGATGATAGGTGGTGAAAGATGAAGGGCTTCAAACATGGCAACACTGTAATTGCGCTAGATGATAAGTCTTAGAACAGTTGTTGCTCGCCACCTGATGTAGAGTTGGCGATTTTATTGAAGCTTTTTGCTTCATAGCCCTGATTCATAATTTTACTTAGGTGGGGTTAAGTGCTATGGGAACACCGAAGGTGGGCGCAGCGATGCATACACTGATAATAATCCATGCATAAAATTACCAATAAATGTCAAAATAACAAAAACTTTCGTGAAATAAACCAATATTTGTTTCTTTTACGAAAATTTTTGTTGTTTTGACATTATTTTCGTATTTTTAGCAAGGATTGTTATGAGTGTATGTATAAGTGATAGAAAACTCATACGTATTATTTTTCTAAATTGATGTTGTCGTCACCGGGAATCGAACCCGGGACCATCTGTGTAACAGTCCGACGCGCTAACCATTACACCACAACGAAAAATTCAGTAATCATGGCTGTATAGCGGTCACCATTGACTGTAACGTCTGACCAGCCTCGTTTTAAAAGAAGTACGGTCCAATGATTCCACCAGCCCATAAAGCACACCAAACAGTCAGTTTTTCTGGATGTAACGGTGTCTCTACATACACTTGCGGATTATCATCACTCCAAATACGTCAATTTTGTTTATTGACGTATCCATTTAACCGAAAGAGAGCTTCATCGATAGACCGTGAAATGGACGTAGTACGCTATACGTATTTCGAACAGAACCATGATTTTGAAAATAAATTTATATTCTATTCATGTTGAAATGCCTAACCAAACTAAATATAAATCACTTGACAGCTGACAAAATGGCCGCCAGTTAAAAAAAGTGTTGTCAACTTAAAGTTCCATACCTGTATAAAAAACACCCTTTATTGTAAAAACGGATAGGCCGACTTTAATGGTTGATGTCTTATTTCAATGATCTTGTACTATATTTCTTCTAAGTGTATTTTAATATATATGTTGCCACATTTTTTAAAATTCGTTTTTTTTGTATTTTTTACTTTGCTTGTTGAAAATATTTAAAAATACATACAAGTTTTTAATCTTGTATAGTATTTCAAAATATTTTGCATGCAAATTACAAATTTTTGTGGCATTTGCCGTAAAAAAATTCTGTAAAAAAATTGAACCCTTCGACATCCCACTCTTAAAATGTCAGTATTTATTTAGTTAAAGTGTGGGGTCAAAAGTGGTAATAAATACAATAAAATGTTAAAAAGAAAAAAATAAGTATAAAAAAAATGGCAGCATAGATATTTAAATACATTTGAAAAAATTAGAGTAAATGACGATTAAAATATGCGATCAACAATCGGCATACTAGTTTTTAGACTACATCAACTCAAATATCGGCATGACGGAACAATTTTAAGGTATTTTTGAATTTTTAAACACAAATAACTTTTTATCAAAAAAAAACACGTTTTTTTTTCAAAAATAAGTGTCAAATATTTTTACAATGAGAATACGTTTGCCATATTTTAAAGCAAACAAAAATCGTGATGTAAAAAATCGTTCGGTTTGACATGGAATGACTCATATGTGAGATTGTAGGTGTGTGTGTGTGTTAGTTAAAACCTTGCCTCTCCTTTCATTAAACAAACAATATTTTTGTTGATGAATTTTTATGTCAATTTTATTTTGTTGTATTCTTGTTTTCTAACGCTTTTTGTACTTCTTTTCATATGCCGCTGAACTGATAATAGCAAAAACAAAAAATGTGTCTTGTCTTTTGATTTTCTTACCACAAAAACGTTTTAAGTTAATTAATAATAGCGTTGGTAATACATACGAATATTATTCTTGTTGTTTTTGTACATTCTTCCATGTTTGATTCTAATGTTATGTCTGTATTTGATACAAAACTTATTGATTTAGATCAATAACGTTTGAGTAATTTTTTTTTTTGTAACAAATTTTACCGCCTTAAAAAGATTATGATTATGAAAAAATATAGTAACAGACAAGTCATAGATATGATTTGTTTTTTCTAAAACTGATAAAAAAAACTGTTTAGGATATCGAAAAATCGTTTGTTGAAATTTGTTTAAATATGTTAAAATAAATGTTACCATATCGAGTTAACTACGATAAAGGTACACTCAGGAAAAAAAGTTTCATAATATTGATGAAACTGTTTTATAAATCGTCTGCTACCAAAATCAAAAATTCATCATATTTATAAAGTTTTCATACGGATTTCCTTCAGTAATATGGGTGGAACTATATTATTGGCTGACTTTTGGTAGGTATAAATTATATCACGGAATTGAGATAAATACAAAGTTTGAGAGCACTGACACATTTTAAAAATTAAAAAGTACAAAATTTTACTTTTCTTAATTGTTATATTCTCAACTCATGAAGGTTCCATTTGAAAGGTTATTAAATTACCTTTGATTTGCTTTACAACAGAGGTCACTTTTCTGGGCCTATAAGTCTGGAGGCTATATCTTTATCTACAGTTGTGGCAAATTTCAAAGTGGAGATATTCTTGGATCCGGAAATATAAATCATATTGTAAAGGTAGATATATTACAAGGAAACTAAAAATATGTAACAATAAAAGTCCCTTCATGGGTTCCCGCTATAAAATTCGGATATATTATAATATAATAAAATCATAAATTAAGAGTCCTTTGTTTTTTAGCTGCCCAATCTCACACTAAGAGGTTAAAAAGTGGGGTCTAACAATACCCCATTTTTGCGTTTTATTCATATTTCTTCCAAACAAAAATATGTATAAATTCGGTATTTAATAAAAAGTATTGGACATTTTCGTGATATCCAAAAAAAAAAAACACATAAACTTTGGGGGGTTTAGTACTAGCAGGTATATTTAGTTCCGGGCCAAAATCACATATATTATTATCTATTAATGTTAAAGGGGCAAAATAGGTCATAAATAAGATCTTTAGCCAGATCGAAATACTAGTATCAACCTAGCTAATATGTTTGATTTGCTTTATTTTTGTAAATATACGGAGGTTGAAAGCTCGTTATAAATTGAAAATAACATAAAAATAATCTCGATGTATACAAAAACAAAAAACTAATATAACTCTAAAAAAAATTATTTTGAATATTTAAGAAACTGCGCAGTTGTGATTTTAATTTTTTTGGAATTTGTAACGTGGAAGTCAGACATTTCTTATGCAATCTTTTGAAATTGTTAATTGTAGTACACCTTAATTAGACAATTAAAAAGTAGTTTTTCCCTACTTTAAAAATAGCTGTAAATGATCAAAATCGGTGAAACGATTATGAAAGAGCAAGCATTTCGCCTTTAGAGATGTTATTTGATTTAGAACTTTTTTAATTTTTGGTAGAAGGTGCCTTTAACCCGTCGCACAGTGGGGTGAATGGTATCAAAAGTGGCGATTAATTCATAGAAGTCGTAATTTTAAAATGTTGTTATTTTTTATTGATTGATATTAATAAACACATAAAAACTCATCATTAAAAAAAAAAATTTGTTGAAGAAAAAATTTTTTTAACGTTTTATGGGGTTTTTTGTATTTTGAAAAAATTCGTCTTATTTGACTATTTTTGCTGTAACTTTGGAATGAAAAACGATAAATTAGTGAATTAAATTGTAAATTATAGCACACATTATGTGCTTTTAGAAAAAAAATTTTTTTTGTTTAAATAAAAGGACTAAATATTTAATATGAATTTATATTAGCAAATTTTAAACTTTAAATTCATATATTTTCTCAAAAATCCATAATTTTGTAGATTTAACTCAAAAAGACACATTAGAAAATACTATTAATTTTTATTTATAAATATTCAACAATAGAAAACAAACATTTAAGAAAATAAACATTAAAAAATAGACTTATAAGGCTTTTGTATTTACTTAATTTCATTAACTTCATAAGTATTATTTACTTCCATGATCATCATCAACTTCATAATCATCATTATCTTCATAATCATCATTATCTTCAAAATCATCATTAAAATAGTCTTCATCATCACCTTCATAATCGCCATCATTATCGTTTTCACTGTGGGGAAGAACAAGTAACTCCAATGCAGACTTTGGCATTTGCTCCGTTTTCTTTTTACAGCTATTTCTCATGCTTGAAATGAATGGATCAGAACTCAAAAGAAACCTATTGAACACGTCTTCTATGGTATTTTTCCTACTGCTTTTACGCGAAGAGTGCTCCCTATAACTTTTAAAGTCCTTATTTCTAGCTTCTTGAGATTCTTCAGTTAGTTGGCCAATAGGCAATGGTGAAAGCGATATAATTTCTGGCCCGTGAAACAATTATCATATAGTGTACAATTTAACAATTAATACAAATAGAGATGGAAGAGTGACGTGTACGTGTGTAGAAAAGAATTTTCATATGTAACTCATATTTTTAAACGCAACATTAAGTAAATAAATATTAACTATTTAGAAGATAATTTTAAATTCAAACTTGTTATGTCATTATACCATAAATATATGGAAAAAATTCTATTCGTTGTGAATAAACCAAAACTTTTTTTTTGTGAGTGTGCGTGATAAAAAGCTACTCACGCACCCATCTCTAATAAACATTACTCTCATTACACTCATTAGCTACAATAACAACAACAATAACAACAAAAGATAATAAATACAACTTTTTGTTTGTTTTTTTTTTCACATTCACTTTTAGCAACTGGAGTTCTCTCACAAAAACCTTCATAACTCAAAAATCGCACCAATGCGCAACAAGGCATTCTGGGATTTATTAGCTTAAATCTCATATTTAAAGAGCATAAAAACATTTTTTCCCCGAATCACCCGCAAAGTTGTTGAAACTCAATGTAAATACCAAAAATACCACATTTTTAGAGCAATTTTGTTTTTTTTTTTTTAAATATTTCTAAAACATTTATCTAAACAAAAAGTAATTTTTTATATGCTCATATACCTGAAGTTGACGGTTCCATTATAAAACTTTTACTTATAGAAGTCTTAATAAAAAATATAATCACTTGAAATATCAAAATTTTCTTTTTTTATCAATGCGAGCAAAAACAGCAAAAATTATTGAACTTTAAGCACTCACTGCAAATAAAGTAAACAACTCAGAACTTTAATTTTTGCAGTTAGTGATGTAGCATTTTATCTACTTTCATATGGTACCAAATACCGTTGTGAAAGTTAAAGTTCATCTTTTGAATTAATCGCCACTTTTGAAGGCTC
This sequence comes from Delia radicum, assembly GCA_021234595.1. Lineage (NCBI taxonomy): Eukaryota > Metazoa > Arthropoda > Insecta > Diptera > Anthomyiidae > Delia > Delia radicum. The sequence continues at coordinate 125,557,006 of CM037855.1, forward strand.
TCACCCCACAGTGCGTCGCTTTAAAGCAACACCTACTTTTAAGGTCTAATAATTTTAGACAGAAGAGCGATATAATAACTCAGTAAAAAGCATGTAATAACTAAAGATCTTTTCTATACAAATCATCTTAAAAAATTCGAAAACTGTTGTTCCAGAGTTGCCATATATACATTTTTTATGGCAATTTTTTGAAAAAATATAATGAGAAACCTTTTTGTGCAATGTTTTTGTTTTTTTGTAAAATTAAAAGATCGAGTTAAGTAATTTGCGAACTTGTAAAAACTTTATTGTGAAGAAAATTACTCTCTTTTCTTTCTAAATATGAAAAATTGGCTATTTTATATATATTTTCCAAAATAAAATTGCCAACCTGTAACAAAATATAAAGCTTATATAAACTTCGTCTAAAATCAAACAGTCGGTTAATTTTTTAATAATTTGTTTTCTCAAAAAACTTCCCAGTCAGAAAAAAAAATCAAGCACTGGCATAATATTGGCTTACTGATAGATAGTTAATAAACTACTGGCAGAACACTTGTCTAAGACGCTTTACGAGCGTTTCCAAAAAGCGCGTTGGCAGTATTTGTTTTACAATAATTTTAGTGGTCTATAGAAAAATCATTGGCTCAGACCACTATGCCAACGTTGGTAAAATGTTTTTTTAGTGCTATACAGTCAGAAATTACCAACAGCTCAAAAGTCTAACCACGGGTAAAGTATTTATTTTATAAAAATTATGATGTTTTGTTTAAAAAAGTCTGTCGTCCTATGGTTCCTAGTTCGAGTCTGGTTTCAGGCAAACATTTTTTTGTGATTTTTTTAATAGTTTTTAATATTTTTTTTTCAAGACATGGTATCATGATTCAAACGGCGGCCAAGGTTCAAATGGCGGCTGGATCAAAGAAAAGTATTCATGTTTTTTTGTTTTAAATTTTACTTTGGAGAACAAATTTTTAGACCACCTTTATTGTGTTAATTATTAATTGCAGTTATTTTCATTCGGATTTAATTAAAGTTTTTAATGCAAGCACCGGATAGAACTATAATTGATTTTGTATATGCTCGTATCAGTCCAGATATAATTTTAAACCATTATATAAAATCTTATTAAAATGTATCGCTCGGATGTAATTTAATCTGTTAGTAAACTCATAGCAATAAACCTGTAAAAATAGCAGACAAAGCTACTAAAAATTAGTTAAAAATTACATTGCAGAAAAATTTGCTAAATTTAGTTAAATTTAGCAGATTTTGTTCCTATATATTAATAATATAAGAACAGCAAAAATAAATCGGTTAACTTGACAAAATTTTAGCTATATTCGATTTGAAGTTTTGTTAATTTAAAATAGCATTTTACTCTTTTAAATAAGCCAAAACTTTTACTAATATTTGCTATATTTACCTCAAATTTAGTAGAATGCAAATAACAGTTTCAATTATTAAGAGCTTTCAGCCTCCGTTTATTTACAAAAATACTAGTATTTAGTTATGTCTAAAGATCTTATCAGAACCCGAAGTTTTAGAAAATCTGTAGCCTCCAGAATTGGCAGAACTTTAATAAAAAACCTATTAAATATAAATTTTGATCTACTATTGCCTTCTTAGTAATCAAACACGTGGCTAGGGTATTTTCCTATCATCATGGCGTTATTAAACTTTGAAGACTAAAAATGTTCTATTTATATAAAAAGTTTTTAGTATTTACTCTGGCTTAAGTAATAATTCTTACAGTTTTATTAGTTTTTTGTTTTTATATACATACATCGGTATTAGTTTTATGTTATTTTTAATTTATAGCCACCTTTCAACTTCCGTATATTTACAAAAATAAAGTAAATAAAACATATTAGCTAGGTTGATACCACACTCAGGGAACTTCTGCTTTAAAATATGTAGTTGTTTGGGTTGTAATACAGTTTCTTTATGTAAATGTCAGTAATTTGAACAACAAATAAATTTTTTTACTAAAAAAACTAAACCACATCAAATGACTGTTTTATGATTTTACATTCATTTTTTACAGTTGTTTTTTGTTATTTAAAAAAATAAAAAAAATAAATGTTTGTTTAGATTTCACTAACATATGTGGTTCATTTTTACTACACTTGTGGTTTATTTTTTGAACATTGAAAAACAAATGACAATGTCAGTTAAAAATATACTGAAATGTAAGTTGTCCTTTCTTTAAGTGAGATTTCATTTGTTTTTAACTACATTTGCAGTGGTCTTAACCTACATAGTATTCTAAGTGTAGTAATTCTATCTGGCTAAATATCTTATCAGAACCCCAAGTTTTAGAAAAGCTAGAGCCTCCCGACTAGGCAAAACTTTAACAAAAATCCTATTTATCATCAACAGCTATTTTTATACTACTAACATTTAGTAAAAAAAAATCTGCTAATTTGAGCAGTTTTTTCTGCCAGGTAATTTTTAACTAATTTTTAGTAGCTTTTTGTGATATATTTACATGTTTATTTCTATGAGTGTATCAAATTAGAAACAAACTAATGCAAACTTACATTGTTATATGGGCCCATTTCTTGGATAATACTGTATAAAGATAGATATTAAATTACGTATTAGTATAACAAGCATCATATCAATTTTTTATAATCGGGTAGCTTTAATTTCCTTTAGATCAGATTCCAATAATTATCGCCGAATGTGGAGATAATCGCTTAATATTTAGACAAAATTTACCTTAACATATTTATTATTGGCCATAACAATCAGATTACGGAAATGTTTCTTTTTTGGAAAACCGGTTGATAAATTGAAAATTGGTAAGATCTTAACATTTTTGAATATCGGAGGTGTCCAAATTTGGAATATAAATGATCAGCACCTGTTGAATCTAGTGGGCCATTATTTGAAAATTAAGCTTGAATTTACGTTGAATATTGCTTTGTGCAGTTTCATGCACCGATAGAAAAAAATTACTAAAACTTTCTGCTAAAAGTACTAAAAACAAATAACGTTACAGAAAAAACTGCTAAACTTAGCATATTTTTTTTTGCTAAATAACAGTAAGATAAAAATAACAAAAAAAAAAACTGCTAAATCTACTAATATTTATTTTTATTTTAGATAAATTTTAGTTAACTGAAAGCAATAAATTAATCTGCCTAAATCAGAAAAATTTGGGAAATGGTAGTAGACAAAAAGAATCCTTGCGAAATCAATTTTTTATCTAAATATTCTGTTGCTTTTAGCCAAATAAACTTGTATTTGCATTCTACAAAATGTAAGGTCAATATAGCAAAATTTTTGTTGATATTACAATATTTGATTGTTTTGTTCATTCTACAAATATTTAGTAAAAGTTTATACTAATTTTAGCAGAGTAAATTGCTATTTTCAATTAACTAAAAATCAACTCGAATTTAACCAAAATGTTGTCAAGTTAACATTTTGAAGACGTGATCAAGAAAATTCAAGTTCAAGATCATTTGTTTTTTGTTAAACAAGAAACCGTGCAATGTTTATTTATTAATTATTAACAAATGTATTATTAACATATTATTAACAAATGTATTCATCCACTAATTTAATGCAGGCTTTAGTTCCTTACCTAGAGGTCCTTACACACACAGAGAAATAAAGTGCCAACCGAATTAAAAAGTGTATATTAAGGTTAACAACTTATAAATTCAGTTAGTACAACGATATTAACATTCTGAATATTTTGAGTGTTGCAACTAAAATTCAGTTGAATTCACCGAATTTTGTTGGGAAAACAAATGTTCAGTTTTACCAACCGACTGAAATTCGAATGCACCGATTTTAAGTCACAGTACCCGAAGTTCAGTTGGCAAATATCTAAAATTTTCTTTGTGTGCATGTTTAATTTCGAAGCACCGAATTTTTAGTTAACATTTCTAATTTTGCTGTTTTTATTTTATTAATATTAAGCAAACAAAATCTACTCATTTTAGTAGTTTTTTGTGCAACGTCATTTTAAACCGATTCTGAGTATGTTTTTCTGCTATTTTCACAGGTTTATTCTATGGGTGTATCAATCTGATCTTTCAGTAAGAAATGGCTGAATTAATTTCACAAATATTTGTGAAACACCCTACTGTGAAATGTTAAAAGATCTGCTTAATTTATTTAAAACTATAATTTTACAATCAAGTCCCTGATATGACACAATATCTGGGACCTAATATTTATTTTTCTTCAAAGAAATTAGAACAAACACGGAGTACGGGTCAAATTGTCTATGACATTATTTAAAAGTTCTAAAGTCTTCTCAAAATAAACTTTTTTAAAAATTCGCCATTTACTCATAATAATCCATGCATAAAAATACGAAAATATTGTCAAAACTACAAAAAATTTCGTACAATGTACAAATTTTCGTTTATTTTACAAAAAATTTGGTTATTTTGACATTTTTACGTAATTTTGCACATGGATTATTATTAGTGTATGAATGAAAATGTTATAATTATAATGAAATGCTAAATTTTTTGTATCAATTTTTATAAAATAAAACTGTTTTATTAATACGGTGAAATATTACTTCTAATAAGTACAAGAACGTCCATATTTTAGTTATCATCGTGGGATTTACATGATTTGTAAATTATTGTTCAACACTTTAATTAAATTATGTTTTTAATTTCTTTTTTTTTTTGTAGAACTACAACTATTTAAAGGTCAACTTGTCTTTCTCACTTAAATAAATCAATACACCTTACAATTTTTCTATCATTCCAATCATCATTGGCGTGACTATTAATCCAGGTGCTGTAGATTTTCTTAATACTTTTTGTCAAACAGAAAAAAAAAACAATGTTAAACCTTTAACAAAATAATGTTACAATACATGCAATAAAATCCGTTTTCTTGTAATTTCAAAACAACACCAACAGTAACAATGACATTATATACAACACATGTTATAAAAATAACAAAAAATCGATCCAGTTAAAAAGGAAAAATCTAATAAAAGTCGACTTTTTATATATTTTATGACAAATTAAGTACATAATAATTTATCCAAATCTAATCAAAAGCACAAAAAAATAACAGAATATTACGATATCCATACAACAGAACTTTGTACCTTTGATTTGTTATATGAAATACTTAACAAAGTATGTAATTTATCCAGTGCATACATATGTCCATTAGGGTTATGACTTTGTTGTTGCGAAAAAATTGCAGGGCACCAACTTATGAACAAAATTGTTTTATTGATGATAGTGTAAGTACATAGCTAAAAACTATGTAATTTTAAGTAAAATGTTACATTTTTTTAAAAAATATAAAAAAAATGTTAATCAAAACTTCATTGCGTCCAGAGCGGGAACATTTCTACCCCAGCAAAGTTTTTTAGAACATGTTACCTCTGGACCTGTTCTACAACAACTTCTTTTACCACCGGTTACATGGAACGGGTTCTAGAACAGGTTCCAGGAAGTCGAAATGTAAGGTGTTACTGTCCCAGAACCAGTTCTATAACTGGTTCTAGAACAGGTTCTAAAGCAACCTGTTCTTGTTTGGAGGTAAAGAACCTATTGCAAATATGACAAACTCCATATAAAAAGAACCAGTTGCAGAACAGAAATTAGAACCTGTTATAATACAGTCAGTATAAGTTGTTCTGCAACCAGTTATTTGGATTTTACTAGTTTACTGGGTAACGACACACAGTGGCGCCATTTAAGTTTTTTCGTTCGAAAAATCATAACTTTTTGAACCAAATGAGATAATCAAAAAACTTAAAAGGCATATAATAAATAATTGATCAACCTATGAAATGAGTGTTTGAAAAGGGCCCTACGACTTTTAGGTGCCTACTTATGGGTTAGCAAAGTTGAAATTTGTGGAAAAATCAATTTTATGGAAGCAAAATATAATATATTATTTAAAATTAGATTATTTGTTAGAACAATATCCTAATAAAGAAATATAGAGTATGGCCTCAAACTTAAATAATTTTCATTTTCATTGCACAATTAAAGGTCGAAAAAAACATAATTTTTATTTTTAATAAAAATTTTATCAAACTTGTATAAAAGACAAAGTACAGTCTAGTTTACTCCCCCTGCTTTTGTTTATAAACGAAACAAAAAATAAAAAGGAGGAAAAAAACAAAAAACGTGTATTGAATATCCACCAAAGGTGGACCTTGCACATAACAAACAAGTTTTCAATTTATTTTTTGATCAATGGTGATAATCTTTAACTTAGAGCTCATATATTAGTTCTCATGTAGTGAGTAAACAAGTTTATATGAATGTTTAATGTTTGGCATTTGATTGCTACCTCTTTCAAAACGTGTTCTGATGATGGGAACCTATAAAATTCCCGAAATAGATCTATTAACACATTTCTGAAAGGGTCAAAGAATAAAGTTGAAAACAAAAACTCTATAGATTATTTGTTAGGACAATATCCTAATAAAGAAATTTAGAGTATTGATTCGAACTTGAATAATTTTCATTTTCATATTTTTTAATATTTTTGATTTTTTATGTTTCTTTTTAAAGGCTTTATTAATTTAAATTATTCCAGAAAAGATTTAAAAAAAAAAATATTTTTAAATTTTTTGTAAAAAGGATTAATTAAAGAACTTATTTTGAAAATATGGCAAATATAGAAATTTGTAGTATTTTTTTTTTATTTTTCATCAAAGTTGAGAAATATTGAAAAAATGGATAGTTGTTAATATCGATTTACCTGTACAAACACAAAGCAAACAGTACAATATTTTTGTATTCTTCTCTTTATAAATAGATATATCAATAGAATCAAAAAGTATGACGATCCGTTACCTAGTTTTCGACATACTGTATCTGAAAGCGGACCAAATTTCCTAAAAATGGTCTGTTTTTTTGAACATAAAAATCAGTCAACTTTGAATTGCTATATATTTTGATCCAAAAATCTGATTGTAGCATATTTGATAGCATTGAACAATTTTCTGTAAAATGGGTTCATTCAATATTTTTTAGGGGCATATGAAATTTTTGATTTTTGCAAACTCACTCATTGTTCTACAGGCGCCACTGTGCGACAGCGAAAAAGTAATATTTTGGTTCTGAATATTTTTCCATGGCCTGCACGGATATGCCATGTATTTTTTGATATTTGCAAAAAATTCATAACCCTAATTTTCATATTGCACCTAATTGGAAATTGTGTCAGAAACACTAATGTTCGAAGAAATTTGTTTTGAAAAGGACAACTGATCATTACATATTTTGTAACATGCATATACGAGCAGGCTAAAAGTTATGTGGTGTATATTTGAGAAAAGTCCGAAACATTTAACCGAAGGCGTATAGCAACCAAATTTTTAGTTTTTTTTTAAACTTTTTCTTAAATTGCTTTAATAAAAATATGTCTTGAGACACATAATTTTTTAATAATTTTGGCATGCTGAATACGAAAATTTTCAAATTTTTGGGTTTTGATCTTGTTTTGAAATTTGATTTGATTTTCACTAAAAATTGCGTCTTTTTCCTCTATGCAAAATGTGTTCTGTTCCAATATTATTAACATAAAATTATGTGTAGACAGAAAAAAAAACTTAAGCAATTAAAGAAAAATTTTCAAAAGTTAAAGTTATCTAATTTTTCTCAAATTCGAACCACATAACTTTTAGATCTAGTGCTACAATAATCAGAATACTAATTGCTAAAATTCGAAAGTTGAAAAAAATTACGATCCACTGTACATAAAATGATTATGATAACCAGGGCAACGACTTTCATACAGTTCAAAGTCTAAAATATGAACTTAAAATATACAGTGAAAAACACAACTTCATTAAAAGCCAAAAAATATGCACTTAAAATAAAACAAGGACTAAAAATGTGTATTTTATTTTTAGTCCTTAAAATTTGTGAAGTTTTAAAAATAGATTAATTGCTCTACAGCGTTGGTTTAAATATAAAATGCAATGTAAATGTCTAACATATGACAACTAGACGATATTTGAAGGGCTAAACTCTCATAAAAATTCTAAAATTTCTTCCAATCAGAATCGAATGGGTTGCTGCAACCTCGAAAATTCGGTTGTCATTTTTTAATTTTCCGGGATCCCGGGAACTCTCGCTATATATTAAAATGATTAAACTTTTTTTTTATTAATTAAAAAAGTTTACTTTAAAAAGACTTATGCATATAACCAACATTTAAAATTTTATTATTGAGTCCAAAATCACCAAAACATATTACAAGTCTCAGTATCTGAAGTTTATTGGTAAATTTTTATTAAGTTTTGATATAGAATCACTATAAGAGTTTTTTCTATAATAATCCATTTAAAGACTCATCCTGACTGAGAAGAAAAAGAAGAAAATGCGAATCTCTCAGTAAAATGGAAAATTTGATTTCTTATGTATTTTATTTAATAAATTGAATTTTTTAACTGCAACAAATTGTAGCTTTCGTCATACACACAGAGAAAGATTTTGCCATTTACACAAAAAAATTCGGTTACTACGACTCAAATTCGCTTAGTACTAATTTTTAGTGGATTGGTACAACTCAACATTAGTTTTTACAACAAAGTTTGGTAAATTCAACTGAAAATCTAATGTGAATATCGTTGCACTAACTGAATTTATAAGTTGTTACCATTAAAATACATTTTTTGATTCGGTTGGCACTTTATTTCTATGTGTGTACTTATTATAATTTTAGCATCGAAATCGACGATTTACCACCGGCTTCCAAAAAAATAGTAGACTAAGATTGGTATTTTATACCCATCAATAGTATATTTTTAATTTAGAATATCAATGACGATGTCAGAGAAAATATTTCAACAATTTCAACACAGTTTTAACGAATCAAATAAAATAAAAAAAAAAACGTACGAATGTTAGCCAAACTAAAAAAGCTAAAATTTTTGCTAAATGTATTTCTATATTCCAATGTGGCACCATTTATTAATAGAAAAGGTATAGAACTTTGAGTTGGCAACACCTTTTTAACTGGCGGCCATCTTGTCAGCTGTCAAGTGATTTATGTTTACTTTGGTTTGGCATTTCAACAACGCTTCCAAATTGTGCAAATTTATTTTGAAAATCATGGTTCTGTTCGAAATAGGTGTTGCGCACTTTTGGTATTTGGAGTGATGATAATCCTCAAGTGTATGTTGCATACAGAAAAACTGATTGCTTGGCGTGCTTCATGGGCTGGTGGAATCATTCGTCCATACTTCTTTAAAAACGATGCTAGTCAGAACGTTAGAGTCAATGGTAACCGCTATAGAGCCATGATTACTGTCTTTTTCGTTCATCAATTGAACAACCATGATGTGCAGGAGCTGTGGTTTTAAAAAGACAGCGCAACATGACACACAGCTAGTGCCACAATTGATTTATTGAAGGAAACGTTTGGTATCAGCATAGTTTCACGTTTCTGACCCTTGAATTGGCATCCACGATCGTACGATTTAATGCCGCTGGACTATTTTCTGTGGGAATATGTGAAGTCGCTAGTCTACGCCGATAAGCCCCAAACGATGGATCACTTGGAGGACAATATCCTCCGCGTTATTGTCAATATAAGGCCACAAATGATGGATAAAGTCATCGAAAATTGGACCTCCAGATAAGACTACGTCTCAGCCAGTTGTGACAGTCATATGCCAGAAGTCATATTTAAATTATAACACCAGAAGATTATCTTCCGAATACAGTAAATTTAATGTGAATTTAAAAAATTCATCTTTGTTTTATTCCGTTTCAAAGTTCTATACCTCTATAAAGAAAACACTCTGTAGAAGTCTATTCATTTTAAATGTGGTGTCTGTTTTAGTACACAGTGCCTTTTTATCAGTTAGCGTGGCATTTAAAATAAGAACTGTTAATATTTTTGATTTGTGAAAATTCACCTAACAATTAGAACATTTTTCTCAAATCTGAAAAAGATGTATGAATAAAGTCAAACTAATCAAATAGTCTTTTGAACAACGGACAACTTATATTCACCGGGCTGCATAACCAAAAACTAACGACTTAAACTTATCATTGAAATTTTATGATTTTACCAAAAATGTACAATATTTTTAACTTCAAATCAAGAAAACTTTAAGCTTTATATTTTTATGATCACAGTAATGATAAAAGTCTTGACATTAATGTGGAATATATATTTCCGTGCTAACTAGTAATTTGCAATTGTTATTGGCGATTTCGTCGTTCTGTTCAATATAACAAAATTTTAATGCTCAGTTTAATATCCGATTATTTAAAGACTCTCTACCCAATGAAAATATTGAAAGGAACTTTTCTTACCAATTATTTGAAGTGTGCGAATAAGAGTAAACAGATTTAGCTAACGATAAATTTAAAACATTTCCAACTGGGATCGTAAATATATTGCTTGTTTAGTTGAACTAAATATTTTATCAAAATCCCATTTTATATCATTCAAATTAAACCAAATTAATCTAATCTTTGGTTATATTTTTATGAAAAAAAAAAAATAATAATTTAATTAATGTTGTTTTGTTAAGATATATTAATAGGTACAACTGTCCCAATATTAATTTTTTAAAACCCATTGACCACCACATTAACCTGTTGTTTAGATAAAGTTATGATAAGAATATAAAATATTTATGAATTTGTGTATAATTTTATTAAATGGTTTTATCTTTATTTCAAAAAGCGAATAAAATATTGTTAATTCGTATTGTTTGTTACAAAAATTGTAGATTAATATAATTAACATTTTTTTATTACACAATTTTTATCGGATTTTTTTTTTTTGCCATAAAGGGTGTTTTTATATAGGTATAGAACTTTGAAATTGAATAAAACAAAGATGTGTTTTTTAAATTGACATGAAATTTGCTTTATTTGAAAGATAATCTTCTGGTATTATAATATAAGTATGACTTCTGGCATATGACCGCCACGTCTGGCTCAGACGTAGTCTAATCTGGAGGTACAATTTGCGGTGACCTTTTCCAACATGTGTGGCCGTATATTGGCAATAACGCGGCAAATGTTGTCCTCCAAGTGGTCAATCGTTTTGGACTAATCGGCGTAGACTAGCGACTTCGCATATCTCACAGGAAATAGTCCAGCGGCGTTAAATCGCACGATCGTGGAGGTCAATTCACGGGTCCGAAAAGTGAAACTATGAGGTTACCAAACGTTTCCTTCAATAAATCAATTGTGACACGAGCTGTGTGACATGTTGCGACGTCTTGTTGAAACCACAGCTCCTGTATAGCATGGTTGTTCAATTGATGAATGAAAAAGCCAGTAATCATGGCTCTATAGCTGTCACCATTGACTGTAACGTTCTGAATAGCATCGTTTTTAAAGAAGTACGGACCAATGATTCCACCAGCCCATAAAGCACACCAAACAGTCAGTTTTTCTAGATGTAACGGTGTCTCAACATACACTTAAGGATTATCATCACTCTAAATACCAAAAGTAAGCCTAATCGCTAAACAAAATTCGTCGGTTAAAAAAGTGTTGCCAACTTAAAGTTCTATACCTGTATAAAAAGCACCCTTTAGTTACCACTTGGCGGTACTGTTTTATTAACAGAGAACATTTTTAAGTCGATAATAACTGTTGTGACTATTTAGATACGATTTTTATGAATCTTTTTAATTGAAGTAAAAATTGCATCACATTTTTTATTAGAGGAAAAATGTATTAAAATTTAAAAATATATAATGTCCTTCCCGAAATAAACATACCAAAAGCATTAAAGAAAACAACTTCCACTCTCGCTTACAAAGGAATAACAAATATTCGCTTCTCACTATATCAAATGATTTATACTAATATTTTCTATCTCTTGATCTTTTGTAAAACATTTAAATATTTGACCGTCGGCATTTGAAAGACCGTTTTAGATAAAAAAAAAATTAAACAAAAATTATCAATGTCTTTTCTAATGTTAATGTGTGAGTTTTCATTTATTTTGCTAAATGTCTTTTAAAAATATACAAAAAAAAAAAAATATTAATGTTTATCTCTTAAGTCTATGTGAGCAGAGTGAGCCGTGAGTTGTACGCCTAAGTATATGTGTGTGCTTTAGTCTGTCTGTAAGATTTAGTCTTGAGTCTGACTGTGTGTTCAAAAAAAAAAAAAAAAAACGAAACTATGACTATGCGTCAACATTAATTTACTGTCAGATTTTTAAGCCGGATTTAGTTAAGCAGCTCAACAACTCCGCTTTAACAACAATAACAACAAACACCCAACATCAAAAGTGATTTTTGTTTCTTTTTTGCTGATTCTCCTTCTTTTAAGCATTTCCTCAAACATTAGAGTCCCAACACAACAAAATGTTTACTTTTTGTTGTGATTTTAAGTTTTTTTTTTTTTTGCTTTAAATCTTAAAAATACTAATTTTTATATTTTCTTTGCTGTCTTGACTTCTTGTGTTTATAAATATTAATCTCTTTTGTGGATGCTTGCTAGTGATCATCATCATTTACACTTAAAAAATAAACGAAAAAAAAAATGAAATCTATATAAAAAAAATATTTTCATTTTGGGATAGGATCACTATGGGTCTACATCAAAGGTTGATAAGGTTTAATTAAATTTTCTAAAATGACTGACATTTTACTCACATTTCATTTCGAAAAATCATTTTTAAGGAATGAATTCATAGCTTAATTCATAAAATCTTTAAATAATATGAATTAATTCTATTTTGAATGAATTCTTTCTTGAGTGATTCAAATTGCTCTTAATTCATTTAGTAAAAGGGTGAATGAAGAAGTTTTGCTTTTATTCAGTTAGTCAAATGATTAACGAAAGTTGTTATAATTTATTTGGAATATTTATATAAACCAAACGAAAATTATTTTTAATTAGTCTACAACAAAAGAAAAACTCATTTTATGCTTTGTTTTTGGTTGTGTGTAGAGTTGGGATTAATCGTTCATTTTGATGACTCGGTCATTATCTTTCAATCAGTCAGATATGAGTCAGTGAACTAGTTCGTTCAAATCGTTCAATCGTTCTTTTTTGCTTTGACTTGTGACTGATCTGCGTGTTGCGAACTGTGTCGTTGGTTTGACAATTATTACGCGATATTCATGTTTTAAGATTTTTTTTTCACAAACTGTACATTAGGGATTTGAACATCTTAATGGGCGCTTCGCGTTTCTGATTCTTGGGATTATACTGAGCAAAAAAGTCCACTAGACCATACGTCTACTGTAAAAATCGAGCTTCCAGATTTTGACTTTTTAGAAGTATTTTGTGAAAGTAACAATGTGTGGGATGGACATATCTCAGGCAGTAGGAGGAGCTTATCCAAGATTATGGTATCAATCTCTTCTTTAAGGGGTTAATTTTTAATTTGAAAATAGGGCTTTTTTTGACGTATTTTGTTAAAGTAACAATGTGTGGGATGGATATATCTCAGGAAGTAGGAGGAGCTTATCCAAGATTATGGTATCAGTCTCTTCTTTCGAAGATTCTCTAGCAGACTAATGCACCAATAATATTTGTGGGTGGTTTTAAGGGGTTAATTTTTAATTTCAAAATAGGGCTTTTTTGCCGTAAAGTCAAAATCTGGAAGCTCGATTTTCACCGTAGACGTATGGTCTAGTGGACTTTTTTGCTCAGTACAATCCCAAGAATCAGAAACGCGAAGCGCCCATTAAGATTTTTTCCGGCCATACTAATCGCCCCTCTATACAGTACATAGACAAAAACTGTTATAAAATTGCAACGTTTCTAACAAAAATTTATTTATTTTGTGTAAAAAACATTTTATTTTTATGACTTTTATTGTTTTTACTAATTTAAAACAATATTATTACTATTTTCTAAAAAAAATAATTGCTCTTGCAAGCAACTTGATTGAATAGAGATGCAATTGTTCTATAAATAAAAAGAACGAAATGAACGATTGAACGACAAGATCGAATATTGGTGAATGATTCCTATCGTTCAATTGAACCAGTTCGTTCATGAACGACACAACTCTAGTTGTGTGTTACGTTTTTATTTGCGTGTTAATCTCAACCTACTTTGTATTAAATGAATGATACTAATATGTCTTCATTCATAATGAAAATAATAAAATAATGAATGAACATATAATTGAATTCATTCAATTTAGGAATTCATTCAATATCAATTAAAGCTTTTGAATTAAGCTAGTGAATGAATTCTCAGGGAATTAGTTAAAGGAATAAAATGTAGGCATTTTCTTAATTCTGAATTAAACTCAATTTGAATTAAGTCTTTTAGGGCAAACATTTTTTGAGTGTACTTTTATTATTTCTGGTGGTGTAATATGTATTTTGAAATGCAATAGATGCCATGACATCTATAAATTGATGTAACTTTAATTTAAATCAAAAAAACTGTAATTTTCAAATTTTTAATTTGCTTTTTATTAAAAACTGCCTTAAACTTAACAGCCGATAAATGATTACCGTTGATGGATTTAGTATGCTTAAATATAGGCTATACATACACAAAAGATTATTCATGTCATAGAAAATAAAATTTAAAATATTTTGCCTTAAAGTGTCGAAAATTTTTGAAAAAAATCCACAACATTTTTAAATATATAAGAAAGGAAAGTATTTAAAAATTGCATTTGCATTATAAATATTAGTTATTTTAAAGAAAATCGTTTTTTTTACCATGGCTGGCAAATACTACCTTTTGATTATAATACCGATATGAAAATTCTAAAACTACTATTTCAATTCTGGCATATCTCTTCATATATCAAAGGATTTATTTTAAAATTTGACCCATTAGCGTTCAAAATAGCGTTCTAAATCGGAGTTTTGGTATTTTAGCGTTATTTGAAAAATTCTTCAAGATATTTGAAAATCAAACCGATAAAATAGCGAAGTAAAACCGGTTGTACAAGAAGACAGTTGTCTTTAATGAAAACACTTTTTTAAAATTTTCTTTACGAAACATCGAAAAATATGTGGTTAACTACCCAGTGAAATAGTAAGATCCAAATAACTGGTTTCAGAACAACTTATACTGTATTATAACAGGTTCTAATTTCTGTTCTGCAACTGGTTCTTTTTATATGGTGTTTGTCCTATTTGCAATAGGTTATTTACCTCCAAACAAGAACAGGTTGCTTTAGAACCAGTTATATAACTGGTTCTGGGACGGTGACACCTTTCATTTCTACTCAAAGGAACATGTTCTAGAACCGGTTGCAGGTAACCGGTGGTAGAAGAAGTTGTTCTAGAACAGGTTCAAAGGTAATATGCTCTAAAAATTTTGCTGGGTATATGGTTACCAGTATGGGCAAAAATAATTCGCCCAAAAATATATTTTCAAATAAACTAAAATGAATTAAAGAAATTTGGTTTTTAATAAAATGTGCCCACACGGTATTCGAACCTGGGACTCCAGGTTGACAGTCAGCTGCTCTACTATATGAGCTATCCTGGGATGTTATACTTTAGAGATAAAAACATAAATGACTTGCTTGTACAAAATATCATTACTTTTCAGCTTACAACAAATCAAAATATGTACATATTATGTAGCTAAAGACGACAGCAATTGTAGTCAAAAACAAATGAAATTTCACTTGAAGAAAGGACGACTAACATTTCATTAAATTCAACTACTATTTCTCATTTGTTTTGTAATGTTCAAAAAATTACTAACAATTGTAACAAAAATTAACCACATGTTAGCAAAAAATAAACAAACATTCATTTTTTTTTATTTTTTTAAATAACAAAAAACAACTGTAAAAAATTAATGTAAAATCATAAAACAGTTATTTCATGTGGTTTGTTTTTTAAAATGAACTACAAGGTTAGTAGTTCATTTAAAAAAATTACTGACATTTACATTAAAAATGAAGAAACTGTATTTCAAACCAAATAACTACATATTTTGAAAGCAGAAGTTCCCTGAGTGTAATTATATGTAGCTAGTTATCGGAGTTTAAAATAGATTTGCAAAAAAGATTATTACTTTATATTTAAAATAATTACTAATGGGAAACGCTTTATATAATGGGAAAATTAAGTAGTTATTAGAAAGTCATTATTATAAGTATAAAAGTAAAGCAACCAGTAAGCTGTTTTCATTAATTCTAGTCCAAAAAATAAAGATGTATCGCTTCTACTTCCACTGGGTACAGCAGGGGTATGCTATTAAATTCAAGTATAATTTAAACATCGATTTTAAAAGATAACTAAAATCAAGAAATTTAGTTTGCTTCGGCTTTTTTTGACTCCATCCCATAGTGGCATGTAATGTATTCATGCGTATTTGTAGTTACAAGCGTATAAAGATGATGATCACCTGTTTATGTATGTGCGGTGTGTAAGTGTATAACTACAATAATGGCGTTTTTTATTTATTAATTCTTCTAAAGCTAGAGTTGTTGTAGTTTTTGTCTTACTTGGGCTTATTAAGCTTTTTTATACATTTATCTCACTCTTCATTAGCTTTTTTTCGTATTCTTTCAGAATATAGTTTTCGCAAGTGATCTACAAAAAAAAAGTATATTATATTAAACAAACACACACACACTCGCTTCGTTTATTTTTTGTTTCCATTTTTTTTACTTAAGCTGATCTTTATTTTGCTGTCATGTCTGTTAATGCTTTTAAGATACATAAGCATGTTTATGTACATATATATTTATGTAACTGGTGGTGTGCTTGTCTGTCTGTCTGTCTGATCAATCCAATAACAAACTGTCCACCTTCAAAATATGTATCGCTATTATCCATTGAATACAATTTTCTTGGTATGTACATATATTGTTTCCCCTAGAGCATGTGTGTTTTAGTTTTCAGTTATATCTCCAGTATATACTCTCGTACGTGTTTATATGCCATACATTAAGTAAGCTTACTTACTCTTCATGCCAGATCATGTTGAGGATTTTTATAATTTTAGTTATTTTTTCTGCTTGATTTTTTTAAGCTTAAGTTTTATATTTCATTTAATAATATATATTTTTATATTTTCTTATTTCACCCTTTTTAGTTCTGCTAGTTAATACATAAAATAAATCGAGGTTAACGATTTTACTTTTCTCTTTCCCTCTTATGTTTCTTATTAATGGGGCTTAAACATTAAAAGCCATATCTATAGTGGTAATAGTAGTACATAAGAATATACTATTACTACTACCTTGTATATTTAGGTATTATTTTAAGCCATATTATTGAAAAATCGGATTTTAAACATGACTTGTAAAAAACGAAATTTCATCAAAGGTAATTTAGGGAATTAAGCAGACAACAATTTAGAGTTATAGATCATACATGATTTAAAAATTGTTTTTTGTTTAAGAAAACTATTATGAGAAAAATATTAATTGGAATTTAAAGAAATGGAAAAAAATATCAATATACAATGATTGTCAAACAAACAATAGCTTTACAATAGAGGAAATGGTAAAATGATGATGTTAATAACCCACTAGTGTTATTTTATTTTTATTTATTTATTATTTATTTCCATGCAAGCTGTAAGCCCAGAGGGCAAAATAGCTGCAGATTAATTTCAAAATTTGACAAAGATATTTTTTAGATACAGATTTTGTTAAATTTGTATATATGTACATAATTATAAGAACTTAATATGTAACAATTTCATTATTATTTATTTCCCCCAATTATCTCTATACAAACACAACTAGACAGCAAAAAACGATGACCAGCAACATGAATACCAAATTCAAGTTTAAGGATCAGTTTGCAATATAATAAATAAAATAAACAAAACTTTTTACTAAAAACACAAAGACTCAATACTAGCGACAAGATTTATTCAAATATTAATCTTAAACGTATTCTCGAATTGCGTTACAGTTTGCGAAAATCTTCTCTCTTCATACGGAATTACCTCATTCCATAATCTCACCACTATCACCACAAATGACCTATCCATAGTGAGAGTTGAATGCATTGGATAAACGATCGAACTTGACCTTGTGGAAATTCCGAAGACAAATTTGTCAGCTAAGTATGCGGGGCAATTGTACTTAATAATTTTAAAAAATAAAATGATCTGACGAAAGCTTATGTAATCATCAAAGTCATATCCCAATAGTTGCATTCTAAAAGCCGATACATGATCTCGTATTTTAAGCCCAAAAATGTATCTAACTACTCTGTTAAAACATACTTGAAGTCTCGCTATATTATCCCTAGAAGTACAGCTATACATTTCTAAACCATATCAAAACAAGGGAAGACAAAGGGCTACTCACTCGAATACAAATTATTCGAATAAACGAACGAAGGAATAAAACTAAATTCGAACGAACAATTTTCCAATCATGATTTTCGAATAACGAATAATTCGAATAAATTTTAACGACTAACGAATTTTTTAATAAAACGAATAATTTACAATATATTTTTTTAGTAAACTATTTTGGAACATTTGATTGGGCAAAACAAAATAAACGTTTTTGTAATAATTCGAATAAATTTGAATGATTAATCAAATAAAACGAATAGTTTATAAAATATATATATTAGGGCGGGTCGATTTATTTTTCGACAATTTCCCAATGATTTCCGTATTCTATGGGTTATTCCATGAAAATTTGCCGAAGGAAACCATACCTCTATCGTTAAAATCGAGTCCCCTACTTTTTGTTGGTAGATTTTTTCCCAAATTGACGTTCGTATGAAATATAACCTACACGTTCACATCCATAACTCAAAAACTATCGATCGGGTTTAATCGCCAGTAGGCGCGTTGGAAAGGTGGTCCAACGGTTCAAAAGTTACGGGCATTTTTGTCCAAATTTTGGAGCATTTTTCCATTTTTTTTCATGATTTTGTCCAAGAATATTACTTTCATGGCCATTTTTTTGGCTCAATTTTTTTGACTTACGAAGCTTACGAGCCTTACGTTACGATTGGACTGATTTCCACTACCGGAAAGTTGAGCTCAAAAATTGCTGATTGTGAAAATCTTCCGGTATGTAATTTTTTTAGCTGATTCTTTACCATTTTTCATTCTATTTTTTAGCTTTTATGTTTTCTTTTCAGGTGGTAACCGATTTTGAGGAAATCGCTTTGGAAAATATGCCTCCTGGTGATTTAAATCCAGAAGAATTATCTACTGATTCGAGGTACTTGATGTTAATGGCCAATGCAATTTCTAATGGTGTGGTTCCTGCGGACTTGTCTCACATAAAACCAGGGCCGATTGCACATTCTCGTTGGCTGACCAAAGCCAATAGATTATTACGGTTTTATGTGACAACTAATAATCCAACTGAAAATTTAAAATTTCTGGCTAACTATATAATAAAAGTATACACGCCAATGTATTTCAATGTTAAGTATTATAGCTCTGCCGCATACGGTAGTACATTAATTTTTAAATTTATTACTTGGACACGATTTTTACCACCGAATTTAGGAAAAAAAAAATCAAAAAGTTGGTTTTATGTGTTATTTTGTTTTAGCAATATCGCATGAATTAATCAACCGAATTCGATAAATTTGGGCTTAAACTCTTCGTTTTGAATTGTAAATTGAATTAAATAATGGATTGAGCCAAAAAAATGGCCATGAAAGTAATATTCTTGGACAAAATCATGAAAAAAAAGGAAAAAATGCTCCAAAATTTGGACAAAAATGCCCTAACTTTTGAACCGTTGTACCAATGTTGGAGATGAGCTCACCTTTCCAAAGCGCCTACTGGCGATTAAGCCCTATCGATAGTTTTTGAGTTATGGATGTGAACGTGTAGGTAATATTTCATACGAACGTCAATTTGGGAAAAAATCTACCAACAAAAAGTAGGGGACTCGATTTTAACGATAGAGGTATGGTTCCTTCGGCAAATTTTCATTGAATAACCCACAGAATATGGAAATCATAGGGAAATTGGTGAATTTTTTCACTCCCTACAAATCGACCCGCCCTAATATATATACACTCATAATAATCCATGCATAAAAATATGACATTATTGTCATAATTACAAAAACTTTAGTAAAATTTTCTTTTATTTTACAAAAAAAATTGGTTATTTTGACATTTTTTTCGTAATTTTACACATGTATTATTATCAGTGTATATATAAAACTCATTTTCTGTTTGTTTTCTATACAAATTTGCAATTCTCAACGGATTTTCCTCAAATTCGGCATGAATAATCCTCGGACTTTAACTTAGATCGTAGTGTAGTTTTCATCGACCACGCCCACTTCAAAGCCTACTTTTGACAAAAAAACTAAAATTAAAATTTTTTTGACCTTTTTCAACTTTTTTTGTTATAAAAACTTCTAAGAAAGTTTTAAACGGATTTCTTTGAAATTACTCACATATATTCTACGTTTCCCGAGGAAGGCCTCAGTAAAAGTTTCATTACCATAGCGCACTTCAATACCGACTGTTGATTAAAAACGTCAAAACAAAAAATTACTCTATTTTTAATAAAGTTTATTTTTTTTATTTGAAAGTATTAAATCCAATCAAAACATTTTAGGAAAAAACATTTCGTTTTTAAGATTTTTTTTCCCCTGTATAATATGATTTTTTCGCAATGTCTTTATGATTTAATTTTTATAAAATTTTATTTTTCCTTACCGTTTTTGGCAATAACAAGTCCATTAAAATAAACACAAAAAAAATTCTTTAAGGATAAACTTTTTCGAAACCATGCACTAAAATCAATATTATTGATAAAGCACATTGATTTATAGCCGTGAATTGCTACTGAAAGCATCATTTTGTATTTAACATCTTTAAAGATAAAATAATTTTTACTTTTGTAACTTTATTTCAAGTTAAACGTTAAAATCCTAACTGATTCTGCAAAACACAACAAAATTAAGTCGTCTATTTCCTAGCTTAAAATTTTTTCTGCATTCAAAAATCACAGTTGACCCGGGAAACACCGGGCACTTCAGCTTGTTTTTAATAAAATATTTTGGAAAATTTAGCAATTATGAAAAAATTTTATTGGACAAACCAAATTCAAATTTTTTGTAATAAAATTTCCAGTTAGGACAACCTTGTAATTTGAAAAACTTTCATAAATCGTCTTCCAAGATATGTACACTTTGATCATGTAGAAAAATATTATTTGACCTATAGGTTACACATATGAAGGAATGCACTGTCCAGAATTTAAGGTGTTATTTTCTGTAAAATTACATTTTTGTTTGAGGTTTAATCACACAAAATTAAACTTAGATCTTTACAGCTTAATAATTTTTAAACTTTTTAAAGATTTTAAAATATAAATGTAATTTCACAGATAACTACACCCAGAAAACAGACTCGGTCGTATCCCGTATTTGTTGTCAACCGAATATTGCGGTTTCTGTGACCCCATTTTTCAGTTGCCATAATAATTATTTGATTAAAGCAACAGAAGTTCTGCTGCCACAATAGAATTCCGATTGCCTGAACAGAAATTCGATGACAACTACCACAGAATTCGGTAGCCACAACCGAACCATTCGGTTTTTAACATATATGGTTGCTATACCGAGAGAATTATTTGCATTATATAAATGAATTTTAGCATTAGATCTGTGAATTTTTTCATTAAGTTAATAAAGTTTTTCAAAAAATTTAAGAAAAAATTTCATATTATTTATTAAAAATTTCATACGACTAATGAAAAAGATTCATTAAAACTATGAAATTTTTCATAAAGTTTAAGAAATTTTGCATTTATATTGTGATAATATCACCGTGAAATTAATCGATGTTTTCCGATATTGATAAAATGTGTGAGTGTGTACGGTAGTGAAAGCAAGTATTAAAAAAAATTTCTTTTTTTTTTTTTTGGAAAATTCTGGCAACCCTATAGCTTCTAATTGTGGTGTCATAACTTTTGATGTGTAAAAAATATCGACAAATTTATTTTTGCATAAGAACGGCTAGGTTTTGGGGTATAAAAAAATAAATAAAAAAAAAATTTAACAAACAAAACAATTTTAACGAACAAAACACCTCGTAATTCAAATATATTTTAAATTTCTTAAATTTATACTAAATTTATTGAATTTCATCATTTGGTGTATTTACATTTTATCTTAAATATCAGCTATTCTATATAATTGAGATGTAATTGTGATCGTCTGTCTTTGATTTTGTTGTTAGGTAGAAACAAGGATCAGTTTTAAAAAGGATCTTTAGTTTCATAAATACAGTCTATGTTTGTTTTGTGAAATGCACCTTTGCTTTCACAAGGATTAGTTTGTTTAATGAGATTAGCCTTAATTGACATTAACATCAAATACACATTTAAGGGAGGTTAGAAGAGAACAACATAAGAATGGTCATAAATTGACACGTTTAAATTGCAATTATAGAAAAATACGAAATTTATAATCAGAATTTAGGAATGCCGAATGAGATTAAAAATGATTTTTAAAAATCCTCGTGAAATCTTATTATCACGGTAGTGACTTTAATGCAAATGCATGTTTGTAATGAGTACCATAAATTCCATTTTGACCAAATACATTCCAAATCAAAGTATTTTGATCAAAATGACTTCGATTTGTTGTTGCATATTTTGTTGTAAATGTATATTTTTGAATATTTTGCCTTAAAGTGCATTTTTTTACATTTGTTATCATTGGCATTATATAATTTACGTTTAACTGCACAATTTAGAATATTTTTTTTTAATTAAAATTAATATTTGATTTAAAATAAATAAATTAATACAGCACTAAATTACAATAATAGTCTCTCGGAATAATCTAAGGTTTAAGGGTGAAAATGTGGGGCCAAAAGTTAATACATTTTTATATAGAAACATATCTGAATTTGCGAAATTCAAAGTTATTTGTACGATGCACTCGAAAAATCAAAAATTTTTGATAGCCATATTGCCTATGTAGGATTGTATAGTTGCAACAAAAAGTCGACGTTAAGACTTTTGTACAAATTTAAAAGTCAACTTTGTCGTTTTTTCAAAAGTCGACTTTACGACTTCTTGACTTTTTTCTAAATAAAAGTCGACTTTTTGCATAAACATTTTTAATATGCAAAAAAATTATGTTTAGGATTGTTTTGGGATCAATTAATTGGCTTTTTAATATAGAATTTATGCTTTATTGGTAATGACGAATTTCGTTAACGTTAAAATAATCTTTAAACTAATTTTCTTAAACTTATCCAATTTTTAAGACAGAGTTTGAAAAAAGTTGTTTTTGGCATTTTTTCACATTTCAATATTAAAAAATTGCTGTTTTTCAAAAACCCTAAAACTTATTCCCAAAAATTTAAATTTTGATCTCAGCGAACAAATAAGTTTTGGACTATAAGACTAATCTCATCAAGCAGATTGCCGAAAGTCTAAAATAATTTAAATCAGTGCATATTTAATGAAATTTAAAGTTCCAAATGAATTTTTCTACTTTAGTGTACTGATGCTCACAGTGTAAAGAAATAGGTGAATATACAATTTATTTTTCAAAAGCCTTACACACAGAGAAATAAAGTGTCAACCGAATTGAAAAGGGTATTTCAATAGTAACAACTTATAAATTCAGTTAGTACAACGTTATTTAGATTGAATTTCGGAATATTGTATGTGTTTCAACAAAAATTCAATTGAATTAACCGAGCTTTGTTGTAAAAACTAATGTTCAGTTGAACCAGTAGACTGAAATTCGTAATAACCGAATTTGAGTCGAAGTAACAGAATTTCAGTTGGCAAAGAGCTAAATTTTTGTCTGTGTGTACTCATCATTTACAATTGAGCACATTTTGTAGAAATCGGACAAAAAACTATCTATTTTTTAAGGTATTAATTTTGAAAAAAAAATAATCAAATTGTATACAATTCAGAAGAGTTCTATGTTGGATAGCTGATATCTAATTTCTCCGATTCAAAAACCATTCGATTCATATTGTTGCCCTATTTTTGCAATTGAAGAATTCAGATAAATCAGCAGATATTTTAGCTAACAATTATGCTAATATTTCGATTAAAATATATGTTATTGGACTCACCGTATCTGACGAGATATAGGTGTATAGGTAGTTTATTTATTTATTTTATTAATTAATAATCCTATAATTACAAATTATATACTATTACCCTAACCGAGCACTAGCTACTATGGCCTTCGGCGCGTTGTAGCGAAAACAGACCAGTGCCTCTAGTGGGAATCGAACCCACAACCCCTGCACTGATAAGCCAGCACGCTACCAACTAGCCTACCGGGGCGCACGTATAGGTAGTTAATCTTTACTAATTTCTAATTTAGTATTAACGATTTTGCTCTTCTTCGTTTATTTTTCGGGTTATAGACTATTTTATGAATATAAAATAAAAATATGACAAAATAAAACCACATTCAATTTAGACTGATTGCGGAGACACAAAAACTAATGGTTTGAAAACAATTGTGTTTTAAATTACCTGCCAAATTTGAGAATCATGATTCACTAAATATTAGTTTGAAAAATTAGTTCAAATACGGATGAAATTTGTTATTGTTGTGAAATAAGTTAACTAAAAACTTTAGCTAAATAACTGATTTAAACACAAGCAATAGAAAAAAAGTAGTTCAACTGAATGGGAACCCATTTAACAGACTTTTGTACTATTTTTTATAATTTTTTATAATTGTACATAACCTTTGCCAACTAAGTAAATGCATAAATTTCAAATATAAATTACTGCTAAGAAGGAATGTTTTTTTTTCAAAATACATGTCAATAAAATCTTCTATTATAAGTATTAGTGGAAATATTTAAAAGTGAAAAAACTCAAAATGAAAGTGGTTTAAGAAAAAATGTATATGACATGCTTGGACGGTGTGTTTCCTTAAGAAACCAGTACCGCGCAGCAGAATATATTCCGTATTCAATTGTTTGAAAATGGAGTAGCATCAACCGGGATAAAAGTAAAGGACGTACATAAATATTGAAAGAAGCTGAGCTTGTTAACTTGAAAAAAAAAATGGCGGTTAATCAAATTGGGTCATCAAATCGTAAGTTGGTCAGAAAATTTCGCGTTTCTGGGGAAGCAATTCGCAAAAACGTACTCCAAATGAACGTAAAACACTACGAGAGGAAGACAGTGCCCAGATATGGCAGAAATGACAACAAAATGCAGATAACTGAGAAAAATCTTAATGAACAAAAATTTTCATTTAATTTTGGATAATGAAAAATACTTTTCTTTTTCTTGGAACAACGGAAGTATTGATTCTGGATGTTATAATGATGAATTTAAGGTACAGTATTCGGCCAAAGCGAAGTTTGAACCAAAAGTACTAGTATGGGCAGCCATTTCGGCAAAAGCTAGATCACATCTTTACATCCAGGATTCAAAAGCAATGTCTGTAAACGCGGATGTTTACATTAATAAATGTTTAAAACTGGAAAAATTTATTAGAGATAGATACTCTAAAGACGACATATTTTTTTGGTCAGATTTATCAAGCTCTCGTTACACGCAGAAAAAAATATGGTTGCAATATGATTGCGGTCACAAAACAATGTTTCCTACAGCAATACGTGGTTGTTTCAATTAAACTATTATTGTATCAATCATATTTCACCAATAATATGGTTGCTTTTATCATGTTCTTGTAAAAAATTCTCTTTTTTTCAGTTATCATATTATTGTATTGTCTACAATAGTATGTATTTATTATCATATACATCTATCTAACTGCAGCCATATTAGAGTTGCGCCAACTATAAGATGATCAGTCGGTTTTTTTTATGAGCGTCTTCGCTCTTCTAGTTTCATGCTTGTTTGAGATTTTCTGAAAAGAAGTAGTGAGAATCAGTCAGCCCCATATGCAATTATTATGATTGCTGCAAACATGGTTTGATCATTATAAATCCATTATGAAATTGAATTCTTAACAATATTTTTATGCGTGCTTTATTCTTTAATCACATGTATGGCTTGTATAGCTAACACAATATTTCATAAAGCTTATTCTTCAGCGCAAAGACAATTTGATTACTTAAATTATTTTAAACCTAAGTTTATTTAAATACTATTAAAACACACGAATATATTTTTAATCCAGCTTCAACAGAATGCTGGGAAAATACTGTAGGACACATATTATGATAATTCATAGAAATTTCCAGAAACATAATATAATAATATGATAATATTGGGATATTGAATATTGAATATTGAAACATAATATGATAATATTGGAACCGTACTATGGCAATATAATTATAATATTATGACACAGAAGCAGATAACCATGTTACCATAGTAACATGGTTGTCACAATCATGAATCCAAAAATGTATGATGCTCTTCCGAATATGGTTCCCTCAAAAAAATTTTCTCTTTGCGTGTATGCCAAAAAGTCGTTAGAATGGCTAAATGCAAAAAAACATTCCTATTGTAGCCAAATACGCAAATGCTTCAAAGGTCCCAAAAGCACGTCCAATTGAGGACTTTTAGGGTCATTTATGCCAAAAAGTGTATGAAAATCGTTGGGAAACCAATTGCACTGAAGAATTGAAGAAAAAACTTAAGGGCAGTGTAAAAATAAATTGGCATGAATGTCGTCTATAAAATATGTCAAATAGAAGATCGCCTTCAGTTGGCTTTCAACAAAAAGCGACTTAATAATTTATAGTCTATACTGTGTTATAAACAAAAAACCTTTTTCAAAAAAAATAATAACTTTTTTTTTATCTAAAAGCGTTTTAAAATTGTGCAACTACTTAATTGGCTAATGTTATAAACATTTTTTTCTCCAAAAATTCTGGAACATATTTCACTGATTTGAGCAAAGTAAACTGTTATTCTCAGTTTACTAAAATATAACTAAAGTTTTGTAAATTTAAGCGTTTTATTGTTGTTCTTAAAGTTCTAATATTTACCGAAAAAATAAAAAAAATTTCTAATTTAGCACTTTTGCAACGTAATTTTTAACTAGTTTTCGGTAGCTTATTCTGCGATATTTGCAAGTTTATTGCTATGAGTTTCAGTAAAATTTTAGTATTTTGAGTTAATTTTTAATTCAACTATTTTACAAATAGAAGATTGTTGAAAAACAGGTGAATTTAATTTATTTTTTTTTTTTTTTTTTTTTTTTTTTTTTTGTAAGTATATTTTTTTATAGTTAGTTATACCAATTGCAATTGTATTTATACCCTGCAGCTGATATGCATGTAATTCATGTAAGAAAAGATAAGTTAATCTTCCCTTTTGTATTATTCTTAATTTTCCTACATATTTCTCTTAACTATTTGTCTATTACTTCCTTTGCGTTTTCTTACTTTTTTAGTGTATAGTTTTTTCGTTTTTGCTGACAAATGTTGATGTCTATTGTTCGACCCTTCTTCCGGTTTCGTACTTAGACTATGTGATATCATTAAATATCATATGCCATCGATGTGCAGTTGGTGTTGTTAAATATCCTCTTTATTAATGTTTAATGTTTTATATGACACAATTACGTTTTTTGTCATGTTTTTGTAGCCGTTCTCTTATATAAATATGTGCATGACCTTATTATGTTTGTTGCTTTGTCCCATGTCTACATAGAGGTGATCGTGTTAATGTTCTAGGCAAAAAGGTGCTCTTAATGATCGTTATATAGTTTTTGTTATGAGTTTTTTTTTTTTATTTTAAGTAATGATCATAAATTATGGGATAATCCTATGTTTAAGCTTATTTCCTGATGTAGGTAATGTATGTTATCAAAAAGAGATTTAAAATAACGAACGTAATATGATGACTTGAGAAGATTTTAAAGGAAATAAAGAAGAAAGAATGTAAGGATTTAAAAAATGTAAAACAATTTTTTTTTAACATATTTTGTTAACCCTTTAAGCACCAGTAATGAGATCAATATACATTTTTATTTTAGTAATAGTGCAATTTTGAAGAGAACGTGTCGCCTATTTACTAGAAGAATGTCATAAGTCCAAAAAGTTGATTTTTGTGTTAATAAAGGAAAATTAGTCAATACTTCATGATTCATATCGAGTAAAAATTTCCCAGTATTATCATTATTGGCTTAAGAAGATACGATAATATTTGTTTACTTCTGCAAAATGGGGTAAAGAGTACATGAGGAACTTAAAAAATTTCCGACACTTTGATGCAAAATATTTAAAAAAAAAAAATTTTGTATGACATGAAGTCTCCCGATGGATTCTCTCCGATCTTAATGAAATTTGCATTTTGTGAAAAAGACAAGAAAAAATAATGGAATTTTTTTTAGTTATCCATCCTCATGTTTAAGGGCTAAATGTTGGGGCCAAAGTTAATACAAAGTTAATTCATATTTTTTTGAATATTAGTATCAACATTTTTTTTTTTGAGAAATTAAAAATTTTGATAACAATATTACCTATGTAGTGTGCTAGGGTTGCTATTTAATTAAAATATTTAAAAAATATACGTTAAAAAGCTTTTCGGAAAAAGTCGCATAAATGCAAAACAATTGCGAATATCGGAAAAAGCTTTGACACCTGTCGATTAAATTTGATAGGCTAATAATATACATATTTTTTTTTTTAGCTTAATTGAAATATAATTCTTTAGCAAAACGACAGTTTTAATATCACTTAAAACGCATTTTTTATAACAAAAATACTTGAAAGTCGAATATGTTTCGTACACACAGCGACAAATTTTGCTATTTGCCAACTGAAATTTGGTTAATACGACTCCAATTCGGTTAATACGAATTTCAGTAGGTTGGTACAACTTAAAATTAGTTTTCAAAACAAAGTTCGGCTAGTTCAACTGAATTTATGTTGAAACACCCAAAATATTTATAAAACTATTGTAAATATCGTTGTACTAACTGAATTTATAAGTTGTTACCATTAAAATAAACTTTTAAATTCGGTTAGCACTTTATTTCTCTGTGTGTACATCAGTTAATGCGCCTTCAAAAGCACTTTCAGGTGGTACCCCCATTTGTCTAAAATTTCCATGAAACAATTCGAAATAAACCAAAGAAAAACGAAAAATTTTTAAAGCAAATTTTAGTTAAAGCTAAAATTTAAGTTTAAAGCAAATTAAAAATAAAAATATTTAAATTTAAATTGCCAATTCTGCTTGAATTTTATTAAAGTTACAACAATTTATTATTCTCATTGTATTTATCACATTTCAAAATATATATTATGCAACCAAAAAGTAGAAAAACATACTAAAATTT
The DNA here is from genome assembly GCA_021234595.1 of Delia radicum. NCBI lineage: Eukaryota > Metazoa > Arthropoda > Insecta > Diptera > Anthomyiidae > Delia > Delia radicum. The sequence goes on from CM037855.1 coordinate 125,586,091, forward strand.
TTTTTTCTAATATATTAGAACAGCGATTATTTTGGTAAACCCAAATTTGTTACTGGATTGAGGGTTACTTAATTGCAGGAAACTATATTAAATACTTTTAAATTCTCAAAATTAACAATTTTCTATAAATATGCTTTTTGATGTTATGAAGATTTCGGTTGCTTCATAAAATTTAAAGTCTTTAAAATTTGTTGATTCCTTTTCGATTTCAGCATTAAGCTAATTAAAATCTTTTATTTGATGTACATTTTTTTTGGAATTGATACAGCGATTTAGTTGGCACAAGGCGAAATGTGTTTGGAAAAACCCTTTCTTTTTTTTTTTTTTTTGCACTTTATTAACTTAATCCGTCGTGAAGATTCACTCTAGACTGTGTTTATGGCTTGATGTTTTTATAAAAAAAAATGAGAAAAAAAAATAATAATTCTTTGTAAGCTTGTGATGTTTGTACCCTGTTATTGGTGCGCTGACATCATTTTGGTATACCACAGACTGTATAAAATTAAACCATTTTTTCAATACTGCTCTCAAAACCCGAGTCCATTAAACGGGGCAAACCCATAAGGAAAAAACTGTGAAAAAACCCATAATTAAAAAACTGTGAAAGTTTAAAAATCACGAAATTCTAGTTTCACTTGTAAATCACCATTTAACTTTCACCAAGCAGCGATATGCAAATTAATTTTTTAGTGAATGTATCACCCAAGTCTAGAGACTCTATTTTGTATCGGTCTGGATTATTATTGTTTTTTAAACTTCATATTTTATTTTGAATCTTTCCTTAGAAATTTACAATAAATATATAAATATTAACCTAATTTAGTAATTATTAGGTATTTTCAGTGCAATTACCAAGAGTTTGTATTCAAATCTTAACCTAACTAGGAATATTATTATTTTAATTAATTGACCACTAGGGCCAAATTATCACTTCTTCTTAGCCGCAGATGTCCTTCAAATAGCAATAGCAAGCGAATTAGGATGAACGATTAATTTCCTCACGTACTTAGTCGAGTACGTTTCTTTTTCATCTCGAATAGTGGGAATACTCAAATCCTTCTGAAGGTTTGGATCTGAAAGTTAAAAATAACTCCTCCAAGTAATTTTTTTATCATCAGTTCTTTATATAAAGATTTTTCTATCCGATTTTAAAGTATAGTGGACCTAATCCTGTCCATCGTTTCTCTAAATTAAAAAAAAAAAATACTTGAGAAATAAGAGGCATCTAAAGTGAGCTTATATACTTTGTAGAGAAACTATGCTACTCACGTTTCTCTCCATAATTAGCTAACTCGTACCCAACTTACACCAAAAGAAAAATGCATAAGAAATCAGTTCTATATAAAAAACGTGGCCACATATATAGAGAAAGTGTTGATCGAGTCAAAAATGGATTAAAAACTTTGAACTCCTTTTCTGCAAAATTGTGTTTTTTGAGTTATGACAGTCTTCTAGTTAATTAGCCGTATGCTCGCCGTTTTTTTCAATCTGTAATTTAGTGATTTAACAATACAATATATTATATTATTTTTGTAATAAATTCAATATGGATTCTGGAACACCTAAGTATTCTCCAAATAATAAGAATTATTTCATAAATTGTATATATGTTTGATTTACTAAGCTTGAATATAATTTTAAGATAAGTACTGATAGTTTTTTCACTGTTCCCCTCGATTTTTACATTTATATTTTCTTATATTCCGAGATAATAAAACATCTTATGTGTGAATTTATTATTTTATTAGTTTTTAACTTTGTATGTTGTAGATTATCGTATTTGTCTTTTGCTAGTCGTAATTTTTTTTTTAAAAAGACCACCTTTAAAGAAACTTTCGCTTTCAATTTGTTTTCATACATCTCATTTTTTTTATTCTTCATTGGGTTTTTTTTTTTTTTTGTTTTTTGCTGTCCTTTGTCAGCCAAATGTTATTGCTGTTTATATTATCATCACCAGAAGGCGTCTAACTTCCCTTTGTCGTTAACGGTTTGTCACAGTTGAGGAAATACAATAAACGTTCGATGAAAAAATAAGAAACTCAGCGTATGTTTTAACTTAATGTTGTAAGTCTACAATATCAGAAGATATGCCTCTTATATATGCCTCAAAGTAATTGTGAATATAATATTTTATTGTATTGTTGACAACACTTAAATTTGCATGTAAAGATTTTTTTTTTTCGTATGATCTGTAAAATTGGCTTTCATTTCGTACACACTATATTTGAATCGTTAATTTCGAAAAGGGGTCAGCTCCAATATTTCACAATTTAATTTTTCCCGCTTTTAAAGGTAAGCGAATATTTGCCAATGTGGGTAATTACCTGTTTGTTTTTGCTATATAAAAAAGTGTCATATTTTAAATCCTAATACTGCAGATTCGGAATGTTTTGGCAATAAATCAGTTTCTTGGGGGAACTAACATAAAAAAGTTATATAAAAATTTTGTTCAAAAAATCTGCTTACCGAGAAGCAGAATAATTACCGAGAGCTTCCTAAACTTATTCCAGAAGAAATGATTCTTGTCCGAGTTGGCATATCTTTATAAAAATGTTGTTCAAAAAATTCTGCTTACCGAGAAGCTGAATAATTACCGAGCGCTTCCTAAACTTATTCCAGAAGAAATGATTTTTGTCCCCGATGTTCGAGTTGGCATAAATTTGATTTGCAGGAGAAAACATCTTTTTCATTTCTCATATATGGAAAAATCAAGTGCTCGTTTGAAATGCAATGCACATTTTTTCAGCTCCAAAATAGTACGTATGTTACTAATGAATTTAAAAGCTTTTTCAGTTCTCCAAAGAAGCTGTAAAATATTCGTTTCAATAATTCGTAGTAAATAGTAAACTCTATTTTCAGTATACTGCTTCAAAATAATGTAGTTAAAAAACGCAATAAAATGCACTTCTATAACCGACAAGCCCGCATTTAGGCGGTCTTCAATAAATCGATCACAACAGCAAGGAGTGTCTAAATTTAGAGACATCGGACAGATCATGCGACGCGACATCAGACAAAACACGCATGCAGCTCCATCCAAATATTTGCACAGATGGACAAAACAGGACTTACATCTCAAATTGGATTTTCTTTTCTTTTGTCTGATGTCGTGTCGCATGATATGTGCGATGTTGATTGCATCTCCTAAATTTAGACACTAATTGACAAAAGAGTCATTTGGGTGTTTAATAATACTGAGCAACAAATATGGGTCACCAACCGGAGATGAAAACAGAACATCAGTAGATCAAACCCCGCAACGGGTTTTGGAAACTTAGCTCGGATTTAATTTTAAGATCTTTTGAAGTATTTTTTTATTGAAATAAACTAACTAGGCAAAAATGTCATAAAAACATATATGACCATATTATATAGACTTGTGTATAATCATATATGTGTAGAAAAATATTTTTTGTGTGCATTAAATAATTTTTAACATTTTTAATATTAATAACTATATTGATAAATATTAATAACTATATTGAGAAAGTGCCATGAACAATAGTTAAATTTTGTTCATTCCTACCGGGTATAGCAGTAAGAATGAACATACAACAAATAAAATATCTTAATGAGCTTAATACCAAAATCGAAAAGGCAACAAAAAATGTTAAGGGCTTTCAAATTTATATATGAAAATTTTTGTTTACTCTTTAAAAAGCATTCTTATATAAAATTTTTAGTTTTGCGATTTTATAAGTACACTTAGAATATTTTGTGTGTAAAGACCCCTGCATATGTAATTAAAAACAAATGAAATTTCACTTGAAGAAAGGATGGATTATAGCTCAGTAAATTCAACTAACATTGTCATTTGTTTTACTGTTCGAAAAATTAACCACAAGTGTAGTACAAATGAACCACATTTGCAGTAAAAATAAACAAACATTTGTTTGTTTTATTTGTTTTTTACATACAAAAATACAACTGTATCAAATGAATGTAAAATCATAATACAGTAACTTGAAGTGGTTTGTTTTTTAAATGAACGACAATTGTAGTAAAACTGAAATGTCTTCTACAAATGACTGTTTTTTTTTTACTTAAAAATAAAGATACTGTAGTACAACTCAAACAACTACAAATATTTACAGCAGAAGTTCACTGAGTGTATTTATTATGATTTCCTGCAAATAACACAGGAGGACAAAGTCATAACTTTTAATAAGGTTCTGACCACCAATTCCGTATTTTTCAGGCACGCTGATTTCAATGTTGTATTTTATTTTTCGATGTATGGTACAGTTGTTCCATAAAATTAATATTTTAAAACATTATATGCAGTTTTTGCATATAATGTTTTAAAATGAAATCAATATGACTGCTTTCAGTTGAAATGTAACGACAACCATTCTATTCTTATTCGAGGTAAATATTTGATTCACTAAACTTAGTGTTAAATCCGCTATTTAGCGGTTTTTTAAAATTTTTAATAATAGTGAATTTTTATTGTTGATCTATATAAATTGTATGTGAGTTGTTGGTTAGTTCGGTTAAAGATCATGAATATTTTTCCATATTAACAGAAAAATTATAATTTTATTTGTGATAATTTACTTTAATTAACAGAAAAAACAATTAGAAAAAAGTTATTTGACACCTGCATGAATGGAGTTAACTTTCTAGCCCGCAACGGCCTTCATCAACATTCTTCGTGCCTTAAAGTGTTAAATTGTAAACATCATCTATTTAACTCAACTAGTTAGGTTAAAAATAGGCCGTAACTTAGTTTGAGTATGACGAAATTTACTGCGAACTTATTTTCTATAAAGCTATGTTTAGTTGTTAATTATTACCACAGTTGCCAGTTCAACTAATTAAGTTGAAATTTGACTGGCAGTTATTTTCAAATGTCATCATATTCTATCCTTTACATTGTAGTGAAGGAATATCAAACATTGAAGATTTTATTCGTTTTTTCAACATATGTTCAACACTGTACCTTGTGTGTGGTTAATAGTGAATTTTTATTGTTGATCTATATAAATTGTATGTGAGTTGTTGGTTAGTTCGGTTAAAGATCATGAATATTTTTCCATATTAACAGAAAAATTATAATTTTATTTGTGATAATTTACTTTAATTAACAGATTTTTGATGATTAAGCGAGTTTCATTTAACCAGCAATTGACCTTAACAAATGGTCATGCAGTAGAAAATGCCTATTAATAGGCGATCTATCAACAAGAAAACAATTATTTTAATATAATGCTTCATATTCAAAATGCGCGATTTGTCAAACATTTTATGTGGCGTCATAGCTTTTCGAGATGAAACCAGAGTCCAAATTTCAGTATTATATGTGAACACCTTTAAAAAATATAATATTTAAAAAAGTGTTTTTAAAAAACCCGCAATTTTATGACAAATTTTATGTACCAAAATGGAGATTTTTGTTATTTTTAGCTGAAAATTTGGGAACATACTTTGGAAGGGTATTTATATATTATATATTATTAAATACTATAAGCTCTACCTCGGGGTCATCCTGTCATGTAAAATTTTTGACAAATCGCCAATTTTTTCATAAAAAACGCTGCGATTAAAAAAAAAAATGTTCTCACTAATAAACCTCGTCTTATATGACATTTTATTAATAATTCGATTAATTATTAAGCGATAGAATTTGCGAAAACCGAAAAAATTAGATGAAAACGCTCAACAGCAAGTTTAATTTTAACCTAGTCAGAAACTTGTTAATTCTGTTCATCCCATCCCATGCTATACCATTACCCTAAACCCAACTTAATATCATAAAACTGGCAAAACAAAAATGAAAGTATATATTTAATTTCTAATATATGACAAACAAATTTGTTTGAATGTATTTTAATATTTTTTGGTGGTGTAATATATATTTTCAAATGTGATAAATACAATGAGATCTATAAATTTATGTGGCTTTTATTAAATCAAAGCAAAATCTACCATTTTAGTATTTTTATAAAGTTGAGTAGTTGGTGAACGACCTAGTTCAATTGAACTAGTCTTTACTTTGAACTAGTGAGCTAGCTCGCAATCTTTCGCTCTTTTCGTTGTTTTTTGTCATTTGAGTAATATTTCTTTTCTTTATATTGCTTTTTAGTAAAATTTTGTTTTTTTAATGCTGCCACCTCATTTCTTTTAAATATTAAACAGAAGTGTCTAATATGAATAATTCGATTAAAAATTATAAAACAAACGAAATTGGCAAATATCGGTTTGAACTAGAAGAGCAACCTAGTTCATTGAGATCAACTGAGCTAGAAAGAGCGCTCACTCAAACGAACTAGATTGCACAAGTATTATATATTTTTAATTTGCTTGAAATTCATAGCCGCCAAAAGGTTTGCACTGTTAAAGACAACTGATTTACGGAATGAATTCAGCATGCATAAATATCGGTACCGTGAAATAACTCCCAAATGAAATAACTCCCAAAAAAAAATTAAACAACTCGCAAAATTATTTCATTATGAAATAACTCCCAAATGATATAATTCCCAACCAAGTTTTGTTGGGAGTTATTTCACTCCTTTTTTTGCATTGGGAGTTATTTCACTTTTGTTGGGACTTATTTCATTTTCATTTTTAAATGTGATTTTATCGTTGGGAATTATTTCATTTTTGTTGGTAGTTATTTCATTTCTATTAAAATTACATTTTGGTAAATTTTATGCATTTGTAACGGTTCTTAAAATTGTCGTAAAGTAAATAATAGCAATACAATTAGTTATTTTACCAAAGGAACGCAGTTCTTGCTAGAATTTTGGTAAGTAAAGATCGGTAGTTTTAGTTTTATTTTTTCAGTAGTTTTAGTTTTATTTTGTGATTAAAAATAATGGAAAATCTTGAATTTGAAATAATGAGTGGCAAAAGAAGAAATAGTAAAGTGTTATACGTAAAAGTCGAAAATCAAATTTATTTAAAAAATTCGGAAGCTTGAGGAAGAAAATATTATACGTGTTACGAAGAAAACGTGTTACGACATAAGGTCCATGGACATTATACTCCAGTGTGGAAACAGATCAGTAATTTTGAAGTTTCTTTTGTGTCGCACGCAGAAAAAACTTTATTTCGCGAAGCCGCCTGCCGCGTTCTACGGAGGAAAAAAAACCCCTAAGAGCGGCCGAAGGTCGCCATCCAGAAGAACTTGTTTTTCAAATCAGATGTCGAATCCGTTTGAAATCTTATATTTTTAAGATATCAAGTAATTTGTGAAAACAAGTTTTTCTGTGTGGCGGCCTTCGGCCGCTCTTATTGGGTTTTTCCTCAGTAGAACGACACTTTTTGAGTGACATAACGTCCATGGACATTATGTCATTGGACGTTATGACATGCCACCTCTGGAAAGCGGTGCGTACGATTCGCTTCCACCGTGTTTCGCGTCCTATAGGCGCGGCCACGGCGGGCTTATTTAATTTTTTCTTTGAAGGTTATTTCATTTAAGTTTAATATCATTTTATTAAAAATAAAAATTATGTTTTTCGACCTTTAATTTTGCAATGAAAATTCCCGAAATAGATCTATCAACACATTCCTGAAAGGGTCAAAGAATAAATTTGAAAACAAAAACTCTATAGATTATTTGTTAGGACCAGGGACCGTAACGGTTATAAGTGATATCAAAAAAGTTCCTTTATAACAGTTATTTTGTGGCTTAAAAGAAAAAAAACATCCAAAACAGTTATTTTTCAACGTAAAATAAAAGATCGGATGAAACTCTTAAGAAGAGAGTTTTATTTCGCCTTCATTAAATAAAACTCTTTTGAGAAGTTTTATTTTTTCCGTCTAAAATAAAACTCATTTGAGGAGTTCTATTTTAAAACTCATTTGAGGAGTTTTATTTTAAAACTCATTTGAGGAGTTTTATTTTTCCGTCAGAGAATAAAACTCATTTTATGTAGATTGACACTCAAAGCTTGCCGCTTGCCAGATCATTACAATCTTATCACTTGCCTTGCAATTGAAAAAATCGTCATTAAAATGAATACATGTGGGTTTTTATTTGTTATTGTTGGATTCCTATTATTAAATGGTTGTTGTTTTATTTCTTATATGTGTATGTAGATATGAAACAAGAAAGCGAAGGAAGTGATAATGAGGATGAAAAAAAACTTTCTATGAAATCGACAATTTTTCTCCAAGGCCATTGTCGATTGATAAACCTCTTTTTGAGTTCTGGGAGGCTAAAAGAATACACTATCCGTACTTGTATACATTGGCAAAAACTATACAGTGAGTAACTGCAACCCAGGTAAGCGTGGAAAGAGCATTCTCTGCTCTTAAATTGGTATTGAGCGACCTGCGTTCAAATCTTTCCGCAGAAAATTTGGAAAAAGTTATGTTCGTTAAATTAAATAAATAAATTACTACACACATTATAGCAAATAAAGTCAATAAAAAAGAAGAAAATAAACAACATGAGTTTTATTTTAGACGGAAAAATAAAACTCCTTAAATGAGTTTCAAAATAAAACTCCTCAAATGAGCTTTATTTTCTGACGGGAAAAATATAACTCCTCAAAAGAGTTTTATTTCAGACGGAAAAATAAAACTCCTCAAAACAGTTTTATTTAATGAAGGCGAAATAAAACTCTCTTCTTAAGAGTTTCATCCGATCTTTTATTTTTTCGTTGAAAAATAAGTCTTAACAGTGGAGTTGAGATCGTTTCCTTAAGATCACAATAGATTCTGATGAGCACTTCAATACGAATCGTTTGGTATATAATAGTATACGTCTCCGTTGACTCTAACATAAAGAGTTTTTTGAGTTATAGTTTTCGGGATAACTGTTATTTTCGGTCCCTGGTTAGGACAATATCCTAATAAAGAAATATAGAGTATGGCCTCGAACTTGAATAATTTTCATTTTCATTGGTTATTTCATTTATTAAAATTGGGACTCATTTCATTTTTTTTTGGGACTTATGTTATTGGAAGTTATTTCATTGGGACTTATTTCATTTGGGAGTTATTTGACGGTACCTAAATATCGGCTATACAAAAGGTAACATATACACAAAAGGTTATTCATGTCGTACAAAAAAAAAAATGTAAAACATTTTACCTTAAATTGTCGAAAGCTTTTGAAATTCATCATATGTATTTAATGTTAAACACTGGAAATTTATAAGATGAGCTATATGCCCTGCATTAAAAAAAATATTAAAACTAGTTTACCATTTATTATAAATCTTCTTAAAGATTCTTTTTAACAAGTTTAATATGATCCGGAGAATTAAAACTAACAGCATTTTTCTTACAATCATAAGCATTTAAAACAAGTACTAGTTTTACAACCCATTGTCCTTTTTATTTGATATACAATTAAATAAGTTTATATCTAAAATATTTCTCATAAAATCAAAGATCTTTACAACTTTATGTATAAATATGGTAATCATTATGCCTGATTTCATTGACAAAATTATATAGAAAAAAATAAAATTAAGAAGGAAAAGAATGATAACATCCTTATGTTTCCTAGGCAAACAAACTCTTAATTTAAAAATCTAAATATAAGAAAGAAAAGAAAAAAACAGAGACAATAAATGTCACATTAAAACAAATCATTTACACAAAACTTTAGCAAAACCTCCTCCCCATATTAAGTATAATTTATGAAAGCCCTGCATAACCATAAATGGGGCAATTAAATCCATTTTGATATCCATTAACCAAAAACAATAAGTAGCTATTAGTCAAGAAATGCTACAAATGTAATATTTTTCTTTAACATGACAGAAAAAATGATCAGTAGAGTGGTGTTGGTTTAGTAAGTTGGCTGTTTGGTTGGTGAGTAAGTTGATCGTCAACATCAGTAGTAAAATAAGAAGCAGCAGCATCATCATTTAAATCACAACTACAGGCAGGGGAATGATGTACAACATTCATTTATGATTATGATGGCACGCGTACAATTGTCATTGCAAATTGTTAGCAGCAACTTTAACAACAACAACATAAGTAGCAGAAACACAAACATACAACAGTTTGTAATACTAACTTAAAACAACAAGACATAATAAGGGTATTCATGTCAGAAATGTTGATCTTGGAAAAATGCAAAAGTGTAAAGTTTTTCAAAAACACAGCAACAAATACAAAGAAAATAATTTCCCACAAATGTTGTAAACTTGTCGGGGTCACATCGATTGCGAAATTGTCAGAATAAAAATTACTCTAAAAATATGTTTTTATTGTTATTGTGAAATTGATTGGGAAATGGATATCTAATACAACTGCTTACATACTCGCAATCATAATTTATAATAAGAGGCACTCACGTAAGCTACAGTGTAATTTCGCAATTTTCTATATTTACAAGAGGAAAATTTCTGATGTGAATACCCTTAATGTTTGGTTTTATTTAAGTTTTACTTCCACTAGAATAGATAGATAGTGTGATGATGAGTTTGGTTGCAGCATTGCACAGTGGGATGTTTTACAAATATTTTTAAAATAATTTAGCCATTTCTTAATGGTCCACACTGATAGAAAAAAATGAGTAAAAATAAATCTACTGAAGTTAGAGAAAAACTTAGAAACAGATCATATTTTTTTTTAACAAATATTAGTAAGTTTACACTGATAATAATACATTCATAAAAATAACAATACATGTCATAATAACAAAAACTTACCTAAAATAAAGATTAGATTAGATTAGATTAGATCAGAAGGCACTGTGCACCGCGACCAATGTAGGTCTTTTGTGCTGCCTAAAGTTACCTACAGATTCAAGCTACCTATAAAGCCAATTATCCTATTAGGCAAAATATTCGCGATGTCGGAAGGCGAAATGAAGCGATCACCTAGAAACCTAAGTCTCCTATCACAAAGCCTGGGACATTCGCAGAGAAACATGCTCCGAGGTCTCAGACACCATCTCGCAAAACCTACACAAATCCGTGCCCGATTGACCCTTCTTGTGCAGATGGTATCTAAGATTACAGTGTCCAGTTAAGTACGACGCCAGGGTCCTCAAACCCCCCTTTCAAGCGACAAGAGTCGCCTCGACCCCCTACTGGAAAAAGAGATCAATCTTTTAGCCTGGCGCTGACCAGGAGAGTTTTCCCAGTAACCAGAAAATTCAGACTCTCTCCATGCCCTGAGCCTTTCCCTAACATACCTCGCAGGTATTCCACAGAATGGTTCAGGACCAATAAAGGGCTTTCGGGCCCCGCGGTTGGCAAGACAATCTGCCCTCTCGTTGCCCTCATGCCCCTCATGACCAGGAATCCACCCCAAGGTTAGAGAGTTGCCTCTACCGAGCCTATTGAGAGTCTGAATGCATTCCATGACCAACGCGGACGACACCTTATAAGCCATTAAGGCCCTCAGTGCAGCCTGACTGTCAGAAAGAATGTAGATGCGAGATCTGCGAGTTCCCCTTCGCAGGCATTCCCCTGCACAGACACAGATGGCCCAAATCTCCGCCTGAAAAATGGACGGATATGTTCCCATAGGTAAGGCACGCTGGAAGCCTGGTCCAAAGACGCCCGCACCCGTGTTCCCATTCGACTGCTTAGAGCCATCAGTGAACCATCTTCTGGTTCCCAGGATTGATTGGTCCACATGTCTCTGTCAAACAATAACACATCAAAATATCTATCAAAGATCCACTCCGGTGGCACTTTGTCCGTAACCTTAGAAATCGTGTCATCTATTAGGATTCGCGCGATCCTCATGTGACCCCTTAGGTCGCCCCCCCTCATGCCACCGAATTCACTAAGTCTAGAGGAACCCATACTGGCAACCTCCATTACAGAAATATGCAATGGCGGGATCCCCAGCATAACCCCCAAGGCATCCGTCGGGCAAGTTCCGCCGGCCGCTGTAATGCCAACACACGCAAGACGGTAGATTCTCTTAAGAGCATCCCTTGCCTTACTGTGTTCAACTTTTGGCCACCATGCAAGGGCAGCATAGGTGATCATCGGTTTAACAATAGTATTGAACGACCTAAAATAAACCAATATTTATTCATTTTACGAAAGTTTATATTGTTTTGACATAGTTTTTGTATTTTTAGCAGGGATTGTTCTGAGTGTACACACCGAAAACAGTTTTGTAGTTGCAACCAAATTTTTTGCCAACGGAATTTTTGTGGTTCCACGTACTATCACTATTATTAAGTTTTATTGTAACAACCAACATTCATTTAGAAATTTCGAATTTTTATTGTAACAATTAAATAGTTTATGTTTATAATATTCTATAAATAGATTCACATGCTTTCAACAAAATTTAATTTATTACGAGTAATAAAAAATTATATGCCTCGAACTGGGCTCGAACCGGCGATCTTCCGTTTGTCAGGCAAGTACTTTACCTCTAGCCTAAACCCAATTTAAATATTGTATTTTTTTTTTAAATTTCAACCTTAAATATTTTCGAGTTTCAAATTTAAATATTTGTCTAAAAATAGATTTGTATGTCTAATAGAAATTCGGTTGCTAATCTCAATATTTTATTAGAGTTACCAAAACTATAAAAAAAATGTATGCAATATTATTTCAAAATTATTTTATTAATAAAAATTCTTCTCCGCGAACTCGGCTCGAACCGGCGACCTCCTGCTTGTCAGGCAATTATTTTACATCTAGCCTAAACTCAATTTGAATTTCTATTTTTAAATTTCTACTTTGAATATTTTTTTTCTTTCAAGTTTAAATATTAATGTCTAAAAATAGATTTGTATGTACAACATAAATTGGGTTGCTAATCTCAATATTTCATTAGAGTTACCAAAACTATTAAAAAACTTTATATAATTTTAAAATTGGTAACGAAAACATATATTTTAGATAGAGTGATCGTTTTTTTTTTGCAGGCGAAACAAATATTCGATTTTGGCTAAATGACTATAGTAATTGTTTGAGTAGTTGGAAATGTAGTTGTAATAGTATTGTCATAATGTGTCACAAAACCTTTTTTTGTGTTATCTTGTAAAATATAGCTTATAAAACTAAAAATAAAATGTTTTTGTATTGGTTGTTTAGTTTTTTATGTAAGAGCAATCAGCTGTTTTTTGCTGTTACTTAACGTAGTAGGTAAAATTCTGTTTTTAACAGGTTCGTCCGGCACGCAACGTTTCATTTCAGACAAACTAAACACACACACTCATTTTCATACATCAAAAACAAATCAGCTGATTCGTCACGGAACGTAACGTACAAACTAATTCAGTCTTAAGTCTATAAATATTTAGTAAAAGTTTTTTCTAATTGTAGCAGAGTAAATTGCTATTTTTAGTATAACTAAAATTTTGTTAAGTTAACAGTTTTATTTTTGCTGTTTTTATTTTATTAATAGTTAGCAAATAAAATCTGCTAATTTTAGCAGTTTTAGTAGCTTTTTCTGCTATTTTTACAGGTTGATTTTAAAGAGTGCAACGTTTCAGTATAAATTTCAAAGAAGGGCTCACTGATACATCAGGCACTCATCAATTATGCTCCAAAGTAGGTTACCTCCGGTATTCAAATTTTTAGCTCTTGCCAATTTTATATTTATCAATCGATTTTTGAAAATGAAACATTTTTGTAATCTGCTTGTAACGGTCAACAATACATACGCTGTGTTAGGGCTATCTCAAAAAGTGCATAAGTTATCCGTATTTGAAAAATAAAAATCCCGTTTTTTGCCAATGGAAAAGGCAAATCAAAGCAGATTGTTTAAAAAAGTGATATCAAGTTATTTAATTAAACAAGTTTCATGAAATTTTTGTGTAAATATTAATCTTTTATATATAATGAATGTATTATAATGAGATATATAACAAGCTGAACATTACTATTATTATTAAAACGAAAAAAAAAAGACCAAAAGAAATCACACAATTCCCAAAAACTATAAAAAAACTCCAAAAATAGGATTCTTACATTTATCGCTGCACTCAGGGAACTTCTGCTATAAATATTTTTGGTTGTTTGAGTAGTAATATAGTATCTTTATTTTTAAGTGAAAAGGCAGTCATTTGTACTATATTTGTAGTTAATTTAAAAAGCAAACCATTCCAAATTACTGTAGTGTACTACACTTACAATAATATGTAGGTAAAGACCACTGCAAGTGTAGTTAAAAGCAAATCAAATTTCACTTAAAGAAAGGACGACTTACATTTCAGTAAATTCACTAACATTGTCATTTGTTTTTTAATGTTGAAAAAATAAACCACAATTGTAGTAAACAAACATTTATGTTTTTATTTTTTTAAAGAACAAAAAACGACTGTAAAAAATTAACCTACAATTATAAAAAAGTCATTCGATGTGATTTGTTTTTTAAAATGAACTACAAGGTTAGTAAAAAATTTTTTTTTTTTCACAAATGACTGGCATTTACATTAAAAACAAATAAACTGTATTAGAACCCAAACAACTACATATTTTTAAAGCAGAAGTTCCCTTCAGTTGATCAGCTGTTTTGCTTTTATTTAAAAATATATATCAAATAGACGATTATAAATTTTTTACTACATTTGTGGTTAATTTTATTAACAATAAAAAACAAATGACAATGTAATAAATTGTAAGTCGTCTTTTTTTAAATGAAATTTCCATTGTTTTTAACAACATTTGCAGTGGTCTTTACATACATTATATTCTAAGTGTGTCTTGTCCACGTTTGAACTGATGTCAAAAAGGGCCAAGTAGAGCACATTTACTGAATTTGAGTAAAAATATCAGTGTCGAAACGGTAATGACTAGGAGAAGAAATTTCATGCCAATACATGTTTTTTTTATCGATGCACAGTGACTCATAATCGTTTTTTCGTTGGTCTAAACTCTGTAACTTTTGAAACGATTTATCTTTTTTGCTAAATATTTTTTTAATTTACAGATTATTTCTTGAACTTTTATCCAGTTTTAGATTCATTAAAATCGATTCAGTACTTCTGATTTTTTTTAACTTTTAGCATGAACATATGGATTTCTTAGTTTGTAAATCTTCTTTAGTTATTTGTTAAAAAAAACATTTGTGCATAAATAGCTAATTTTTATAACAATTATAAATATTTTTTGTAACTATTTGAAGTTTTCTTTTAAATGTTTATGATTTTTTTAATTATACAACATTATAAGCAAATTATAATTATTATTAATTTGATTCGAATATTGCTTGCAAATTTTCCATATACAGTTGTATATTTCTATGTTTAAGTGCAGGAAATTCCTTGCCCTATTTATGAAGTAAGTGCATCATTTTTTTTTTATACACTCAAAAAATAAGTTTGTTGACAAATTTGTTTAAACATTTTTAAAATATTAAACTTACTTTTAGCACTTTTTTGCTGACATCGAGTTTTCGGCTCAAAATTTTAGTTAAATGCTTTTACCAAAGAACTAATGTTTAACTAATTTACGTTGCTACCGAAATTGTGCTGATAAACACATTAATAGCATGGAGAAAAAGTAAAAAGACTTGATGTAGCTGTTGCATGTTGTATGGACGAAGTAGAGAAAAAGAAAAGATACAAACAAACAAAACCATTATAAAAACTGCACAAAATGCAAGCGAGATTGATTACATTTTTTTAATTAAAAAAATTATTAAAATTAGTTTTAATGCAAATTTATTTATAGACACAATATTTTTGACCATTCTCTTAAGCATATAGGTAACCACAAATTTTTTTTTTTTTTTTTTTGGTTTTTCGTAAGGTGGTTAGTAATGATTTGTCATTATTTTTCGCTACATCCCCATATAAAAGTAATGGCTTATGTGGTAATGATATTCTACACTAGGAATGGTTGAAATCGGAGTGGTCTGGGGGCGAGAATAATAGCCAACTGATGAATGTCATCATCGTTCTTTTATAATTTTAAAATTTAAAGGCATCTTATTTAATGCGTGAACAAAGTATTGCATTGTGACTGTATGAAGTTTCATGGCAATCCAAACAGCAAATATGAAATGACTGAAAACACCCCACTGTGTATTGGGGGAACTTGCATTGTGTATATTTTGCCAAACATACAAAAGCATAGCAAGAATATTTTTTATTACGCTTCGATATGTTGAAAGCCCGAAACAAATAAAATATACACATTACATTATAAAAAACAAAAAAAAAAAAAACCAAAGAAAAAATCCATAAAATAGGCGACAATCATTATGATCATTCTGTACTATACCATTTAGAAGCTTTGTTGCAAAGTAGATTTTTATTTGCAGCAGTGACTGAATTGCCTTTGCTAGCCAGCTCTAGCAATCATGTTGCTAAATATGTTACATTTTGAAAACTCACATTGTGTATTTTTATTAAATCAATTTTGCTTGTTATTCAATTTGCAATATTTTTTTTTCTTTGCCTTGCTCTACGTAAGTACCATAACTTTTTTTTATATAGTAGACATGTTTCGTTTTTAGATCAACTTTACACCTTTTTCTATTTGTATTATTCGTTATATTTACTTGATGCATTTAATAAATTGTTTTTGTTGTGGTTGTTGTTGTTGATGCTCCTCGAATATTGGTAGTGAGAATTAATTTTATTACCTCGTGCATTAGTTCAGAGATGGGAAACCTAGAGGTCATGGCCATTATCTCGAAAACTGATCAGAACGCGTTATAGAAAATCTGTAATAACAATGATTAATAGGTACACTCCAAGGAAGAACTTCATCATCGTTTTTCGTCCAATGAAACTGTTTCATAAATATGAGCATGATTCATGTTCACAAAAATATTGTTAAAGTGATGCGTTTTGAATTTACCCTCAGACTTGGCGCTAGTTCGATTTTCGAGATATGACCATAATTAAAATCATAAAAATTTATGAAAGCTTTCTTTAAATTTATGAAAAATTCATAAATATGACAATGTTTAATAGATTTTCATCCAATGAAACTGTTTTATATATATATGATGAAACTTTTTTTTCCTTGAGTGTAGAAAGTTAATTTTTTAAATTTTAAATTACTCCCAGCAAAAAATAGTGCTTACCTAGAAGCAGTTCCGGAATGCATTATTTATTTATCAACAGCTTCCTAAAATAATTCCAGAAGGCATTATATTTGTTCACGATGTCCTATTTGATAAGTCTCTTTTTAGCTGGTGAAAAGCGCTTCTTTCGGGTGATATAAGAAGCAATCAATTATAAAAATTGACAAAGATACATTTTTACCAAATCAGAAAAATTTTAGCCAAAACTAAATAATTTGTTTTGGGAAATGCACTTTAACTAGTTCTCCAGACTAACCATATTTTGATTAAGCAAAGTTATATTATCGATGTACCGATTTACGGTAAAAATTCTGCAAAATAAAAACCTATATTTCAGACTAAAAATTCCGACCTTTACGGCAAACCGGTCCATACTTTTTAGACCTTTCCGACTAATTAGGCTTAAGACTTTTTTATTGCTGCTATACACTTATTACGTGATACGCAAATGTCAAAATTTTTGTATTTTGAATGATTTTTATTTTGCAGAATTCTTAAGGTAAATCACTACATCGATAAAATTACTTTGCTAAATCAGTATATTTTCAGTCTTCCGAACAAGTTAATATACATTTTCCTTAACAAATTTTTAGTTTTGGTGCAATATTCTCTGATTTGGGCATAATGCTTTAATGGCAAAAATTTCTTTGGCAATTTTTGTTCAGGGAAAGTACTTTTATTCAACTTTTTTGTGCATATCAGTGTATTAAAGCCTCGAAAATATTTGTTTTGTATGACATTCCTCAGTTTGACTATTCCTTACACTCAGGAAAAAAGTTTTAACATATTGATGAAATTGTTTCATAAATCATTTGTCATCAATTATTCATCATATATATGAAGTTTTCATAAATATGATGAAGAGTTTCATAAAAATATATGACATGTTTCATAGACCTTCATCATTTCATAAAAAAGTTTCATATACTTTGTGAAAATAAATGTAATAAATTTTTAGTGAAAAACATTGAAATGTGGAAATCATAAATTTTAATAAGTTTGATATAATTTTTATTAAAAATAAAAATTATGTTTTTTAGACCTTTAATTGTGCAATTAAAATGAAAATTATTCAAGTTCCCGGCCATACTCTATATTTCTTTATTAGGATATTGTCCTAACAAATAATCTATAGAGTTTTCGTTTTCAAATTTATTAATTGACCACTTTCAGGAATGTGTTGATAGATCTATTTCGGGAATTTTCTAGGTTCCCACCATCAGAACACGTTTTGAAAGAAGTGACAATCACATTCAAAACATCAAACATTCATATAACCTAGTTTTACCACTAAATGATAACTAAAATATGAGCTCGAAGTTAGAGATTATCACCTTTGATTTAAAATAAATTGAGCATTTGTTCATTATGTGCAAGCTCTACCTTTGGCATACAATATAATAATAAAGAAATATAGAGCCATATCGAACTTGAATAATTTTCATTTTCATAAATTTTATTTTTGACTTGAAATATAGAAAATATCTTATTTAAAATTCCGAAACATCAATTAAATATTATTTGAGTTGTTCTTAATTTAAAAAAAAGTTTGTATAATAAATCGGAATTGTAATTGATTTTTTTTTAAATATAAATTTTTATTTTTTTTTTTTATTTCTAATGAAATTTTTTTAAATTGAATTGGTGTTTGCAGCTTTAATTGATGTATAAAAATATTTATGGAACGTTTCATAAAAGCTTATGAAACAGCATCATTGTATTTATGAACTGTTTCATAATATTTATTAAGGACTTCATAAAAAGTTATGAAACTTCATCATCGTATCTGTGAAACATTTCAGGAATATGAAGAAGTCTGTCTTCAATTTGCTCTTTTATGGCACAACTGCAGCATATTTATGAACTGTTACATTGAACGAAAATCAATGTTATTTTTCTTCATATTTATGAAGTTTTTCATAAATATAATGAAGTAACCATTTTTTTAGTCTTTGGACACGTCTGGTGTAAAATATGGTTTTCGGATGGCAAATTTCACATTTATGGTTGAATTTCAAAAAAAAATATTTTTTTCTTATTTCATAGTATTTATTATAATTAAAAAATGCCAAACACTTTAATTTTGCGTTAACTCCTCTTACAAAGTAATTAAAAGTTGAAAGCTGCGTCTATTTAAATTTCACTCTAAATTTGAAGTTTTACTAAAAAAAAAAAAGTACCGTTAAATGAGGTTTATAACTATAATATCATATATTGTGTAAAATTACCCTTCGTTGATAAAAATTACCCTTCGATGATTGAAAAGATAAAAAACTACTACCATATTAAATAAATAATCCATAAAGTTTATATGCGACTATTTCAATTTCGATGTCTGTGATATATATTCATGGTGGAGGGTATACAAGAAGTTGTGTAAAACCTAAAATTTTTTCCAAACAAATTTGGCATGAGTTTTTTTTCAAGAACTATTAAGTTTTATATACATTTTTCCATTGGATTGGTTCTATCTGGTTTTTTTTTTCATATATCTCAGCATAATATTTTCCGCCAAATTTTTTATGTTGTTTTTAAAAAGTTTAGATGTGTATTTTATTTCTGCTTCTTAGATTTGTTCAGTGATTTTTGTTTTGACATATTGAAACTATTAAACGTTTTTTAACCTGTGTGTAACATAACATTAAATGACATCTACAACATTTGTTGGTATTTTAATGCTAACAGATTGTAAGAACAAGTATATTTTTAAAATAGTTTTATATGTTTTTGTTTTGTACTTAAAAACTAACAAAATCTATGTGACCGTATGTTTTTTTTTTCTAAATAGCAAGTGAAATATACCACAAAAATATTATGGCAAATAATATTTTAAAAAGTTGTCATTATTTTTATAGCTTTTTTGAGAAAAATATTTTGAAAAAGGAAGTTTAAAAAAACAAACTTAAGAAAATAAAATCTAATAAAATAAATGGCTCCATTTAAGAAATAAGTGAACATTTAGCAACTGTACACTCAAATGAAAAAGTTAGTGAAGTCAGCAAAAAATTTTGCTGAGTCAGCAAAATTTTAGTCAGGAGGGTGCTTGCGAAAAAATTGCTAATGTCAGCAAAATCTTTTGTTGAAAAACAGCGGGCTGATTTTTAGCAACAAAATTAGTAGATTCAGCAAAAGTTTTGCTAACACTTATTAGATTAGACTGAAAAAAAACTCAAAAAATTTGTAGAAAAATTATACTTTTGTTAATTTATTTGCTGAAAATCATAAAACATTATTTTGTGATTCTTTTTAAAATAATTTACAATACGTTACAAAATATAAAAATGTTCATACTCCCAAATTGACGATATGAATTAATGTAATATCTAAAACCAATAGAAACAATTATATATAACATAAACGAAATTATCTTTGAGCTACTTACATCAATTATTGTCTAAATAATGCTATCTTTTAAAGGAACACAAATGCCGCAGAGAATTATAGAAACGAAACGAAAAAATAACAAAATATAACATAGACAACCCTTTTTTGCAATAAGAAAAAGAATACAGAAAAATCTACTTTAGCCTGTCTACCTATTGCATATTTGTTTGCAATTTGACCACACAAGATTATTAATATATATAAACATTTAGTTTACAAATACACATTTAATTTTTATTAAATTTAAATATTTTATTTTGTCTTTTATTTAATTAATAGATAATTACTTTCACAAGCCGGTGACGACGCAAAATTTAAGTTGTTTTAATCCACAATTTTGTTTTATGTATGAAAAACAGATACAAAAATCTTCCATGGTTGATTTTTTTTATATTATGTCTTACTAGAGTTGTACTTTTTAGTATAATTTTCCTCGTCACTACTACATCGTGACATGCCGCGACAACTAATTCATTCTGCGTATATCTTTCAGTCGTTTATTGATGTGCTAATCAACACAATTTTTTTAGCAAAATAAATTAGTAAAACATTAGTAAAATATTAGTAAAACATTAGTTCAAAACAGTTAAGTGCTGAATAAGTATAACTAAAATTTTATTTTAAAACATAATTTTAGCAATAAATTTGCTGAAAAATAGTACACCTGATTTACAAGATGTTTTACTAACTTTTCTACTAACTTATTTTTTTTGAGTGTATTATAGAGTTTCTTAGAAAATAATTTGTTTTGTGAGAATGTACAACGAATTCTCAAAATCTGTTTGAAAATTCGTTTCGCGTCACAGGCAAAGTGCAAGTTGTGCCTTGTTATAAAACCTTCAAAAAATTGCTTAAAACTTCACCTTTTCAAATGGAATATGTTTTTTACTTCGTTTTATAGTTTCGCCAACAAAATTTTGTTTTATTCATAAAATTTATTTAACATTAATTTCTACATGACTCGCTTATCTTGTAATAATTTGCATGTTTAACTAACACTTTAACCATAACACGACAACAATTATAATTATTTTTTATTTTTTTAATATTGGTGTTATCTTGTATTAATCCAGTTCCGTTTTATTTTCAAGTATTAAAACACGTATGGTAATAAAGGGAAATAACAAAACACTTGATTCCTCATTCAAATTATTTAAACACCCACGAGATATGAGTCCAACAAAATGTGTCATTCCTAGATGGAATCTTTGTTTGCTGTTTTATATTTCTTATTTGCAACTTATGCTGTAATATCCCGTTTTTTGATTACGTCTCCCCATTTTCCCTTATTTAATATTAAACCTCGTGTATACGTATGACTAAAAAAAAAATATTATTAAATTAATAAAGGGTTTACGATAATTATACTTTTTTATATGTGGGGCGTTTATTTCAAAACAGATTTATCAAACAGCAATATTAAATTAAATTAAAATTAAGTTAATTTCTTTGTTAATTATATCAAATGATAGAACATGGATTTCAACACGTAAAACTTATTATTTATAAATAGAACAATTTAAAAAAGTTTGTATTTTATAAAAAAAAAAAAAAATAGCTGCAGAACATGTATTTTGCATGATTAAGGTTGACTATATAAAGTCATAAAAAGCAAGTAAAATCTATGTAAATTTGAGTAAATTTACAGTTTTTTTAATTAAATTTAGTATATTGACTCACAAAGGCGTACCCAGGATTTTGTTTCGGAGGGGCCCAACATTATGATAAATTTATGATAAATTTCAAATAGTTTAAAATATCGAAACGTAACATTTTCTATATATTTTAATCTTGCTTGTTGGCGATTCCTCCAGATTTCATTGAAAATTTGATATAATATCAAAGAGACAAAAGTATTAACAAATTGGTAGGAAACATAACGGCCCAATTGCATATTTAGTGGATAAAAATGAATTTCAAAGTTCCTCGAAATTTTTTTGTTTTAAAACTTTTTAATATTTATAGTACTCCAATGGAAAGGTGTAGTTGTATTTAATTTGATAAGAAATTTGTATATTGTTTTTTTTTTTGAAAGAAGCATGGAAACACTCAATTTGTTTCTTCTTTACCCTATTTTAACCAATCAACGTGAAATTGGCAGCTAAAAAGATACACATTCTTAATAATTTAGCCAGATTCTATCGTTCGGAGGACATCAATCAGCGGATGCTTCCCAAATTAGTTTTAAATAAATAACCGTTATTATCAGAGAAGACAAATTTGCCATTTTTGCCTTTTTTATCATTTTTACTCATATTTGCTCACCTTGTCAGTTTTTATTTTTAAGCCTTACGATTTTTTAGCTTTAAAATTGCTTTTTTTAATTAAGTTGCTAAGTGAAAAAGGGAACATCTGACATTTTGGCCGAAATGAGTTAATAATGCAATCATATAGATTCGAATACGCTTTATTTAAT
This sequence comes from Delia radicum, assembly GCA_021234595.1. Classification (NCBI taxonomy): domain Eukaryota; kingdom Metazoa; phylum Arthropoda; class Insecta; order Diptera; family Anthomyiidae; genus Delia; species Delia radicum. The sequence continues at coordinate 125,608,823 of CM037855.1, forward strand.
GGGCACAATAAGAAAATGATGCGAAAATTATTTGATTAAATATTTATAATTTTAGAAGTGTATAAACTTCACTTAAGTGCAAAAAGGGAACATCTAATGGCCTTAGTGGATACAAAGCGTTTCAAAAAGATGTTTCATTAGTTTCCAATTCATGACCACTCATTTCATCCATGCGAAGAAGAATTTATTGTGTTTGCTAAAAGAGCTGCAGAGAAATTCGAAATTACACAGGTTGAAGGTTGAGATAAAGTAGATTATAAAAATTGGTGGAAACATTTTTATAAAAAAAATGTTATTAGCAAAGAGACGGCTGGAAAAGGATTTCAAAAATGGCAGAAGCAAGATTTTAGAATTTCTAAAGTTTCCAATTTGAATAGGATAGCAACAGTCCTGGTGAAACCATTACGCACCCTTCTATTGATGGCACAGGGAAACACACCTTTATCTTGAAAAAGAAAAATATTTTTATTTTTATTTTAGAAATGTTGAGGTTAAGAAGAAGAATAAACGTTTTTCTCTAAAAATTATAAACACTATTAATTTTAAAATCAGACTAGACAAGTTTCTGCCTTTTCTATTCTATTTTTAGATTTTTGTTTACTTTTCTAATCTCCTCCATCTCCATTTCAGTCTATGTTAGTACAAAGGAGGCTTATGCAGATAATATACCTATTAACGAAAATAAAATCAAAAATGTGTATAAAGTTAAACAATATTCCCGATGAATATGATTGCTTTTATAAGGAACTGCTTAAATGGCCTACGACAAAAGCAGTAGAAGATGATTCTTATGAATAGTTTAATATTTAAGCCAATTCTAATCAATAACACAATATTTAATGATTATTATAATTAATAAAATGCTTATGAATAATAAAAATGCCATTTTGTTAATGTAATAAATGAATTTTCTATTTATATAACGTGTTCTTTGGATGTTATAACTACACTCAGTGAACTTCTGCTTTAAAAATATGTAGTTGTTTGGGTTGTAATACAGTTTCTTTATTTTTAATGTAAACGTCAGTCATTTGTAAAACAAATTATAATATTTACTAACCTTGTAGTTCATTTAAAAAAACAAACCACATCAAATGACTGTTTTATGATTTTACATTCATTTTTTTACAGTTGGTTTTTGTTATTTAAAAAAATAAAATAAATGTTTGTTTATTTTTTACTACCATGTGGTTCATTTTTACTACAATTGTTAGTCATTTTTTGAATATTAAAAAACAAATGACAATGTTAGTTGAATTTACTGTAATGTAAGCCGACCTTTTTTAACTGAAATTTCATTTGTTTTCAACTACAATTGCAGTGGTCTTTACCTACATAGTAGTCTAAGTGTACTTTATTTGAGTATTGCTAAGAAACCAGTGTAAAAAGTGTCATCTTGACAACTTCACATTAAAGGCTGTTGCTCCCTTTACGAGCACAGAACTTAAAACTTGCATTTATTATTATCTATAATTAACTACACTGTTTTAATTGATTATCTCAAAATTAATGTTTTGCAGATGTTCCTTTTTTTTCTTAAAATTTTTTGCTTTTTCTTTTAAAAAGTGTAATTTCTTTACTTTTCTTTTATTTTTGCTATTTTTTCCCTTTTTCCAATATTGTTTTTTTTGCCATAAACACCACGGATCTTGGCATTTTTTGTCTTCTCTGTTTATTAAATTTATTTTTTGATAAAAAAAAACTTATACATTTTATTTGGCTGTATTCAGTGTCCAAACCCGTAACCCAAACAGTTAATCGGCTTTTTATTTTTAAAAACCGAACCAATTTCTAGTATTTTGCATATTCGAATATTTGAGAAACAGTGTTTTTAAGTCGGTTAGATGGTAATATTTTAACAAAATATTTTACTTCAGAAACTAGCAAATCCTCTAAAAATGCGTTATCTTGAAATGATATTACAAATTTGAAAAATATTTTCTTTACAAATTTTCGCAATTTTACATCATCATAGAAAATTTCTACAATTCGTCAATTTTACACAAAGTGTGCATAGGTTCGAAATAATACGTATGTACAAACAGCCAAAAACCTGTTTTTTAAACAAAAATATGCCAAAAAATGTAATAGATAATCTTCAGTATTTGTAAGAATGAGTTTGAATTAAATGGAGAATACATAATCGTCCTTATTACGAGTTTCAATTGCAAAATCGTGACTTAGCCGAATTTGCTTTAAAAAAAATCGTTAATAGCACATGTTTTAAAAAATTTATTGAATTTATCATAAATAGCAATCAAAATATAAAAATCTATTTATTTTCCAGAATTATATTTCTTTATATTTTCCTATGTACATTTTATATTTTACATTTTGTATTAAGTCGAAAACTTGACTTACAAATTCGACTAGTCAAATATCGCCAATTCCTAAATTTCGGAAAAGCGATTGGCTTGATCCACTAGATGGTAGCGGATACGACAAAAAGTTATTAAACCATAAATCAAAAAAAAAATCGTATCCCGCCCTGGGTACGCCACTGATGACTCACCTACTATGTTATTTATTAAAATTTCATGCCATTTGAAATATGCAAGAAAATTAAAGGCCTCATTAGTTGTTACTTTCTGTTGCCGTTCTGTGTCGTTCTGTTCTGTAGGTAATATTTTGTAATTACTTTTTCTGTGAGAGGAATCAGCTGTTTTAAAAAGTAAAAGAAACTCAAACCAAAAATATTCAAATCAGGGATGATAAATGCGATTTTAAAATAGTACCAACCTGCATATAAAATAGTACTTTTTCGGCATCACAAGTATAAAAAAAATTTAAATATAAATTAACAAACAAATCTTTGTACCCTCCAAAATGAACAATTACAAATGAAACAACAAAAATATATTAAAAAAAAAAATATGTTAAGAGGTGAAAACAAAATTTTGAGGTGAAAAACTATTTGGATGTAAAAAACTAAATTGTGTCGTGAAAAACATTTTTGAGGTAACAAAACTATTTTTGAGGTGAAAAAAAAGTTTTTGTGGAGAAAAAAGAATTTGCGGTGAATTTTAAATATTATTCACCTCTTAGCGTCTTGTGGAAAAATATGACGTTATATTTTAGACACTACAATAAATTCTAATAATATACAGTACATTATACACCAATTTATATGGAAAATTTAGAGGTACTTTAACATTGTCACTCATTACTTTTGGACCGCTGGACCGATTTTGCTCATTTTCAATACCAAACTTTTCGGAAAATGTACATAAAGCTATGTAAAAACGAACAGTGCGTACAAAGAAAATTAGCCGATATTGATTTAAAAAATTTAAAAAAATTTTTTTTTCTTAAATTCAGCAAATTTTTAATATTTTTTGAATGTGCTATTAATATCTTGCTGTATTGAATTACATTTCTCACATTTTTTTTGCGATTTCAATCCTTGTGATTGGTAGCAAACAAATTCAATTTCACATTTTTATAAGATTTTTATTATTATTTTTATCTAATATAATCATCTGTAATCAGTCGCACTCAGTGAAATCATTTGATTGAATTCACAGCGTTTGGTTCCGAATTAATTCATTGTTCATATGGGACTGCAAATCGAATTAATAATTATTGAATTTTCAAGGGACCAAGAAATTCATACATAGAAAAATTTGTAAATCGTACTAAATGAGTCATATTAGTATCATGGTACATCTGAGGTTCAAATAGTCCCATAAAAAATACTATAGTACCAACTTTATCATCCCTGATTCAAATATTGAGAAAAATATTTCACAACAAACTAATACATACGCACTTTAGGCTGTTAAACCTATGATCACCTATGCTGCCCTGGCATGGTGGCCAAAGGTTGAACAGGTAGGGGCAAGGGATGCTCTCAAGAGGATCTACCGTCTTATGTGTATTGGCATAACAGGGGCAGGCGGAACCTGCCCGACGGATGCCATGGGGGTTATGCTGGGGATACCACCATTGCATATTTCTGTAATGGAGGCTGCCTGCATAGGATCCTCCAGACTAAGAGAATTCGGTGACATGAGGGGAGGTGATCTAAGGAGTCACATGAGGATCGCTGGAATCCTAATTGATGACCCGATTACAAAGGTTACGGATTGGAGGTCACCGGAGTACATCTTTGATAGGAACTTTAAAGTGATGCTGTTCGACAGGGCCATGTGGACCAACAGATCCTGGGAGCCAGAGCGGGGTTCTCAGATATGGTTCACAGATGGTTTCCAACGGGCCTTACCCATGGGTAGATACCCCTCCATTTTTCAGGCAGAGATTTTTGCTATCTGTGTCTGCGCGGAGGAGTGTCTACGAAGGGGCACTATTAGATCTCGCATCTACATTCTTTCTGACAGTCAGGCGGCATTAAGGGCTTTAATGTCCTATGAGGTGTCATCTGGTCTGGTCATGGAATGCATTCTGGCTCTTAACCGACCTGGCTCTTAACCGACTTGGCGCAACTCGCTTACCTTAGGGTGGGTTCCTGGTCACGAGGGGCATGAGGGCAACGAGAGGGCAGATTGTCTTGCTAATTGCGGGGCCCAAAGGCCCTTTATTGGCCCTGAACCATTCTGTGGTATACCTTTGGGGTATGTTAGGGAGAAGCTCGGGTCGTGGAGGGAATCAGAATTCTCTCTCTATTGGGAAAACTCTCTTGGCCAACGACAGGCTAAGAGATTAATTTCTTTTTCCAGTGCAGGATCGAGGAGACTCTTGTCCCTCGGGAGGGGTGACTTGAGAACCCTGGTGTCTTACCTGACTGGACACTGCAATCTCAGATACCACCTGCGCAAAAGGGGTCTTTCGGACACGGATGAGTGTAGGTTTTGCGAACTGGTAGCTGTCCGAGGCTTTGTGAAAGGCGTGCCAAGTTTCTTGGCGATCGCTTTGTCTTCCCTTCGGACATTATGAAGATTTTGCCTAATAGGATTATTGGCTTTATAGGTAGCTTGAATCTTTAGGGTAACTTTAGGCAGCACAAAAGACCTAAGTTGGTCGCGGTGCATAGTGCCATATAATCTAATCTAATCTAGGCTGTCACTTAACGTTGAATTCTATTTTCAATAGATTTGTCCGTAACAGAACAGAACGAAAAGTGAAAACTAACCAGACGTACAGACTTTCAATTGAACAGAAACAAAACAGCTGATTTGTAACGGAACAGAACGTACAAACTAATTCTGCCTTAACTTTGTCAATAAAGTTTTTCAAGGAAAATTTGAAAAAAAATAAAATACTCTTTTAATTTAGAACTAATTCTGAAAATTTAGTGTAATAGAAATTTCAGTTTATGTAGAAATCGGCCAAAATGTTATTTAACATGTTTTTTTATATAACATTTACAAAAATAAAAAAAATAACAGAATTTTTTTTAATTCTCCTAATTTTTAAAATTTTTGTTTGTAAAATTGCAACAACTCTTCCATTAAATTACGTTTCATAGAGTCTTTAGTTATTTGTAGTGAAGGTTTAAGTGAAAAGCTTAAAGTTTTAAATTTTGCAGCACATTTTTCAAAAAAAAAATTTGTATTTTTAATGCTTTCGTTATAAGCGTATAATTTTTATCAAAATTCGTAAATGGGCCCAAAAAAATTTGTTCGTTATAAAAAAAGTTCGCTATAAACGGTGTTCGTTATAACCCAATTAGTTTGTATGAAATACGTTAGTAAATGAGTTGCGGCCAGAAAAGTCGCCCGCTATAAAAAAAAGATCGTTATAACCGGTGTTAGTTATTAGCGAACTTCACTGTACAATATTCATCGAATAGTTCCTTCAAAACGAAGCCGAGTAAGCTATTCGAGTCGACTGAATTCTTTTTTTAGAATTAAAAAAAATGTTGCCCGGTTTTTATATAAATTGAGTTATCTATTACACCAAAAATTCAGAGCTAGTTATACATTTTTTCAATGTTTCTACATATGACGAATTTCAAAAATTGTCGACACTTATCATTTATCTTTAACGGTGAAAAAATTATTTCGGTTTTAAGCAAATTAATAACATTAAAAAACAAAAATGCATCCAAAATTATAAAAATTTCTAAAAATTTCTTAAATAATGGCTAAATCCAACATTTTCGGGCTAAGTATGCTCATAAAGTGGCTGAATTGGCAACAATGACTATCATGTATATCAAGCGATAGCTCATGGGTAGAGCGCCAGCTTGGCATGACCCATTTCGTGTGTTCAAACCACACGCCATACACAAGATTTTTTTTTTAATTAAGAAATAAATAAAAAAAAAGTGAAAAAGAACATAATTTTCGTTGGTTCACACTTACATTGGTTGTGATTAAAAGGAGCAACTACCTTCCTATGACAAGCCAATGTTAAATTCACCGAAGACAACCCCAAAATTGAACGACATTCGATTCAGCAGTTGTAGTGTTTCTATTACTATTTTTTCCATATTATTTTAAGAGTGATATTACATTTTCAAACATAACATTATATGTAATCATATATGGTGAGATATAAGCTATATAATATAAGATATAATAGTAATAATATATACTATGGCGGGTCGATTTAAAATCGCTAGGGCTCAAAATAAGTAACTTTGCCGAAGGAACCATACCTCTAAAACGAATTCTGATGTCCCGACTTTTGACCCAAAGGGTCAAATTTTGAAAAAGCCTACTTTGATATTTCAGAAAGTAGGAGGAATCTCTCCAAGATTATTGGAGGTACTTCTTCTCCGGGAGACGCGCTAGCAGATTAATGCATAAATCATCATTGTTGAAAGAGGGCCTTTTTAGCCGTGTTTTTATAGCAAAATGTACAAATCTCGGGATAGAGATATTTCAGAAAGTAGGAGGAGTCTTTCCAAGATTAGGGTCTCTATTTCTTCTCCGGAAGACGATCTAGCAGATGAATTATATTCGATTGGGTTGGATTCGATTGGGGCACTCTAAATGGGTCAAAGTGGAATTTTTTAAAATTTGACCCTACGGGTCAAAAGTCGGGACATCAGAATTCGCTTTTGAGGTATGGTTCTTCGGCAAAGTTTCTTATTTTGATCCTTAGAATACGATTTTCCTTGAACGTTGAGCGATTTTTTTGCCTCCATACAAATCGACCCGGCCTAATATATACTGTCTTATACAAATTATTTTTCTGTGTGATCGAATATAAGCTTATATGTATGTATATATAAAGCAACTCTATATATGACAGAAGATTAACAATTTTGGTTGAGATATGATTATATACGGGGCACCAGCACCATATATTTTGTTATATATAACCCCATACAGAGGACCGATTTCGGTGACGCGAAATGAAACATGTAAGGATGAAGACATTTTTAATAAATAAATAACCATTGTACGGTTTTTTTTTTGTTTATTTATGATGATGAACTTCAATAATCTTGCTCACATCATAATTTATGATTAAAGATCGCAAAATAAACTTTTGGTTTAAATTTAAAAAAAAAAGTAAAACACAACTAAATTTTTTTTAGATTCTGATTAAATATATTTCTACTACGTAGCAAAAAAATTCTGCTAATTTTTTGCAATTTTCCTGCAGTCTCATTTTGAACTTATTTTGAGTAGTTTTATCAAAAATGCTTACCAATTTCTTCTACATATTAGTGTTTATTAGAAAAATAGTGAGCTAATAAATAAGTAATTCAACAATATAATGTAACACTTTGCAATAATAACACTAGGGTCGACCCCATAGGAAAAATACGCAAAAAATCGTAATTTTATCGCCATTAGTGATATTATTTAGAATATTGTATTTTTTTTTTATCAAGTTTCATCTTATACTTGTAAAATTGTTTGTTTTTGGGTTTTTTATAAACCAATATTTCCGGCTATTTGTTAATCTTAGAACACAAATATAAATTTGCAACAGCAATCCAATGACTAACGTATGACTTTGTGCTAACATAATTCAAAACCTACAACATTTAATCATATAGGAAATTCCCAAAAAAATTACCACTTAAAAAAACTACACTGCAAAAAATTGATGCAAGATTTTACGAAAAAAACTTTCGTACATTTTTTTTTCGTAATAAATACGAAAATTTTGTAAATGCAACGAAATTCTGTTAGGCATGAATTGACTAATTTTACGAATATAACAAATATTTTTCGTATTTATTTTTTTTGTATGTTCTGTACGATAATTTATTATTTTCTGGTGCGCCCCGGTAGGCTAGTTGGTAGCGTGCTGGCTTATCAGTGCGGGGGTCGTGGGTTCGATTCCCACCAGAGGCACTGGTCTGTTTTCGCTACAACGCGCCGAAGGCTATAGTAGCTAGTGCTCGGTTAGGGTAATAGTATATAATTTCTAATGATATGATTATTAATTAAAAAAATTAAAAAAAAAAATAAAAACTATTATTTTCTGATTTCAAAAATATTTTTTTTTTCTACTTTTCAGATGCAATACATGCCGCTGAAACATATTATTTTATATAAGTTTTGTAAATTTTGAAGTAATCTTGCTGATTTTTTGTAGGATTTTTTTTTTCTGAGATGGATTTTTAACTCAAAAATATAATTCACTACTCAAGAGTTCCAGGCTACTAAAAAAAATTACTCGGGGATCACATTATTACAAATTACTTACTTTTGAAGATCTTAAATGTAAAAATTCTGAATTTTCCAAATTAAAACTTCTGTAGCTTTATTAAAAGTATGTTGTGAAATTCGGAATTTTTATTTTTAAGGTAATCGAAGCGATCGTTAAATATACAATTTTAATATAGAAAAAAATCTGAAAAAAATTTGTCAAAAACTTATATAAAGGAACCGCCATCTAACGTTTTTTTTTTCATCGAGTGCTTATTTCGTGAATGGTAACACTTAGCTCATGTCTGATTTGACAGATAATTAGTTTTATCCTTCCGATGAACGAATATGGTTGTGTATACGCTTGAACAACGCTGGGAAATATTGGGACGTGCCACACAGCCGAAGCTACACTCGATGTTTTGCGCCCTGTTTTTGAAGATCGCATTTTCAGCCGCAGAGCTGATGTCGTTTGGCCACCTCGGAGCTGCGATTTGACACCGTTGGACTATTATTTGTGGGGTGCCGTCAAAGATAAGTGTTACGCCAACAAGCCAGAGACAATTGACGCTTTAAAGGACAATATTCGTGAAGCCATTGGTGAAATATAGCTGCACACAATCGATAATGTGCTTAAAAATTGGACCGATCGTGTAGGAAACTGCATGGCCAGCCGAGGCAGCCATTTGAATGAAATTATTTTCCATTATTAACCGGAAGGATTGTACTTTCAAATAAAAAAAGAAATTTGAGAAAATATTCAGTAGTTTTTTTTATAGCATTTTCAAAGAAAATAAAGTTATTTGGAGGATTTGTTCTTTAAAAACTAAGAAAAAGTAATTTTTCGTTTTTGGCAAGTTTACAATTTTTTTAAAAAAGTATTGACTTTGTTGTTTTTTAAGTGTTTTTTCAACCTTTCACACTTTGGGTTTCGTCTTGTCTTTTTTTACAATTACAATTTTATTGCAGAATTTAAAAATTTTTTTTTGTTAAATTTTCTTGCGTTTACTGATTTTTGTTACACAACATATCCTCTGTTTCAGCGCAACCAGAAATATTTTGTTTCATTTTTTTTCCTGTGCGTCGTATTAAAAATTAATAAGATATTTATCTTTTTTTAGAGCAGTTGACGAATTTTGGCATTGATTTGTTACAGCATATTTCGGTATATTTTTCTCTTGTTTTTGCATATTTCCATAAAAAATCTCGATTAAATCTTATTTTTAATTAAAATAAATCTTATTTTTGAGCATATTTTAGTACTTTTTAGAACAAAAGCATATTTTATGTTTCAATAGTAAATATTTTTTTTTTGATTTTCAACACTGATTTCGGAAGTTTAAGCAAATTTTACGTTTTAAGAGCAAATTTTACGTTTTTAATGCATTTTTTATGAGCTAAAAATAGATTTTTTAGTTCATATGCCGGTTGCTTTGGTTATAATACATTTTTAAATTGGAAGTTTGACACTGTTGATGATACAAATTTGAAAAAAAAGATGCTTTTTATGTTCCGAAAATCTTGTGGTACTTTGATTCTAGAAAACCGAACTTTCAAAGTTTTCTGCCAAAATTATTAAAAAAAAAAATATTTAAGACTTTTTAAACTTTTTGCTTAACATTTCGAAATGTTGTAAATCATTTATGTAAAATTTTACATTTTTCGGATAATAAAGTACATATTTTACTAGCGATCATAAATATTTAACATCTGATAACTTTTTGCAGAATTTTTCTAATAAAACTAAGATGCTTGAAAATATTTAAGAAATGTCCTGGTTTAGGCAAACCAACTAAAATTTTAATGTGCATACCTCTTTCATTTAACCATGATTTAAAATTACAAACCGTGATATTTTAAAGTTATTTTGTGTCGTATTATATTATACATTTTTCAGCCGGTTTGGGGGGGGGATACATCACCCTCATCCACCTTGGATCCGTGCCGTATTGAAAATAGAGATGGTAAAATTTTGTTTTTAAATATACAGCAATAGATGATAGTACGATACAAAATTTGTACCTATGTTTAGTGTACTACGAGGGCGGTACCAAATTAGCCGACTCAACAAAGAAAACACAACAATTTTGGGAAACATTTTCTTTATTTCTCTACATAATCTCCTTCTAGGTCGCTAGACTTTTTCCAACGATATTCAAAGCTTTGATACCCTGAAGAACTGCCTAGCTCCTTAAAATAGTCATCAACCGCAGACTCCACCTCTTCGTTGTTGGCAAATCTTTTATCAGCGAGCCATTTATTAAAGTTTGGAAATAGAAAATAATCCGAGGGAGCTAAATCTGGCTAATAAAGTGTGTGATGAAACAATTCGAACTTAAATTCTTTGATTAGGCCATCGCAATAGTGGATGTGTGAACTGGTGCATTATGTTGATGAAACAACCCTAAATTTTTCGCCAATTGCGGTCTTTTTCCTCAATTTTATCAGTTACACGCAACAATAAGTTATCATAATAGTTAATAGTTTTACTTTTTGAAAGTAATTAATAAAAATTATCCCACGCGTATCCCAAAAAAACAGACGACACCACCTTGCCTGCAGATGGAACTATATTCGCCTTCTTGGACACGATTCTTCCATTCAAGTCAACTGCTTTGACTGTTCCTTTGTCTCAGGTGTAAAGTGGTGGACCCATGTCTCATCCATGGTTACTAATTGACGCAAGAACTCTACTTTATTGCTGTGAAACATATCCAAACACTCAATTGTTCTGGTTGCGAAAGGACGTGGTAGAGAAGAATGAGTGTATTTTCTAAAAATCATAACTACATTGCAAATTTTCAATTTTTTCTGAATCAGACTGCGTAGTTTCTAGTATTGAACCTTCGTCAGTGACCCTGTTTTTTGAATTTTTTTTTTAATAATGTAATATGTGTTATGTTTTTATTGGTTCGATTGCGTCTATATGAAATTTTCTGTGCAATCACTGACCGTGGTATAGATGAACTTGATTTCTAATGCCACATGCACTCGCACTACACATTATACAGAGCGCTTAAGCCCTCTGAGCTATCGTCAGGTCGACTTTTGTTGTGATTAAAACTAGTTTTATTCAATACACGGTGTTTTTTGTTCTTGCATACATAATCTCAGAAGTACAACTCCAACAACACAACATGTTCTCTTTTTAGAAGCTTACCTCACTCTATTGTGAGCAAACGCGGCACCCATCTTGCGCACAGCTTTCTCATCTTCCAAATTTTGGGATCAATATGCACTGTATAGCACTTTTTGAACTACCTATCATTTCAGTTATCTTACTCACCTGCTTCCAATATTATTTTGTGAATTTTCTTAACCAGTTTCTGGCGTAGGACACCCCAATTGGACAACCACTACGGTGTTCGTCTTGACAGCTAGTGCGGCCTAGTTTAAAACTTAAACTTTTATGGTCGCAAACGAAGGTGCAGACTCCCCAATATTAGAATCAAGCTCGGCTTTAATAATTGGTTGGATTGAGACCTTTCAAATGAAAGTATTGAATTACATAACGGCGACCAATTTTTTTCTCCATGTTTACAACTTCACTGAGATCGTTTACTTGTAATGGCTCCAAAAAAAATCTAAAGAATGTGGCGCTCTGAAACTTAAAACATATGCTTTATAAGGTTGCCACTTTTCACCAAAGTATTTTTTTCAAAATATTGTCGCCATCTATACGTAAGTTCGACTAATTTTGGGACCCCTCGTATGTCCATGTGTGCTAACAGTGTGTAAGCTCAACCCAAAAATACCAAACTCTTCGTCAAATTGAAAATAAAATGTTACCATCTCTATTTTTACAATACAACACTTAGTTCACCAACACTTAGTACACCAAAAAAATTTAATAATACAATTTTTTTTAAATTATTGATAACCTTTTTTATTTAAAAGCTAAGAACATTTTACAAAATTTGTTCATAACAAAGCAAACAAAACATCCAAATTCTTTTGGAAATACTTTTGTGGTGGGAAACAACGAAATTTTTTTGTAAAATCTAAAAAATCCTTCGTAAAATGTACACAAAAATTTCGAAAGACTTTCGTGTTGCGAAACAACGAAATTCGTTCTTAAAACACAAAAAAAACCGTTAAATGCACACAAAAATTTTGTGGATTTCGTATATATTTCGTTCAATGTACGAAAGGTTTCGTATACTCGTATATACGTATGGCGTTTTTTTCAGTGTATATATAAACTTTTAACAATACAAATAAGTAGGCCACCAAAGTATTAAATATTTATAATAAATTTAAAACGGAGGGTGTTTTCATATAAATTTTAAAATACACCACAAACGAAGATACAAAAATAAACCCTTTAACTTATGGCTTATTTTATAGTTTTATATCCTCGAGACAAATTTTTTGTTATTTTGTTATAAAAAAATTATGCTACACTTTATCTTAATCTTTTAAGAAATCGAAAACTCTCTGGCACCTTACAAAATAAAAGTGTTTCCTGTCTGATGAAATAAATAAAACGGGAATAATTCATATGTTCTGTAGAAACATTTCTAAAACCGAATACTAGCTACGCATAATGTTAGTTTTTTTGTAAGGGTGGCTGGTTAAAAATTACAAAAAAAAAAAATGTTTTAGCAAAAGATCATCGTCATTTGTATTTGTAGTATTTTATCATTTAGACATGATCTTTGTTGTACTCCGTTTTGTTTTTAAGGCAACAGTCGTATAAAAAGTGAAAACTAGCTAGCAAGAACCAGGCTTTAAAACAGGAAATAATGACCTATCTTAATAATATGGATACAATAAAATTATTTTTATAAGTTTGTTTTTTTTGTTATTATACTTTTTTGCATTATGTAGGCCTAATTGTATAGAAAATTTCAATTGCTAATTAAATTGTATTAAAAAAAATTGCATGTACTTTGGATATATAAATTTAATTATATTCTATACTATTTTTTCTCGTTACAGGTTAGTTATAAGATGCATATAATGTGGTAATAAACTCACAATCAGTTGGAAATAACCAATGGAGCAGCCGTCAATTAAGCAAGAAGGTGGTAAGATTTTGTCGCAAAGTATGAGAGAAAAATAATATAGTAGGCAGAATGATTAAATATAATAAAATTTCTCCAGCAAAAAATAAACATAGCCCGAAGAAAAAAGTTTATATATAGTCGTATATAGCTTGATATAGTGGTATCTTATTATATATATGGCCAAATGTAACAATATATTCTTACATCTAATACTTATTTTTACTAGCAGTTCTAATATGGGGCTATATAATTATATATCATTATATCTTCTGTTACATATAATTTGATCTTTTTATCTCATCATATATAATTGATATTGCTCTATATCAGATCATATATACTTCCATATATATTATGGCGGGTCGATTTAAAAATCGCTCAACGTACAAGGAAAATCGTATTCTAGGGATCAAAATAAGAAACTTTGCCGAAGGAACCATACCTCTAAAACGAATTCTGATGTCCCGACTTTTGACCCGTAGGGTCAAATTTTGAAAAATCCCACTTTGACCCATTTTGAGTGCCCCAATCAAATCCAACCCAATCGAATATAATTTTTACATTCATCTGCTAGAGCATCTTCCGGAGAAGAAATAGAGACCCTAATCTTGGAAAGGCCCCTCCTACTTTCTGAAATATCTCTATCCCGAGATTTGTACATTTTGCTATAAAAACACGGCTAAAAAGGCCCTCTTTCAACTTAAATTTTAACCCCTTAACGGTCACCTAGAATGATGATTTATGCATTAATCTGCTAGCGCGTCTCTCGGAGAAGAAGTAGCTCCCATAATTAATACTACTTTCTGAAATATCAAAGTGGGCTTTTTCAAAATTTGACCCTACGGGTCAAAAGTCGGGACATCAGAATTCGTTTTAGAGGTATGGTTTCTTCGGCAAAGTTTCTTATTTTGATCCCTATAATATGATTTTCCTTGTACGTTGAGCGATTTTTTTGCCTCCTTATAAATCGACCCGCCCTAATATTTATAATTATATATACGCACATATAAAACAATAAAACCAAATAAATTTCATAATTTCAATATTATGATGGAGGCATACTCTGTATTTCTTTATTAGGATATTGCCCTAACAAATAATCTGTAGAGTTTTTGTTTTCAAATTTATTAATTGATCACTTTTGAGAATGTATTCATAGATCTATTTCGGGAATTTTCTAGGTTCCCATCATCAGAATACGTTTTGAAAGAAGTGACAATCCCATGCAAGACATCAAACATTCATATAAACTAGTTTTCTCACTAAATGAGAACCAATATATGAGCTCAAAGTTAATGATTATCACCATTGATCAAAAATAAATTGAAAACTTGTTTGTTATGTGCACCCTCTACCTTTGGTATATTATAATACACAATTTTTGTTTTTTTTTTCTCCTTTTTATTTTCAGGCTTGTTTTGTTTAAAAACAAGATGTAAAGGGGGAGTAAACTTGACCGTACTTTGTCTCTTATACAAGTTTGATGTAATTTTTATTAAAAATAAAAATTATGTTTTTTCGACCTTTAATTGTGCAATGAAAATGAAAATTATTCAAGTTATATTTTCGTTATTAGGATATTGTCCAAACAAATAATCTATAGAGTTTTTGTTTTCAAATTTATTAATTGACCACTTTCAGGAATGTGTTGATTAGGCATATAACTTTTTTTTTGACTAAAATTTAACATTCACTACGCTATGGGGAATATTGTACTGATAATAAAAAACGTTATCTTAGGCCAGTTTGAAACAAAAACCTTCCGCACCGAATGCGATTTCTAAACCTTCCAAGATTTTTTAGTTTTTTTTTTTTAACAATTTTAAAACAACATAACAATATTAATAAAAGAAAAGTACAAACTAGGTGTTACAAGAAATAAATTTGAAATTTAGTGTTCGCGTTGATTTGCATAGCGAAAATAAGTCTGGCACTATTTTCACAGCTCGTTCTGCACATATGTTGCTGCGCTGCTGTCTATTAATTACAGACGGTTCTTGCACCAAGTGCCGTAAAAATCATTCTTGAGCCTTCTTAAATGGTATAAGAGAGCTTTTTAATGATGAAAAGTTATTTGTACAGAAACAGTGATCCGAAAACCATACAGCATTCGGACGTTTTAAATGGTTTTGGTAAGACAATATCATCTTTTTAACCACACTAATTTTTTTTTTATTTTAAGTTTTATCCAAAAATTCAAAATTTCTTCAGATATTTTAGCACACCTTTTATCTTGACGCTTTTCTTCTTTTGCTAGGGGTAAAACCATCCAATAACATCTTGAAATTTTTTTCAACCGCGATTTTAATTTTTTTAAATTTCATTTTAGTTTTAAAAATGCATATCGCACACCTAGTACAAAAGTTACTTAACTCAAAATTTTTAATTTTTCAGAAATCGAAAAAAAATATTTGCAACTTTATACAAATTGAAACATAAAGAAAGACATAACTTTTTTTTAGCAATAGTTAACAACAACAAAATACACTGAAATTTTTTTATTGATAAACAAGTATATTGTGCACAGGTTAAGCATATAAAACCGAAAAAGTAAAATTTTGAGTTGAGTCACTTTTGAACTCGGTGTGCGATATGGGAAATAACCAATAAAAATAAAAATTCAATACATCACAACCGAAAAATTATAAAAGGTATAAAAACGATGTACATTTCAATACCTCCCTAGATAATAAAGTCAAATTTCATTCAGGTTATGAATTCTATTTCCCGGTATTAAAACAAAAAGTAACTAAAATCAGAAAAATTATTTTAAATAGTGCCATCAAAAAAATCTTAATTCCAAACTTCATCGCATTTGGGGCGAAACCTTTTTTGACTTTCGCGAAAAAGTAATAACGCAATTATTCATATTTTTCCATGGACTATTCAGCCTTACCTGTTCAATTTTGATATTTCCACAAAATGCCAAAAGTTATACATATGCCTAGTGTTCATAAATCTATTTCGGGAATTTTCTGGGTTCCCATACGGAAAGTGGTCAATTTAAATATATCAAACTTGTCATATTAATTGATGTTAAGAATTCCCCTTTTCACTGAAATTTATAAAAATTGTATTTATATTTATAAAATTCCACACAAAATTTAGAACACATCAACTGTTTAAAAAATCTGACTTTCAACTAATGTTCTGATAGTTTCTCAATTTTAAACAGAATAGAAATTCTAAGAAATTACCTTGAAATTCTTAATTGCAAAGTAATTTCTACTGACGATCACTAAATGTCAAATAAAAATTCTAAATTTCAATCGATAGTAAAGCAAAAGAAATATGTTAATGAAACTTTTTTGTGAAATGATGAAGATTTATGAAACCTTTGACATTAATTTCAATGAAACTCATCAGCATATATATATGCGAACTTCATAGATATGATGAATAATTATTGACAAACGATTTATGAAACATTTTCGTCAATATGATGAATCTTTTTTTCCTGAGTGTAAATAGATAAAACACAATCATAAAAAACGTAAAATTTTTTAAACTTTTTATTTTAGATTTTTTTTTTCATGCGAATAAAAATCTACCCTTATAATATCAGCAATTTACAATTTTTAAGCAAAGTATAGTGTTATTTGAATTCTACAAAATTTAAGGTAAATATACTCGTAGCAAAAAATTTTGTTAACATTTCAATTTTTATTTGCTGTTTTTAGTCTAAAAATATTTAAAAAGTTTTTGCTAATTTTAGCGGAGTAAATTGCTATTTTCAATTAACTAAAATTCAATTCGAATACAACTAAAATTTTGTAAAGATAACATTTTTATTTTGCTATTCCTATCTTATTAATATTTTGCAAAAAAAAAAATCTACTAATTTAAGCAGTTTTGTATGTAACGTAATTTTGAACTTATTTTTAGTAGTTTTAGCAAAAAGATTAACAAATTTTTTTCTAGTTAGTGTATGTGTGTGTATTACTGCTTATTAAAAATCCATATTTACAAATTTTGGAAGGGACACCACTGCGGCAGATTAAAGTTCACTTAAAAATAAAATTTTGTAATTTTTTAAAAATTTTCAAAAAAAATTTTTTTGAACATTAACTTGATTTTCAAAAAGGTCATACTTTAATAAAAATATAAAAAAATAACTAAAAAAACTCTTAATATTATTTTTTATATATTTTATTTAACCTCAAATAATCAGGAAAAAAAATTTAGACTATAAGATTTTTAACAATTAGCCTCACTAGGCCAACAAAATTTATAAAGTTATAGATTGTTTTCAAAGCTGCATTATGAAAAAAATTTAAAAAAAAAAATCTAAGATTGCAAATATTAAAAAATGTTGGGCGCTTTTCTTTAAACACGTCATAATAACTAGAAATAAATAAAATTGAAGGCATCCCACTGTTCACTTAGCATGTGGACCGTTTTTATTTTGGTGGATTTTGAGTAAAGTCGGTATTTTTGATTAAAAAAACAAAAATAAATTAAAATATATTTTTGGTGGAAGCAACTAATTTTATATTGTTAAATGTTTAATTATATCAAAATAACTCAGTTCCGAAATATTAAATATTTTGCTCATCGTTAGCTCATGTTGACCGGAGATCAAAATTGTGCCTCAAAATAAAATTTGTTTAATTTAACCAACTGAAAATACATTTAGTTCTTAATTAAGTATAATTTTCAAAGTTACAAATCGTTAGTATTACAAATAATTAACCCTTGTTGAGTGAAACCCGAAAAGTTCTGACAAAAAAAAATCTAAAACGGATTACAAAATCCATGTACAAAGCTGATTTTGACGATGAACAATTTTTAAAAATTATTAGAATTCAAAGAGGTAAAAAGTGTTGTGTTGTTCTTTTTTTTATTTTTTTTTTTTATTTGAAAATATTCAGTTTTAACCATCAACATGTAACAACCATGTAACATTTTAGACCTACAGAAAACATGGGTTAACCATTCGCCAATTTAATTTATTTATTTTGTTGGTACTGAGTAACTGCCCAGCCAGAAAAATACGAACGGCAAAGCATTGGCCCAGTGCTTTCAACGGTGGTGTGAGCGTTGGCAGAGCGTTGGATATCTGAAGATTTAAGTGCTTTGCCAACCCCCAAAATGATAACACCGGGCAGGGCTTGGCCGTTCCTTTTTTAAAACGTTGGCAAAGCACTGGCAATGAGCCAGTACCAAAACCATAATTTTAAAACGTTGGCAAAGCATTCGCAGAACAAACAATAAAGTACTTTTTTAGAAATATAATAAGTGCTTTGCCAACCCTAAAATGATAACAATGGGCAGGGCTTGGCCGATTCTTTTTTAAAATGTTGGCAAAGCACTGGCAATAAGAGCTTTGCCAGTACCAAAGAGTTGTAAAGAGTTGTATTATTTCTTTTTGAATGCTTGCTTTAGCTAAGTTAACTACAAAATAACTGATTATTTTTGTGATAAGTTAGCACTTAAGTAAAATCTTAGTACAAAACTATACTTTGTGCTGACTATAATAGGAGACCTTAATATTTTTAACTTCAAATAATAAATTGCAATTTAGTTTTGAATTTTTCCACTCTTGTTGTGAACAAGGGATGTGTCACTGTTTTTATTAAGTTAACGGTTGTAAATTTTGTAAATAAGTCCTGGCAATGCACTTTCTACCAATGTTGGGAAAGCGTTCGAAGTCAGTACTGTGCCAGTGCTTTATTATTTTTACGGTTTGAAATTTTGTAAATCAAGTACTGGCAAAGCACTTCTTACGAGCGTTGGCAGAGCGTTCTAAGCCTAGAGCCGTGCCAGTGCTTCTATTATTTTTACTGATGTAAATTTTGTTAATTAGCACTGGGAAAGCACTTTTTACTAACGTTGGCAGAGCGTTGTAAATCAGTGATTTGTTGGATCATTGGCAAATAGTGCTCTACCAGTGCTTGATTTTTCAGACCATTGGCAATTTCTGGCTGGGTGGGATCAAATAAAATAATTTACAATGTCAAATTATTTTTTTTTTTCTCCAAAAATATATTTTTTTCTCCAAAATTAAATAGTTCAACAAGCTAATTAAACTGAGGGATCCCTTTAATATTATTTGTTTTTTAATTATAATGATATCATAATATGTTTAAAACTTCAATGTTTGGAATCTTAAACATTTTTTTTTTTTTTTGTTTTTATTAATTAATAATCATATAATTACAAATTATATACTATTACCCTAACCGAGCACTAGCTACTATGGCCTTCGGCGCCTTGTAGCGAAAACAGACCAGTGCCTCTGTTGGGAATCGAACCCACGACCCCCGCACTGATAAGCCAGCACGCTACCAACTAGCCTACCGGGGCTTTGCAAATAATATAAAAAAAAAAGATGTTAGACATTTTTTGGCTTAGTGTGTATAAGCGTTAACAGTCTTATAAATGCTAAAATATTTCCTGAGTATTTGGTACTAAATATAGCACAAAATAAATTAATTAATTTCTGAAGTTTTTTAAAATAAACCATTTTTATGAAAATATGTCCTAATTTCAAATCTGAAAAATTTTGAAAGTCTTAATTTTTCCGAAAATTTTGAAAAGAAATTTTCATGAATTTTAATCTAACCCAGGGTTGTGCCCATCAAAATTTCGTTTTTAAAAATGAAAAGCAGCCTAATGAGGATGATATGTATACAACTACCAAGCACTAAATTCCAATTGGGTCAGTTTCAAGGTTTTATTTGTTTTTATTCTAATTTATTTTGCACCCTCTGAAAATATGTTTTGTTAGATTTTAATATTTTTACTTTCATTTGAATGAGTTTTAAGTATTTTATTTTTTTTTTTTATTGTCATGTCTGATATTTGTCTGCTGCTAAAATGATATTTAGATGTTGTTGCTGTTGTTGCTGTTGTTTAGCTGCATATCACAAAATTAAGTTAACTTCCTGTGTCTGGCCAATAATAGCAAATTAATAAGGACTTCCGTTTTTTGTTAGACCATCTAAATACAATATTAGTTAGTTTACTCTTTGTTAATTTCTATCCTAACCAACAACTATAGGTTGTTGATTTGTTTAATAAGTTTGAAGGACAAATTGAGTGGAGTTAATAATAAAGGATATCAAAATAAAAACACAATACTTTGGAGGAAAAAAAAACCCGTAAAAAAGTGGTAAAATTATGGTTGATTTAAGTGAAAAAAATAAAATATTTTGAAAGTGTTTGTAATGAATATTATAAAATAAATTGTTTTTGCAGGTTTTCAATTAAAATCTTTAAAACAAACTTGAAGCCAAAACCAAACTGCAGAACGAAATGCTAGAGTTTCTTATCGAACTGAAAATATGTCAAAGTTACTTTTGAAGAACCCGATTAAAAAAACTGATATGGAGCTTAATATAATTTTATCTAATTTAATATGACCCAATAATTAATTATATAAAATTTCCCAGTGTAGACACGGTAATGACACGTCATTACCATTTCTCACTACCAGTAATGGCACCAGCTTACTCTCTGCATTACTTTAACACAAATAAAAAGAACTTTCTTATAACTACTTAATTTTCCCAATATTTCGATACAAAAAATAATGCATTACCCATAAGTGCTTATTTTTTTTATCAATATTTAAAATATAAAATCATGATCTACAAATTTTTGGAAAAACAATTTTCGGACTCATTAGTTTTTCACTTCTAGTAAGTACATACTCGTATATAACTGTTTATTTTTTATTTTTTGTAAGCTGTAAAGTAATAACATTTTGTGCACGCAAGTTATTTGTGTTTTTTCTATCAAGTATAACATGTCGCGATAGCTCAGATGGTAGAGCGGTTGACTGACAATCTGAAGGCTCGGGTTCGAATCCATGCTTGGCAAACAATGCCATTGTTTCAAAAAAATTTTAATAAAAAATATTTTTTGTTTTATTAAATTTAGTTTTCTGTGTCATTTTGAATTGGTTTGAGATTCATAATTAAATGTTACTACTACAAATAGAAAACACTACTTGTTAATGAATGTAAGATAAGATGAAACAATCTTGAGTGGATCAGCTCTAGAGGGAGTACCGTACTGTCGACCTAAGCGACCAGGTCATCTTCAGCATCATTCCAATCCACCCCACACAAAAATCTCAAAGTTTGATCAGGTATATATAACAACCAACCACAGAAAAGTGGTGGTGTTAATTGATGATAATCGGTGACGAAACGAGTTTTTTAATTTTTTTTTTTCAAATTGTACAACCCTGGATCTTTGAAATAACGCAATAGTAGGGACTTCATTCAAAAGGCTATTACTTTTGTTTTGTAAAAGATATTGAAAAACTTGTTTTTGCCATAAACTTGTTTTTGGCCATATTAAACAAATTTTTAAACTTTTTAATATTTAAAAACAAATTCAAAATTATTAGTTGAAAAAATCGCCATTAAATTGTTCTTATAATTTTTATACCAATATGAAAATATCAGATTGGAATCTCTTCTTTTGAGATACCTAAAAAATATATAGTATGGTGAATTTAATTAATGTTGCTATAAAAAAAATAAGGAAAAAAATACTTTTTCAAGAAAATCTTAAAAATTCTAGGGATTTTGTTCAAAAAATTATTTTAAATTTTAACTATTTTTATTCCAGCAGACCGTTTAGTTAATTTTAGCGAAATGTGTTTGTAATTATTAGTAAAGTGTAAGTAGTTGGCAAAATAAGCAAACGTTACAAAAATTTAGTAAAGTCTAAGTAAAAACTTAAATTAAAAATCATTTGCTAAAATCTGCAAATTGTTTTGCTAAATATTAATAATTTTTTTTTTTTGTAATTAAAAATTTATTTTTGTTATCTTTTCGGTATTTTCCGTTATATTTTAGATTATAAAAATGTTCAACTTAAAATTAGTAAAATTGTTTGCTTGTTTTAGCAACTTGGTGTTAAAATATTTAGCGTAAATCAACAACGAAAATAAGTCAAAAATATTTGTAATTTGTTAATAGACAATAGAAAAAATGTTTACTAAAAATTAGTACATCATTTATTAGTACAACATTTCGATTAGTATAATCTAAATGTTGTCAAAATACGTTTTTCGGATCCTTTATAGCTCATTCCAGTGTCAGTTTTTACACCAATGATTTCCTAAAACCGCTTCTGAAACTATTTATAATTAGGTATATTTAAAATTTTTAATAGAGCATGTTTAAAAATTATAGTGGTTGGGAACCGATTATAAAAAATGTTCTTAGGAGATGGAAGAAGAAAATCCGACAGCAAAAATTATTTGTTAATTCTTTGACAGTTATGTGACATTGATTCAAAACAAATTCAATATTTTCTTAAAATACACATAAATTTTGATTTACATTAATTTAAGAATCAAAACAGAATTGTCTACCATATTTAACAAATACGATTAAAATACGTAATCTAGAGGCGTAAACATCGCTTTCACTCGATTTTAAAAGAATTTGATGGTATTTTATATAGCGTGTCTTTTTTGGACACGGCATAGTTAAGTAATTTATAATTAACATATATACACTACTCCCCTTGTACATTTTGTTTTTAAACTAAAACAAGTGTACAAATAAAAAAGGGGAAAAAAATGTGTATTGAATATCTACCAAAGGTAGACCTTACATAGCAATAAATAGTGCTTACAAAGAAGCGCTTCCAAAAGGCATTATTTGATAACGAAGCGCTTCCAAACCAAATAAAGAACGCTTGATTTTTGTTCTCGATGTCCCACTTGGTCTGTCTATTTTAAAGCGCTTCCTTCATGTGCTCTTAGAAGCAATAAATTCATGTCTTCTTATGCACTAAGAAGCGCTTTTTTGTATGATAACAACATTAGTGCTTCATGGTATGCATACTATATTGCTTCATTGTAAGCATTATTCACTGCTTCAAAGAAGGCATTCTGGAAGCACGACAGAATGCCTTCCGTAATTGCTTTATAGTATGCAAGTCGGTGAAGCGCTATTTTGAAAGCATTCAAATGTAGTTACTGCTTACCAAATCCATGTTATTTTTTGCTGGGTACACACAAAAAACAAGTTTTTAATTTATTTTTTGATCAATGGTGATAAACTTCAACTTCGAGCTCATATATTAGTTCTTATTTAGTGAGAAAACTAGTTTATATGAACGCTTGATGTTTTGCATGGGATTGTTACCTCTTTCAAAACGTGTTCTGATAATGGGAACCTAGAAAATTCCCAAAATAGATCTATCAACACATTCCTGAAAGTGTTCAATTTATAAATTTTAAAACAAAAACTCTATAGAATATTTGTTAGGACAATATCCTAATAAATACATATAGAGTATGGTCTCAAACTTGAATAATTGTCGTTTTCAGTAACATATACTTAAAAAAAAATTTTAAAAATTGTTTTTTTTGAAATACAGCTTCTTGAACCGCGGTTTTGGAAAACAATGCATTTTGCCGTGTAGAATTGAATAATTTGTGTGCACTAGTAAAATCACAATTTAAGTAGCTTTAATCCAAAAATTAGTTCCGTGCAATGTTTAGTTTACGCATAGTGAAAAAATTTTAAATTTTTTTAGCAAACATAAAATTTATAAGGATAAAACTAAATCTAAAAAATGTTCAACATCCTTTCAATACCTATAAAATATCCTGAAACACCGATACGATTATACTCAAAGGAAAGGTAATTTTGTGTAGATTTTTATTAAAAAAAAAGTCATTATTTTAAGGTTAAATTTCGAAAAATTAAGCAAAATATACGGACAAACTAGGTGAATAATGTAAATATAAAAACGGCGATGTTTCAAAAACTGCAAATGGGAAAACAAAATTTTTTGCCAGATTTGAATTCAGCTTACATAACAAAAATTTGTATTTCAAAGAAAGGATCTGCAAACAATTTAAATGTGTTGAGTTTACTCTCGTAACTTAAGCCGTTAAAAAGATATGGATTTTTTTGTACTACTACTTTTTTAAAATTTTTCGAATATTTTTCATATTTTGAAATGCGATATTTCAAGATCCAATAAATTGACATTAGCTGTCCTACATTTGGACGAGGTTATACTTAGTTATACGATGTACATCTTATACAATAAGTTCGGTTGAAATCAGAAGGGGTAAAGGAAATCCAGTGGTTGATTTTATATGTTTTCTGTGGAAATGGAAATGCTCAAGATACTCAAATTTGGAAGTTCGAAGTTGTGACCGTCGATCTCTAAACTCTATATGGCAAGTTTGATTATCCTTTCTTGACCATTGTTCATTTAGTTTACAAATATCTTGCATATCTCCTTTAGTACCATATGTTTTCGGCCTTGACCTATATATTCGGTATACCTTAAAAAAACTTTAAAATTATTTAAATGATTATCGGTTTATAACGTTAATTTTTCTTTTTTGTACACCTGATCACTTGAGACAACTGTTGTTTAAAGTACCTATACTTAAATTTATAATAAATAAAAATGTGACTTAAGGCAATATATAAATACAATTTATCAAAGTAGGGCGCTGGGGTATCTATCAATAATAAAAAAAATATACTTAACAAAAAATGCCTTTAACGTTATAATAACAATTGTAACAAATAATCAAGAAAGGGATATTCTCCCGCGCTTCAATATTAATTTCAATGAAAAGCAGCAACACTACAAAAACAGCAAATGTTATTGAATTCCTACCTTGTACCAACTTCCTGTAAGTACAGGTTCAGAGTAAAGAGTCCTTTTAAAGGAACAAGAAAAAAAAATATAAAACACTTGCACTTGCAAATGTTGCAAAATATAATAAAATAAAATACAATTACAAGGGAAAGTACCGAGTACTATACCACATTTACTATGTACAAAGTATGAAGACAAAAAAATTTCAAAGTCAAATAACATATACGAGAACAAGGAACATACGTTCTATATCAATGATTACAAGATAGTTGGTTACTTTTTTTGTTTTGCTCATTTCTTACATTTCACATGTGGCCTAGAATTAGGCATTGACAAAAAACAAATTACTCCACAAAATATATTTCAGAAAAACCTATTTTGAAAAAAGGTCTGTACACTCAGGGAACTTCTACTTTAAAAATATGTAGTTGTTTAGGTTGTAAAACAGTTTCTTTATTATAATGTAAACGTCAGTCATGTGTAGAACAAATTAAATGTTTTACTAACCTTGTTGTTTGGTTAAAAAAACAAACCACATCAAATGACTGTATTATGATTTTGAATTTACAGTAGTTTTTTGTTATTTAAAAAAATAAAAAAAGTAAATGTTTGTTTATTTTTACTACAATTGTTAGTCATTTTTTTAACATTCAAAAAACAAATGACAATGTTAATTAAATTTAATGAAATGTAAGTCGTCCTTTCGTTAAGTGAAATTTCATATGTTTTTAACTTTTGCGGTCGGTCTTTACTTGCATAGTTTTCTAAGTGTAGACAACTTTAAAAGTTATGACAACACAGGCCTACAAAAATTTTAGAAAGATCAAGGACCCTACACTGAGAGTATTCTCAGCATGATATTAATGAATTTTTGCATTACATATATGAAATGCATATATTGAAACTTTTCATTAAACTAATGCAGTTTTTCATAAAATTAAATGGAAAATTTGTTTTTCTTTATTAAAAATGTCATACTACTGGGGAAAAAGTTTCATTAAAAACTATGAAGTTTTTTTCATTTAGTTCAAGAAATTTATCATTTACTTCATCAGTTTAATAACAAAAAAAAAATCATTAAAACTCGTCCAAGTAATTCTCTATGTTTAGCATGAAAGCATTCTCTGAATGCTTGAGATCAGCTGACCGCAGAATTTATCCATCATATCAGGTTCTCGAGATATCTTAACAAAAAGTTTAGAAAACCCAGCCTTGCTATTTTCGGGACTTTATAACAACGCATAATATGACTTTTTCTCAAATTTTTTTACGTCGTCTGAAATTCGATCCTATTGCTTACAAAACTCAGGTTAAACCTTTTTAATAACTTATTCTTACCGTAAAAATCACACACAGAGAAATTAAGTGCCAACTGAATTGAAATTTGTATTTTGGTGATGTGATTTCTTAAGATTTTAAGTGTTGCAACTAAAATTCAGTTTTTATTTTAAGTTTATAACAAGTTTCAACCTCCGAATATTTACAAAAATAAAGCAAATCAAACATATTAGCTAGGTTGATACTAGTATTTCGATCTGGCTAAAGATCTCATCAAAACCCGAAGTTTCAGAAAAGCTATTGCCTCCATAATAGGCAGAACTTTAACAAAAAAACATATTAATCGTCAATTTTGTCCATTCTTTTCTTCTTAGTAATCAAGCAAGTGGTTAGGGTCTTTTCCTAACAAGTATCATGACGTTACTATACTTTGAAGACCAAAAAAATTTCTATTTATACAAAAAAAATTTAGTTTTTCTCAGACTCAAGTAATATTTTTACAGTTTTATTAGTTTTTTTCTTTTATATACATCGAGAATTTTGTTGTGAAAACCAATATTCACTTGCACCAACCGATTTCTTTAGTGATAACCGAATTTTGGTTGGCCAATGGCTAAATTTTTCTCTGTATGCAGACGTTGAAATTGTTTAATACAATGAACGATTTACTCAAAATAAAATTAGATATAAGAAAGGTTAAGTCTGAGTAGTGGAAACCATAGGGATGAACTTTAGATGACGGAACAAATTTGGTAAAAAAAAGTCATAAAATGCTTTAATATAAAATTTCAAATATAGCAAAATCCCGTTTTTTTTATAATTTAAAACATGATGTGATGGAGAAATTCTGAGGTCAGATTCGGATTCAGCGGACCCCAGGATTTTAAAAAGTATGTTTTAGTCTTTAGGGTCTTTGTAGGCCTGTGTTGTGTTAACACTTAAACTTGTCTTAATTTTTTTTTTTTTCAAATAGGTTTTCCTGAAATCGACAATATAGTGCTTTCGAACCCTATACTCACTTTTTGTAGTTTTTTTTTATTTGTTTTTTTTGTATTACCTCATTCTAGACCACCTGTGATTTACAATAGGCCTACTTTTTTTCTTCGTTTTTGCTGTTGTAATATTTTACTACACAGACCTTTTTGAATTCCTGCTAGTTAAACGATAATACAAAACAATAATGCCATGCTATGATGGCTTGGCATGCCTTCAATCTAAAAGGAATTCTTACACTTTTTTTGTATTCTCTATTTTCCACAGCATAAGGTAATTGTTTAAATATGTGTATGTAGCTTTTAAACTATTGCTATTTTGTACTATTTTAATACATTTATGTTTCTGTTTCTTTAACGTACTAAAAACATCAAGATGATGATAATGAAGTTGATATAGTTATCAGGTATAAACTTTAGTTGTTTTATGTGCAGTAGATTTATAATATAGGTAAAGTTTTCATATTATTAGTTGTATAGAAGTAAGCAGACAGACAATCGTATATCCAGAGCATATTTTGCGATTGAAGTGGTAAAATATTTAGCTGTATGCGTGATAAGTATCCCACTATACAAAAATGTTGAAAAGTTTACTTTTGGAAAACATAATAACAGTTTCATTTTCTTATTAACACTCAATCAATCTTAATAGAAAACTGGGTAGCGTATGAGCACCCAGCAAAAAATAGTGCTTACCAAGAAGCGCTTCCGGAAGGCTTTATTTGATAACGAAGCGCTTCCAAAGTAATAAAGAAGTCATGATTTTTGTTCGCGATGTCCCACTTGGTATGTCTCTTTTAAAGCGCTTATTTAATGTGCTCTTAGAACCAATAAATTTATGCCTTCTTAGGCACTAAGAAGCGCTTTTTGTATGCTGACAACATTAGTGCTTCATGATATGCATACTTTATTGCTTCATTGTAAGCATTATTCACTGCTTCAAAGAAGGCATTCTGGGAAGCACGACAGAATGCCTTCCCTAATTGCTTTATAGTATGCAAGGCGGTGAAGCGCTCTTTTGGAAGCATACAAATGTAGATAAAACAAAAATGTGAAAATTTATATTTTAATAATGTTTTTTTCAAATTTTAGTCTGTTTAGGTGGTGTACGCGTCACTTTAACTGTTTTTGTCTGTTTTGAATAACTGTTCGATACGTTGCACTACAAAACAAAGCTTTATATATAATAACCACGAATACTTAAAACGTTTTAATAAACTAAATCAAAATAAATTTAAATACGAATTTTGGTCGATTTGACTTCATTTTCTAAAAATGCTATATACTTTTAGAGAGTTTTTTAATATAGGTTCCACTTAAGAGTACATATTCGCCAATGTTGAGTTGTTTTCAAAATTTTAATATAACTTGTTTATATTAGTTGCCACAAGCGAAATTCGCTATGACGAAAAAAATTCTCAAAAAGTTTGCATATAAGCTCGTATATTTAGAATTCGAACTGGAACTGATACAGGAAATGTATGAATTATTTTATAAAAATTTTATCAAAAAATTTTAAATTCCCAAAAGAAGTGTTTTGTAAATCTTACTTTAACTATAGCTAACTTTAAAAATATAAAGCCATATTCGTCATATGCGTCCAAAAATCTTTTAGAAAGGATAGGTCGAAACCCTGATTTATCAAATTTTTCTGATTTTATTGAACTGTGTTATATACTATTTTTGTTAGAAATTTATAAAAATGTAAGTGAAAGTAATGTAAGGGACATCAGAAGCAAATCAACCGGTTGAACCAGAATCTAACGGTATATTCCCTGTAAAGTGTCCTCTTATGTGAGAAAAGATTTATGTTAACAAATAAATTTTAATAAGCTACATACTTCTTAGGGAAAACCCAAAAAAAGTAAAAATTAAGTTCAACTGTAAGGATATGGTATACTTTATAATATTAAGGTCATATATAATGAAAGTCCATGATATGTAGATATCGAAACTATAATTTCAATGATATCGTTTCCAGGTGATTAGAAAAATTTCACTAAAATTCCTTTTTTGTTTTTATCTTTGCACGAGGCAAATAATTCAAAATCCTAAAATTTTTTTTAACTTCGATTGCAGATTTCTAATTTTTATTAAATAAAGCTCAGATTTAAGAAATTTGTTCATATAACACGTAAAACTATAATTTTTATTTACATCTTTTCAAAAATTGTATAATTTCTTCAAAAATATTTTTTTACGTATACAAAAAAAAAAAAAAAACCCCGAATAACTTAAAAATTAAAAAAAAAAATTAGAATTTTGATATCATATATCCTTTTTGCACATTTATTTAGACTTGATTGCTAATTTTGGTAAGGTAAACAAAATTTCAATTCCAGAATTGTTGCTGTACACAAAATTTCATTTTCGTCGGTGTTCCCATAACACTTACCCCTACAAAACAATATAACTTGGTTATGAACTAAAAATCTTTTTTTTTAAATTTCAATCACGCTTTCCTCAAAATTGGAAACTTGTTAAATTTTTTTTTTTTGTGTTAAGTTCAGTTTAACAAGTTGAGTTTTTACTTACTGTTTTGAGTGCAAATGTGAATTGTTTACGATGTCTCTAGAATGTCGGTGTGTTTTTGGGTAGCCTGTAAATATTAAATAATATCAATGTCTTTAATTTTCAACCACGATTTCCTTACAATTGTAAAATTTTTATTTTTTTCTTGTGTTAACTGCAGTTCAACAAGTTGATTTCTTACTTATTGTTTTGAGTGTAAATTTGAATTGTTTACTAGGCTATTCGTTTTACGTAGTGTTGGGCTTACTACAAATTGTGTGTGCGTTTACAACATGTTGCATACCTTACATTAAGCCCAGGAGGTTATAAAGTTGTACTAGGGCCTAGAAAATGGGTTTAGCATTTAAAATTTTTTTTAAATTAATTTAGCTTAACTTATCCAAAAAACAACAAACAAGTAAAGAGAAATCACTGGAATTTCATTAAAAATTTTGACATTCTTTATTATGTTTAAGCATTTAACTTTGTTAGGTTAGCACCAGGTCCAAGAGAAAATTACTCTCAGCAAAAAATAGCGCTTCCAAAAAGCGCTAGTGAAAGGCCTCTTTGAACACGAAGCGCTTGCTGAAGGCCTTTCAGAAGGCATGATTTTTGCTCGCATGTCCCACTTGGTAGGTCTCTTTTAAGCAGGTGAAAAGCGCTTCTATCATGTGATCTAAGAAGCACATGATAGAAGCGCTTCCGGAAGAGCTCTTATTTCAAATCGATTTTTGAACACGGAGACACCTTCATTGTAAGACCCAAACTATTAATCAAATTTATCTAAACCACTTTTGTACCGAATATAAAATAAAATTTGTAACAAAAATGTACTTAACTAACAATTCAGTAATTTATATTTTATAAAAATAAAATGATTTAAATATTTTAATTACTTTTTAATATAAAACAAAAAGTTATAATATAGTTTTGTTAAAAAAAATTAAAAAAATCTTTAATATTTTAAAATAAGAACTAAAAAACATAACTAAAGATGGTTGTTGAGCAATTCCATATGAAAGCGATCACCTTTTGGACGACCCCTCTCCGATTTTAAAATAAATAGTCTCAATCGATTGCCCAGCAAAAAATAATGTACCTACATATTTTTTTTTTTTTTTATAGTGACTGGTTTAGTGGTGGTGTCCACCACTGTCATGTGACAACATTGAAGAATTCTTCATAAGGGACCTCATTGAAAGTTGTTTTAAAAAAAACTACTAAAGCGATCGCAACGAGTGATAGCTCGTTGGAAAGGTATTGAATCAGGCTTTAATTGAAAAATAAAATTTTCCTAATTTTTCTCAGAAAATTACCTTTTTTCCCATGAAAATTAAATTTTCCCATGAAAATTAAATTTTCCGATTTTCCACAGAAGCTCCTAAATTTTCCGGCTAATTTTATTTTTTTTGGATTCCTCATAATTTTTTCTTTAAGAATCAGCAATAAAAAATGGGCCCCGACTCCTTGTTTGGACAGGAGAAGGGCGACACTTGTTTGTTAGAACAACATTGCGGACGATGAACATTATTATATATAATATATGATTCATTATACGCATTGTAGTTTCAACATACAAATGTTTGAATATTTGAGATGGACATATTCAAATTATTTAAAAACAAATTATTTATTATTTAAGAAAAACACAGTTTACTTTTTTAGAGCCTCTGTTGTCTACCTTGTACGTCCCTGTTTTTTGAACTTATATTCAAATGAATAAAACTCAAGTTAAAAGTGTATTTTATATGGCCTGAAGATGTAACATAGCAAACATTTGCTTATAACAAGTACTAAATATCTACATGTAGTATATTTGTTGGAACATAAACGTTTACACTTTTCATCTCAATAGACAACAATAGGAAACTGCCACAACAATATTTACTCTTAAGGTTTAACTAAGATTGTTGATCTACTATCATTTTAGTTAATAAATATACAGTGAAATATTTTTAAAGCGGACATCAACACATTTCATAGTAAACCAACCCTACCTTTTTATGCCGATATAAAATTTATTAACTACGATTTCCATAGTGTCCTATGCCTTCTAAAATTACAGAGTTTAGTTAAATTTTGAATTTCATTTGACCTTTTTCTTAGAATGTTGGTTTTCTAAATAACCAAGCTCGAGGTCTCAATTGTTTTTATTTATTTTTTTGAAGAACTGCTTTCATACAAATAATTTAATTTTTAAAAATACGATTTTAGACTGACTGTTTATATGATGAATTTCATATCAAAACCGATATTCGTTGAACCCGACCCCCTCAGAATTTGATGAAATTTTGCATACAGCTACATTTTACCTATACAAACACAACCTCGTATTTAGAAATTGCATTTTTGAAAATATGTGGGCGGGGCAAGGTATCGAAGTTTTTGAAAAATCACGATAACATGTACTTTCAAGCTGAGATTACTACGGAATGGCTGAACCGATTTCAATGATTTTGGTACAATTAGAAAAGTATTTCAATTAGCTTTCGAAAACATACACTGTAAAAATTTTATATTACACTGAAAATTTTTTTTTGCCAAAAATAAAACTTTAAACTGGGAAAACACTTTAAAGGCCAAGTGTTTTTTTCGAAAAAAAAATTTTTTTAGAAGGGTCTATTTAATAAAGGGTGGTTAAATTTCAAGGGCCGATGTTGATTTTGAATAAAACACAAACTATTTAGGAAATTATTGTAATTTTATTTTATTATGGTATATTGGTATTACTCAATTATGTATGGAACAAAATATCGGCCAAATGGGGCGCCGCGACCACGGCGGCACACCTCCATCCGATGGTCCAAATTTTCGATGACGCTGAGGCATAATGGAGGTTCTATGCCGAATTATCTCATCCTTTAGCTCTTGAATTGTTGCTGGCTTATCGACGTACACCTTTTCTTTCAAATAACCCCAAAGAAAGAAGTCCAACGGTGTCCAATCACATGATCTTGGCGGCCAATTGACATCGCCATTACGTGCGATAACACGGCCATTGAATTTGTTGCGCAAAAGAGCCATTGTTTCGTTAGCTGTGTGGCAAGTGGCACCGTCCTGCTGAAACCACATATCATCCACATCCATATCTTCCAACTCGGGCCATAAAAAGTTCGTTATCATCTCACGATAGCGAACACCATTCACAGTAACTGACTGACCGGCCTCATTTTGGAAAAAATACGGCCCGATGATGCCGCCAGCCCATAAACCGCACCAAACAGTCACTCTTTGTGGGTGCATTGGTTTTTCGACAATCACTCTTGGATTCTCATTCGCCCAAGTGCGGCAATTCTGTTTATTGACGAATCCACTGAGGTGAAAATGTGCCTCATCACTGAAGATGATTTTCTTCGAAAATTGATCATCCACTGTTGCAATTTCTTGCCACCATTCTGCCCATTCACGACGTTTGGAATGGTCAAGAGGCTTTAGTTCTTGAGCCAATTACACCTTGTAAGCGTGTAAATGCAAGTCTTTATGCATAATGTTCATCAACGACGAGCGTGAGAGGTGCAATTGTTGGGCACGACGACGAGTTGAGGTGGACGGCTCTTCAGCCACACTATCGCGAACAGCAGCAATATTTTCTGCAGTACGAGCTGTACGAGCATGCACTGGTGTTCTCACATCTTCTACAGACCCGGTTTGCTCGAATTTTTCCACGATTTTTGCGATTGTACGCACATTTGGACGATCAAATTGACCAAAAAAATCACGAAGTGCACGATATGCATTTTGATTTGAACGCCCATTTTCATAATAAGTCTGGATAACTTTAACACGTTGTTGGATTGTGTATCTCTCCATGGTTCAAATTGAGTAAGTCTGAAATAGAGAAATGTCAAATAAAATTCGGAAAAAACTTGGCGTTTAGGTGTGGTTCACATTCAACATCGGCCCTTACAATTTAACCACCCTTTATATACACCATGTCTAAAAACTAAAATGGCGTTCTTTTTTCTTTTTTTTACATTTTTTGTTAACTTCCTTCTTGTTAAATTCCTTATATTTTGATATCATTGTGTGACAAAAAAGAATAAAGTAACTATACTTTGAAAGTTATACAGATTTTTTTGTAATTCAAATGGTTTAGAACAACAATCGTATTATCAAATTTTTCAGACACCCCCAAAATATGGATTTACCCTTGGTAAATTTTTTTTTTATTTTCATTTTTTAGATTTATTATATAATTTTGCGCATACTGTTGACTTTCGGTATATTTGCTAACTTTTAGTGAAGTTTCATCTAAAGGTATAAAAGAATGGAAGCTTTGAGTTCCTGTAATAGTTTTAGCATTTTTATACCTTTCAAATAGCTCTTCTTTTGTTTTGTTATAGTCGTCAGCGTCTGCATAAGCAACTTCTATGAAGGTCTTATAAGTTTGTGAAGCCCAATGATAAAGGTCTTTCGCCGTTTGAATTTGGTTTTTATTTGAAATGCTATAATTCCGAGCGCAATTTCCTCTACTACAGACACATTTTTTGACGATTTTGAAAAACACATCAATAAGCTGGTACCACATCATTTCATAGCTAAGCGCTAGTCCCGATTCGTAAGTAAAAAAAATTACAATTTTACAGTGTATGTTTTCCAAAGCTAATTGAAATACCTTTCTAATGGTACCAACATCTTTGAAATCGGTTCAGCCATTCCGTAGTAATCTCAGCTTGAAAGTGCATGTTATCGTGATTATTCAAAAACTTCGATACCTTGCCACGTCCACATATCTTCAAAAATGCAATTTCTAAATATGAGGTTGTGTTTGTATAGGTAAAATGTAGCTGTATGCAAAATTTCATCAAATTCTGAGGGGTCGGGTTCAAAATGTGCATTTTTTTTTTATAGGTTTTGATATGAATTTCATCATATGGGGAATATAGTCATAACTAGATTCACAGACTTTTTAGTATGAATAGACTTTAAAAATTGTTAATAGAACCAATTATTTTCATAATTTTTATGAAAAACTTCTTAAATATGATGAAAAACTTTATTGATTTTCGTCCAATGTAATACCTCATAAATATGATGCAGCTGTTTCATAAAAGCTAAAATTTATGACAAGCTTCAATGAAAAATTTTCATTGGTAGAGTACACAGTACACAGCAAATGACGAAAGTTTATTTTCAATACATTATTTTTAAAATCCAATACTTTTGCAGCTATACTTAAGAATATATCAATGAAAACTCAGAACTTCAAATTGAAATTCAGCAAATTTCAATTGCCATTAATTTTTATTTAATTTTATAAAAAAATAAATTAAGTTAATAATTTTCGTTTGGAATTAAAAAACTAAAATTTATAAAAATTAAATATATATTTAGTTTCTGAATATTCAATAGAAAATCTTAATTCCAAATATAAATATTTAATTTCTATTGAAGAGTTCTAAATTTCAAATGGAAATTCGGAATTTCTATGAATTTATGAAAATTTATGAAACATTTGAACACAAATTTGTATGAAACTCTTCATCATATCGATTAAAACTTCATAAATATAATGACAAATTGATGATAAACAATATATGAAACAGTTTCATCAATATGATAAAACTTTTTTCCCTGTGCGTATTAAATTTAGTTCACAGTTAGTTAGGACCTATTGAACGTTATATGAAATTTTAGACGAGAATGAGTTTATCGACACAGAAAAAAAATATTTCTCTACTTTTTTCAATTAAATCGGTTTGTTGAAAATTTTAAATGCTGTCAACTAAAAATTAATTGAATCAAATAAATATTTTCTCAAATGCAGAATTTGCTTGACATTTTTATGTTTATGTTAAGTGATATTAGTAATAAATTTTTTTAATTCATTTCAATTAGATTATATATTAATTCTTATTAGGTTTATTACATTATTAAGTTAAATAATTTTGTTTCAGTTATTTAAATCTGAATATTTATTAATTCTAAAACAGTATCATAAAATTGATAATGTAATTTTTAAAGTTTAATTTCGTTTAACAAATATTAACAAAATTTGTTTAAATAGAAAGAAAATGCAAAAAATTAAATAAAAATTATTACAAACAAAAACAAATACTGTGATTTCAATAAACTCACTAATTTCCGCAAAGAAAAAGGCAAAAAAATTGTTTGCCAGAAAGAATTAACTATTTTCTGAGTGAATTTGTTCACATAAGTATGAATAAGTGTGCTAACTAAATGAGAATTTCATGCATGTTTAAATTCAATGTTATAAAATTCAAGTTATAAAAAAACATTTGGTATGGCAACTCATTTTTTTTTTAGTTTTTGATATTGATTACTTTTTAATCAAATGAGTTATAATTTTATTGAAAAGTAATTCAATTAAAAAGCTATCAATTTCTAATTGAGTGCGCAGTTTTCGTTGTTGGCGGAATTTCAGCACTTAAAGTTATTGAAACGGTGGTTTTCGTGATTGAAATAGGTTTTAAATTTTTTTGTGTGTAACTACCCAGCCAGAAAAATACGAACGGCAAAGCATTGGCCCAGTGCTCTCAACGGTGGTATGAGCGTTGGCAGAGCGTTGGATATCTGAAGATTTAAGTGCTTTGCCAACCCCAAAATGATAACACCGGGCAGGGCTTGGCCGTTCCTTTTTTAAAAACGTTGGCAAAGCACTGGCAATGAGCGCTTTGCCAGTACCAAAACCATAATTTTAAAACGTTGGCAAAGCATTGGTAGAACAACCAATAAAGTGCTTTTTTAATAATATAATAAGTGCTTTGCCAGCCCCAAAATGATAACACCGGGCAGGGCTTTGGCCGTTTCTTTTCTAAAACGTTGGCAAAGCAATGGCAATAAGCGCTTGGCCTGTACCAAAACCAAAGACGACCAATAAAGGCCTACTTAGTAATTCACTTCAGTAAAGAGTTGTATTATTTATTATTGAATGATTTTGGTAATTTGAACAGAAATAACAATAGGTTTCAGCTAAGTTAATTACAAAATAACTTAATATTTTTTTATCAAATTAATTTTGCGATAAGTTAGCACGATTCTTTACTACAATTTTACTAAAGAAAGAAATTTGAAAAAAAATTTTAGTACAAAAACTATACTTTGTGCTGACTATATTAGGAGACCTTAATATTCTTAACTTCAAATCATAAATTGCAATTTAGTTTTGAATTTTTCCACTCTTGTTGTGAACAAGGGATGTGCCACTGTTTTTATTAAGTTAACGGTTAAAAATTTTGTAAATAAGTACTGGCAATGCACTTTTTGCCAATGTTGGGAAAGCGTTCTAAGTCAGTACTGTGCCAGTGCTTTTTTATTTTTACGATTGTAAATTTTGTAAGTCAAGTACTGGCAAAGCACTTTTTACGAACGTTGGCAGAGCGTTCTAAGCCAGAGCTGTGCCAGTGCTTAAATTATTTTTATTGTTGTAAATTTTGGTAATTAAGCACTGGCAAAGCACTTTTTACTATCGTTGGCAGAGCGTTGTAAATCATTGCTTTGCCAGCACTTTATTTGTTGGATCATTGGCAAATAGTGATCTGCCAGTGCTTGATTTTTCAGACCATTGGCAATTTCTGGCTGGGTAATGTAGTCCAAACAAAATTTTCTAGTATTAAATAATTGTTAATAATATGAAATATTGCAAAAGCTTTTAGAATTAGTTTTAAACATTAATTTTGGCGGAACTCTTCGCGGCCCCCTGGAATACTCCTACGGACCCTGGTGGACCGCGGATCCCCATTTGGGAACCGTTGGTGTAGATGGTTTGTTTTTTATTAACTATGTATTTATGTGTATTTATGTGAATTTGTGATATATGTCTATTATTAAAAGTTTTCACTGTTTTTTTTTTTCTATTTTTGCTTTATAAAAAAGAAACACTTGTTGTTTATTGTGGGTTGGTGTTTGCAGTTTTAATTATTGCTATTGCTGCTGTTTGTTGTTGTTGTTGTTGTTGTTGTTGTTGCTGTTGCTACTTTTTGTATTAACTATATATGTCTGTCTACTTCTACTTCTAGTTATTGTTTGAAGTAACATACTTGCAACAAATTGGCGCTAAAAGTCTTGTTTTTTCATGTTGTAATTGTTGCCATAATTAAACTAAACACACACACTTTTTTTGTGTTTTACTAAACAAAGTATAATTTTATTTAAAATGTCTCTGTTTTCAGCGTTTTTTTTTTTTTTTTTTCATTATGTTGTTCCCATAAATTTAGCCAAGCATAACAAATTGTTATATGTAACTATAAAAATGGTATTTACAAGGACATTAATGACAAAAAAGGATATATTTTATGAAACTTTTTATTGAAACAAATTTTAATAATTTTATTAGTGGTAAAACTTTAAATACAATTACACTCAGAAGATTAGGTAGTTTACTTTTTGTGGTTTAATAAAAAAAGTTTTCAATTGAGTTAAAAATAAAGGAACGCATTTATTTTTCAAATAAATATTTTTTTCAACTTTTTTATACATTTGTTCAACATAATTTACTATCATTTACGGATTTTTTTAGTATCATTAATTATTTTCATTTATTTAAAGTTTCATACAAATTTAACCACTAAAACATCGTTTATTTGATATTAACATTTCTTTACGAATTTCATACACCGAGAGTAGTATCTGCATAAGGAGAAGTTCGCCAATTAAAACTTTAACAGTTATATTAGTTTTTTGTTTTTATATACATCGAGATTATTTTTGTGTTATTTTCAATTTATAACGAGCTTTCAACCTCCGTATATTTACAAAAATAAAGCAAATCAAACATATTAGCTAGGTTGATACTAGTATTTCGATCTGGCTAAAGATCTCATCAGAACCCGAAGTTTTAGAAAAGTTAGAGCCTCCATAATAGGCAGAACTTTAACAAAAAACCTATTAATAATCAATTTTGCTCCATTTTTGTCTTCTTAGTAATCAAGCACGTGGTTAGGTCTTTTCCTAACAAGCATCATGACGTTACTAAACTTTGAAGACCAAAAATGTTCTATTTATATAAAAAAATTTTAGTTTGTACTCTGGCTCAAGTAATATTTTTTACAGTTATATTAGTTTTTTGTTTTTATATACATCGAGATTATTTTTATGTTATTTTCAATTTATAACGAGCTTTCAACCTCCGTATATTTACAAAAATAAAGCAAATCAAACATATTAGCTAGGTTGATACTAGTATTTCGATCTGGCTAAAGATCTCATCAGAACCCGAAGTTTTAGAAAAGTTAGAGCCTCCATAATAGGCAGAACTTTAACAAAAAACCTATTAATAATCAATTTTGCTCCATTTTTTGTCTTCTTAGTAATCAAGCACGTGGTTAGGTCTTTTCCTAACAATTAAAACTTTAACAATTAAAACTTAACCAATGAAAACTTTAACAAACAAATGATCAATAATTTCATCGTTGGAGCTAAATCTCTTTCCACCGAGCCATTTCTTTCGGTTTGGAAATAGGAAATAGTCACTGGGGGCTAAATCCGGAGAATATGGCGGATGAGGTACCAATTCGTAGCCCAATTCATGGAATTTTGCCCTTGAGACTGCACACGTATGCACCCGGGCATTATCTTGATGAAAAAGAACTTTTTTCTTGGCCATAAGGGGACGTTTTTTTTTCTTTGTAAATCAAAGTTAAATCGGTCCAATAAGTTGCCATAATATTTGCCGTTTATTGTTTTTCAGTTTTGAAGGTAATCAATGCGTGCAACACTGCCATATGAAATTCCTATGGCATAAACAATCACACGCACTTTTAGTCTTCGATCGGCCAACACCATATCGTGGAGTTTTTCGACATTTTCAGGTCAATTGGCCGTCCAGCACGTTTAGCGACATTTGTACTTGTGCGACCACAACGAAAGTCAGTAAACCACTCTTTTACCATTGAAATCGGTGGTGCAGAGTTCCCATAGTATTTATAAAGCTTTTCCTTGGTTTGATTGACGGTTTTTTTTCGCAAAAAATAATGTTTAATGATCACTCGAAATTCACTATTTTCAATTTTTAAAAAAATCAACGAGGTTGTATGTTTTGAACAGCTGTTAAGCGCAAAGTAAATGACGGAACTTGCTCAAAATTTTACAGTAGTCTACTAACAGGTGGTAATTGATGGGAGCAGTGTTGCATTTCATACAACTACGAGGGAAGTTCGAAAAGTCACGGACTTATTGATCCACCCTCGTATGTCTATTGTTAGCAGGTAAAAAGCGCTTCTCACTAAAAAGCAATAAATTCATGCCTTCGTATAAAATGAAAAGCGCTTGTGTTTTGTACATTGACAACATTAATTTCCATTATTTGCTGCTTCAAAAGAATGCATTTAGGAAAGCACAGCCAAATGCCTTCCATAACTGCTTTATTGTATGCAAGGCGGTTAAGTGATATTTTGGAAGCATACAAATGCTTAGCAAATCGAGGTTATTTTTTGCTAATCAGAATTAAAAATATATCGTTTCAATGTGAGCAACAGCGGCCTACAAAAATCCTATTCAAATATGTATTTTATCAGGCTTGGAAATATTTAAAAAACTGTCTTTTTCAATTTGATAAATTTACTTGTCATTGAAATAAAGCCAACGTATGTTTAGTTTTATGTTTAGTTTATATTCTTTTATAATCCTTTAATGTTGGCATAATCATAAATTTTTTTTGTCTGCTCACTTATGCATATCAAAAGTCCTTTTTTTATTTGGGGGTTGACTTCATTACTTTTATTGTGTTTTTTTTTTTTATATCATCAAAACAATTTAATTGACTTATAATTGGTCTCAAAATATGGGCTCATCTCTGTGTAAGCATATGGAGAGTTTTAGTATTTTTCTATAAAAAAGCAACAATGCAAAATTGTTTGGTTATTTTTGATGACGTTTGTTGTATTGGTCGGAATGTTTTTTTTTTTTTTTTTTTTTTTTTTTTTTTTTTTTTTTTTTTTTTTTTTTTTTTTTTTTTTTTTAAATGACAGACATGTGAAAATGCAATTGTCGTTCAGTTTTATTGTCATACTTGAATGATTTTTTCGTTTATGTTTGGTTAAAAATTTTAGTTGAGGAAAATAAATATTATTTAAGCCGCCCTCTTTAGGAAGGTTTTGTTTTTTCGTTGGTATGTGAACTTGAAAATTGGCAAGGGCACCTATATTTTTTTTAATATTATTTTTATTTAATGTCTGTAATAATAGTGGTGGTTCTAGCAAAAGTATGCTCATACTTAACCAATAAAATAAAAAAAAGGTGTCAGCTGTTATTTGAGGTCAGTAGAGTTTGGTACATTTATGTTTTTTTTTTTTTTTTTTTTAATTTCGACTAATATTGTAAAACTGGTTTTCAGGTTATAAAAATTGTAAAATTTTAATTTAGGCAACTTCAAAATTAAATAAAATGTGAACTATCTGTCTGACAAGGATATTTTTCCATCTAAATTCTCGGATTCCGATTAAAATGTAAAAAAAAAATTGAGTCTGAAAAGAGTATTGAGACTTTCTAAAACCATAGCGTTATGAGTGTGTTTTCCTTCGAAGGTGAAGCCTCTTTTCTAGTGTTATTTTATGACTCATATAATACTCCTAATTGTGAGTCATTTGAGGGTAAATTTTCCTCTAATTTATGAGCATTATCTGAGCAATAAAAGAGCGTACAGATAAGAGCAATTTAGGACTCTTTTATGAGTAATTATTAATATAATTTAAGAAACTTTTTAATTACTTCTGCTTTCGAGCACATTATGAACCACTAGTTTTTGGTATTACTATTGAAATTATTTAAAAAACTATTTTAGAAAGATCATAATGTATAACGAATTTTTATTAAATCGTTCAATGACTCTATGAACATTGTAAATTTACTACATACACCCAGGGCTAAAAGTTTCTTCATATTGACGAAATTGTTTCATAAATCGTTTGTCATCAATTGAAGGGCTTATTGTAAAAACTTGATAAGCCACATTTAATTTTTGGTTAGTTTTCGCCTAGTAAAAAGGGAATAAATTTAGGAAACATGGCTATTACAGGAATTTTATACTCTATATACTTGTAACAAGTGGTTAAGCAAGGCTTCATTGAAAATTTATTCAACAGATGTCTAGAAAACAGCGAAAACTAAAAAAAAATGTAAATGTGGCTTATCGAGTTTTTACAATAAGCTCTTCAATTATTCATCATATTTGAGAAGTTTTCATAAATATGATGAGTAGTTCATAAAATGTATGATATGCCTGGATCATTTCATAGGCCTGGATCATTTCATAAAAAAGTATTATTAACTTTGTGAAAATAAAATTTGCCTTTTTATTGAAATATAGTGAAATATAGAAATAAAATATTAAAATTTTTGTTTTTCATTTGAAATATAGCAAATATTATTTGTAATAAAATTTTTTAAAAACTCGAAACCTACGAGGAATTATTTAAAATTTTGCAAAATCAATTGAATATTATTTGAATTGTTTTTAGTTTTAAATAATTTTTTTTTTTTGGATATAATTTAAAATTGAATTTAATAATTAAAATGTTACTATTGAGTCATTCTCTATGAAAACACCGAAAAAAATGAAAAATTGTTGCTGGACCATTTTGGATTTTGTTAAAATTTTGTGGAAATGTTCCTTAGGGTTCCAAGAACCAAAATCCAAGAGGATTTAATTTTTGCACACGGCACTACCGGTTCACGCAAAATAAAAAAACTAAAAAGTCTTGTTTTTGTGCGTAGTGGTTTGAGCTGTTAAAATTTTTCTGCTAGAGATATCTACATGATGAATACATTGTTTTAAAGCTGAAGGATCATAGTTTCTATCAAAAATATAAAATTTGACTTAATTCATACACCCGAAAAATAACGTGGTATTGAAAATAAGCATATTTCATTGGTTTTTTGTGTTTTTCAATGAACTCCAGTGTCGGCGCTAATGAATATAAAAGCATAATAATTCTCAGATACAAATTAGACATGTAGGAGAAAAATACAAAATTAAAATTGGCTAAATCTGGCAACTCGTTATGAAAAAATCGTTACTTGAAATTTGGAAATTTTGAAAATTTCCATATTTCAGGCTACAATTTGATTATGTTTGTTAGCAGATACAAACTTGAAAATTACAGAGTATTTACTCCCTACTTTTGACTTTATAACACTTTAAGACCCGTCTAGTT
The DNA here is from genome assembly GCA_021234595.1 of Delia radicum. Taxonomy (NCBI): domain Eukaryota; kingdom Metazoa; phylum Arthropoda; class Insecta; order Diptera; family Anthomyiidae; genus Delia; species Delia radicum. The sequence goes on from CM037855.1 coordinate 125,651,836, forward strand.
ATTTTCACTCTTCTCGGATTTACAGGGTTTTAAAGAAAAGCCTTTTTGATTTTTTGTATGTATTTTTATACTTCCCTCAATTGTTATATATAGAGGAATTAAAATAAAAACAAGTATTATTATGAGGTAACAAAGAATAATTATGGACTAAAAAATATATTTAATAAATTCAGTAGATTTTTGATGTTAAAAAATTTTACAGTGGTGGCAAAAAATAGGCAAATGGTATATTTTTATCATTTAAAGTAGAAAAGTAATAGTTTAAATGTGGGTAATTAAGAATCGTGGAATAAGTTTTATATTATTTTCATAAAGTATTTGTTCTTATAATATTCGGAGTTTCAAAGTTATCAGAAGCTGAAAACTTTCGTACTTTTAACTGACTGTGAGAAATCGGAGAGAAACTGTGGTAGTTTCTTGTATTTTTAATTGTGCAAACATCAATAAATCTTTTTGACAAAAAGTTTTCGATAGCATCAACATCAGGAATGGATACAAAAAAAAAATTTATACCAGGAATTTGGGTGGAACAAAAATCAAACATTGCTGTAGGTGTTAGGATATGATGATCCGCAGTTCGCTGTAGACTTGCTTTCCTTACAGTCTGCTTAATTGTACCTCCTGCTCCATCACAAGGACTTTTGCCATGAGAAGTGGTAAAAAAGTGCCACTCAGCTTCTAAGCCGAAATCGTCTTTGTGATGACAAATGTTGATAAAAATTTTTTTATTTTTGTAAAATTTTTGTAAAATTTTTGTAAACATAAAAAATCTACTGAATTTATTAAATTAATTTTTTAGTCCATAATTATTCTTTGTTTCTTCATAATACTACTTGTTTTTATTTTAATTTCTCTGTATATAACAATTGGGGGAAGTATAAAAATACATACAAAAAATCAAAAAGGCTTTTCTTTAAAACCCTGTAAATCCGAGAAGAGTGAAAATAACTAGACGGGTCTTAAAGTGTTATAAAGTCAAAAGTAGGGAGTAAATACTCTGTAATTTTCAAGTTTGTATCTGCTAACAAACATGACCAAATTGTAGCCTGAAATATGCAAATTTTCAAAATTTCCAAATTTCAAGTAACGATTTTTTCATAACGAGTTGCCAGATTGAGCCAATTTTAATTTTGTATTTTTCTCCGACATGTCTAATTTGTATCTGAGAATTATTATGCTTTTATATTCATTAGCGCCGACACTGGATTTCATTAAAAAACACAAAAAACCAATGAAATATGCTTATTTTCAATACCACGTTATTTTTCGGGTGTATGAATTAAGTCAAATTTTATATTTTTGATAGAAACTATAATCCTGCAGCTTTAAAACAATGTGTTCACCATGTAGATATATATAGCAGAAAAATTTTAACAGCTCAAACCACTACGCACAAAAACAAGACTTTTTAGTTTTTTTATTTTGCGTGTACCGGTAGTGCCGTGTGCAAAAATTAAATCCTCTTGGATTTTGGGTTTTCAGACCCTAAATATCATTTCCAGTTAGTTTGAGTAAAATCGAAGATATGCCAGCTTTGCCGATTTGGTGATTTCATACAGAATAACTCTATTACAAATATAAAATACTAATTGTTCATAAATGTAAGAGAAGATGAACAACATCTTGCGGGGGGATTTAAAATTTCGGAATTTTTTTTTTTTATACTGTCAATACAGTGCAACAGGATTTATTAAAGTCAGTGTTTATGAAATATTTGTAGAATTAATAAATATCTTCAAAAAACTAAAGAATCATTCCGATTATGAAATGTTTATAGAATTTATGAAACAGTTTCATAGATTTTTGTAATATTAAGAAGTTCCCTGAATTAATAAAATTCTTCATGAATGTCTTGAAAAATGCATTGGAACTAAGCCAATGAAATGCTTCATATGAGTTTTTAAACAATTTCATTGAAGTCCAAAATTACTTAAAGGCTACATTGAAATAATAAAGCACTTTATAAAATATGTTGAACACTTGGAAATTAAATCTTAAAACTAAAGTTTTAAATTTGTGAAAACTAATGAAATTATGAAATTTTATGAAAAAAGTGACAGAATTTGGAACTTTATTTGTAGCTTTCATCAATTATTTAAAATTAATCTTAATATGATTTGATTGTTCTGAGTTTTTTAGTAAATTTGCTAATTTTTTAATTTCAATTTATAGCTAGCTTCCAACCTCCGTATATTTATAAAAATAAATCAAATCAAACATATTAGCTAGGTTGATACTGGTATTTCGATCTGGCTAAAGATCTCATCAGAATCTGAAGTTTTAGAAAAGCTAGACATTCCATAATAGGCAGAACTTTAACAAAAAACCTATTAATCATTAATTTTGCTCCATTCTTGTCTTCTTAGTAATCAAGCATGTGGTTTCCTAACAAGCATCATGACGTTACTAAACTTTGAAGACCAAAAATGTGCTATTTATATAAAAAAATTTTGGTTTTTATACTGGCTCAAGTAATATTTTTTACAGTTTTGTTAGTTTTTTGTTTTTATATACATCGAGATTATTTTTATGTTATTTTTAATTTATAACGAGCTTCCATCCTCAGTATATTTACAAAAATAAAGCAAATCAAACATATTAGCTAGGTTGATACTAGTATTTCGATCTGGCTAAAGATCTCATCAAAATCCGAAGTTTTAGAAAAGTTAGACATTCCATAATAGGCAGAATTTTAACAAAAAACCTATTAATTTTGCTCCATTCTTGTCTTCTTAGCAAACAAGCACGTGGTTAGGGTCTTTTCCTAACAAGCATCATGACGTTACTAATCTTTGAAGGCCAGAAATGTTCTATTTATATAAAAAAAAATTAATTTTTACTCTGGCTCAAGTAATATTTTTTTTTGCCCTCACTTTTGGTTGTAGCTAATATTTTGCTCATAATCTGACGACTTTTCAAAATATAGCATGATCGAAAAAAATTTAATTTTAATCATAAAAAAAGTTATAAGTGATAATGTGTGTCGGAAATTTTCGATTTCACTCCTTAGATTGAATATCGGTAATTCCTTATAGATCGAACAACATCTGACAGTGGGTCTTCCGATTTAAATTGTATTTTGCACGCACAAACTCTACGGAGTCCCATAAAAATTTGCGTTTCAATAGCGATTTTATTAAAAAAAAAAAAATATACAAAAAGTGTTAAAGTTTCATCATTCGTATATATCGGCTCATTAGCATTTAAAATACATTAGAATCGCACACTCCTAGTCGTTTTTATTGTGGAACAAACATTTTTTTCAGCGTTAAAAAGAAATGCGGTTTTTGTGCAATTTATTTAAAAAATTCAATTTTTTAAATGTAGCCACTCTCGATTTAAAAAAAGAGTGCATGCTTGGAAAATGTGTAATTTTTACCATAAAGTTACAATTTTTTGGGTCACGTGGTTTAACTATTTTTAATGATTTTTGGAACAAAATCTTTTATCATTTTGACATGCAAAAAAGTACAATTTCTTGTTTTTTTTTTTATTTTTCAGATATATTAAGATTCAATTTTAAATGTTTGTGTTAGCTGGCCATTTAAATGTCTCTGCTTTAAAAAATTTACATTTAATTTTTACGATTTTTTCTGTACATGAAAGATTAAAGAATTTACTAAAATATTTTGTTTTGAAAAATAAATTGTTAACCCTTTCATCATTCACATTTGATTTAAATAAAATTTGGTAGAAAGTTTCATTACTTTAAAGTGGTATTTTGTTGCATTTGAACTTAAACCCAATGAGTAAAAATGACTAAAATTTGACTTAAACTGATTATATTTTAATAGAAAAATAATAGTTTTATGTAAAATAACTCAGCTTTTCCATCAAAACTTACAAAGCAAACAAACAATTTTTGTTTAACTAAAAAACCCTTTCCTCAAAAGATTTAATAATTCAATTTAATTTTTTTAAGATTTTTGAAAACTTAAATTACTTATTATGTGGTGACTCTAATATGCAAATTTTTTTATTGTATATTAATTTTCAACCCCACAATTGCTTCATTGATCAATCATTTGAATCATTTACAATGACATTAATGATCTCACAGCCATAGTCTTTATTAAATGTAACCACACAAAAACTTTGACTAGATATTGATACCACTGACAATCTATACGTATTGTATATATGTATAGGAGACAGTGTTGCCAACTTTTTGAGAGTAAAAAGCTCATAAAAAATTGTAAAAAGCGTAATTTTTTGTTAAAAAAATCAAAGTTAAAGCAATGAACTCAAGTGTACCATAAAACAGTTTTATAAATAGATTTCGTGCTGAAATAAATAACCACCCAGTCAGAAAACGACAAACGGGACCACAGCTGCCAAGGCACTTTAGATAGTGGTACATGTGCTTTCCTAAGCTCAAAATTATAACATCATTGAACAAATGGGCCATCTGTTCAAAAAGTGTCGGTCAAGCACTGGGGAAACAAAATTTCAAATGTTAGAAAAATGTAGGTAAAGCCAAAAAAATGGTGGTCTAAAAATTTGTTTCACAAAATAAACTAAAAAAAGTTCCTGTATAACTTTTTTGGTCCCACCGGGATTCGAACCTTAGCTGTCAGATTATCAGCCTGCAGCTCTAACAAATTAAAAAAAAAAAGGTTTGCCTGAAACCGGGCCCGAATTCGGAACATTCTGACTACAAACTTTTTAAAACAAAGCATAATAAATTTTATAATATAATTGCTTTTCCAGTGGTTAGACTTTTGAGCCGGTGGTAATTTCAAGAGTATCCAATTATTCGACCTAGGTGTTTAACCGGTTAGAACATTATTCGAAAAATCGATTAAATGAATTAACCGGTTACTCGGGTCGGTTAATCGACAAAATTGGCGAAATTTGGTTTTTTCTTTGGTTTTTTGCCAATAAAAACACAAAAAACTGTGGTTTTTGTTAAATTTGAAATACAGTATTATGTTTTAATGAAACATGCCTTAAAATCTTGGGGTTTAATTTTGGAGGAATCGAGGGGCTCTTCAAAAACAAAATGTTATCATTAAAGCAAGTTTTTTTTGGCATTTGCCATTTAACCAGTTATTTTTTAAAAATTACATTTTTTCGTATCCATACCATTAAAATCAAGTTTTGCAAATTTTTTAGATTTTACGCTAAAAAATTCATTAAAATGTAGTTAAAACCCAAATTTTGTAAATAAAACACCAATGTACGTATGTATATAGATGTCACTACATTGCTACAAAGATCTGTCAACACAACAGAGTATCACTCAAAAAATCTTTACAGTAGAATCTACTCAAGAATACAGTTAAAACAAATGTAATTTTAGTTAAAAAGACGACAAAGGTAATTACTGTTAAAATAACTAAATATGAAGTTGTTTTTAACCGTTGGAAAACAGCAAACAAATGTAGTAAAAACAACTAACAATGTCGTAAACACAAATGCAAATGGTTTACTACAACAATTTTTAAACAGCTATAATTACAGTTAAAAATAACTACTACTGATTACTACACAAACAACTGCTATGTAGTAACTGTCAAACTTTTTTGAGTGTACTATTTGGAAGATGATGAGAACAACAAATTTTCTGACGAGCTTTAAACCTCTGTATATTTACTTTTTATATATTTTAGCAACATAAGTAAAGTTCTGGCGTTTTGTGACATTGAAAAGATTCCAAAAGCAGCAAGTTGGCATCACAGATATGAGATTGTATTGAAAAGAATAAGAAATATTGAACGTACAATAAAATAAAATAAAGAAAATGATTTTAATTAAATCGCACCAATTAAGCATATTAAGCTAAACAACAAAGAAATCTTCCAGAGAATATACTGTACACATACAAAAATAAAGGGGTGATGATAATCAGCGGCAGCTTCAACACCACCACCATCTTCATCTTTATTTTAGCTGTGTTTGAAAAATGTTCAAATATTGTTGGGTGATCATTCGGTTCAGTTTTAAGAATTTGTCTTTTTAAGAATTTATTTATTTCTTTTTTCTCTTTCTATGTTAGTAGAATGAATAACAATTAATGCACATTTGTATTGAAAAAGAAGATGAAATAATGGAACTAGAAAACAAATCTAATAGTATAAAGAAAGAAAATTGACAATTTGCGTCACAAAATGCGACCCTAGTGACTGTAACACATTTAAATGTCTTTCTAAACAATTAATAATAATATTTTTTGTTTAAACTTACAGTACACTCTTCTAATATCTTATCCATAAGAATTCAAGAAAATTAAATACTATATGGCAAATATTAAATGTTCCTATCCCTCCATTGAAAACAACTCTAAACATTTTGATTTATTGAAATCGTGTAAATAAAGGGCTAGCTGTATTTGTTAAATTGTCATAAAAATATAAAATTGTATGTATGATTTTTTATGAGGTTTTCTACGCATTAAAACAAATTGATATACACGATCATACCCATTTTTGAAAATATCATCATAAATAAGTTCATCTAGTTTTTTTTTTCAAAGAATTTTGAAATTCTTTCCTTTTTTATCTTTCATTTATGCAATTTAACTTATTCAGCGATCTACATTTAACGAATGAAATGAAACCTCCTTAATAACCGCAAATGTTTTACTAATCTGTTAAGGTCAATCGATGTTAAGTAGAATCACGAATCAACTGAAACTGAATTGAACATTGTACACCAAACCAGCCCATTCTCATCTCACATACCATGGGCATAGAGCATTTGGTGCTTTAATTGTTTATGATATATGAAGTACAAATTATGGTACATATGTTGTAATATGCATACATTGAACAAAATCAACCATCACCAAACCACTAAAAGATCTAGAGATCAATCTGTAAAGCTAAAATATTCAAGTCTGTTTTAATTTGTACATCTTTTGCTGTCACATTTTGTTTTTTTGCTTTTGCTTTGTATGATTATGAATGAGATTTTGATTAAAATTAATTCAAAAACAACATTGTTTAATAAGTGAACATGTTATCGAAAGATTTCTTTATAATTGAGAAGAGTTGAGCTGTTTTAATTGTCTATGTATTGAATGTGTCGCAGAAAAATACTTTGTATTTAAACAGAAAGAACAGATTTTTTAGGTGTTTTTTTTTTTGGAATTCTTAGGTTACTACAAACCTACGAACAAATTAAGCGATCCAAAGGTGAGAGAGACACCTTGAAATAAATAAATAAATAAAAATTAAAAAAAAATTTCTAGTATGGCTGGCTAATAACAAAGTTATATTACTTGCATGTGTGTTTTAAAAACATAAAAGCAAACAATCATTGAAAGAAAAAGTATAAAAAAGCAAAACAAAAAAAAACATATGGGCAAAGTGACAAGTAAGTGTACACGTTTTTTTTTATAAAAGAAACCGGTCACTTTAACAAGGTCGATTGAGGACAACTGATCAATTTGCCAATTGTTTTTGACCTTTTACAATAACTTACAACCCCGTCTAGAAACGGCAGATTTTAATGAACATTAAATTTGTTGTAGAGAATAAAAATTTAAGGAAAACGTATTTTAAATGTTTTAATTTTAAATTTTGTAAAAATTAAAACCAAAAGTTTATTTTTCGATCTTTTATCATAAATTATGATGTGAGCAAGATTATTCAAGTTCAAGATCATTTGTTTAACAAAAAAACAACTGATATTGAACTTGAATAATCTTGCTCACATCATAAGGAAGCTTGTTTTTTTAGCTGCCCAATCTTATGTTTTGGCGCTACTAATTGGGGTCAAAAAGTAACCCCACTTTACGCTTTTTCGGTTTATTTCGTTCGCTGGTGTATAAATTTGTACTTATAACAAATGTGCTTTAAGTAATATTAAATTTGGCGTTTTATTTGGAAATTATAGATGTATTAAGCTTAAAAAAAGTGCATACACACAGAAAAAAATTTAGCTCTTTGCCAACTAAAACTCAGTTACTTGACTCAAATTCAGTTATAATGAATTTCATTTGATTGGTAAAACTGAACATTAGTTTTCAAAACAAAGTTCGATTAATGCCACTGAATATTAGTTCATGCATTCAAAATTTTCTGAAATCCAATGTTAATATCGTTGTACCAACTGAATTTAAAGGTTGTTATCATTAAAATACACTTTTTAAATCATTAGGCACTTTATTTCTTGAGGGTGTGTCTGAACTTTTTACGATATTAGAGATCGTTCCGTTTTTATGCGACTTTTCCCGAATGCCTTTTTCTCCTATAATTCAAATAACTCAAAAATATCACCACGCGGTCAACTATATAGGCAATACGGTATCAAAATTGTTGTTTTCTTATGTGCTTTAACTCTGTGTACAAATAAGGTATATATTCTCAAAAAGTGTTTAAAATTGCTGGAATTTTTTTTTATATTTTGGCACATTAATATGATTTTACAGGATTTTAAACTACAATTTAGGCACGTCAATTCATTTTGTGTGAATCTATTTCTGCAAGTGACGCAAAAGTTAGGGTGTTTAAAATTTCTAAAAATTCTCAAAATTTCTTTTTCTTTACTGATTAAAAAAAAAAATAAATACCACATATATACCATATTTTATATTTTCTTTGGCGTTTTCACAGAAATTTACTATTTTATTTTGTGCTGTCCAAAATTGTTTTGTCAAAATTATATGGTGTTTCAAAAAATGTAGTTCTTGAGTTAATTGCAAATAGCACTATGCAACAAATTTGGAGTCACTGGATGTATAGTGAACGAAACCAATGGGAAATGAAAATAGACTATTAGTAGATCAAAACCCCCAAAGGGTTCTTAAAACTTAGCTTGTATTTAATTTTTATGGTATTTTGAATTTGGGTTTTGTCAGGCCAATTTTTTGAGTTGGTTAATATATTTTAATGAAACAAAATATCTTTGCAAATGCACATAGATTACCCATGGGCATTGATATGAGCATATACAGTAGTGGTCAAAACATTTGGAACTTAAGGAGCATATAGACGACATGTATTTGTCATCTGACATGTCAAATTTTCAAGTCACATGTAATTGTGCATGTCTGTCAAAATTGCTGTTTTACATAAGGTTTATAATATTTGGTCACAAACGTACATGTTTTTTGCTTCTGACACAGTCTCTGTTTTTTTTCTTCAACAGCTGATCAGTGCGAAAATTTTATTAAAATATTTTTTTTTTTTAAAGTGATAGTCAAATGGAATCAAAGGATAATGCAATTGCAGTGTGCAGTGTAATTTCAATTATAACTGCAATGAAATCGAAATAAAAAAAAAAGAAAAGAGGAATCAGAATCAAGCAAAATTTGCTATAGTTTTAGCACACACCAAAGTCGATTTCGGTTTCAACATGGCATGCTGCCGCAGCAAAAATTTTTTTTGCGCCGCAAAATAGTTCAGACATCTTAAATAATTTTTCTTTAAATGCGGACATACCAATTTGGGATATAATTATGAAACTTTTTGTAAACATATATATGTACATAATTTTATTAAATGGGAAAATGTATATTCATTTATTGGTATTGTAAAATGTTAACTTTAGCCGGCTAATGATTCCGTCAATAGGGGACCGCCGCTGTTTGTTTTCTCACGGCATGGATTTATGACAACTTTTTGTTTCATATTTAAAACAGCTGATGTCAGATGGTTTGTCAGAAGAAAATAGAGCACGCTCTAATTGAAATTTTGTCAGATGACTTTGCATCTGACTTTTACAGAAGCAAAGTTAAAAAGGTCACACACGACATGTATGTATTTTGCAGTGGGAAATTTGACATGTCAGATGACAAATACATGTCGTCTATATGCTCCTTTAGATCGCATTTGTTGTTTTCATTGATTTATTTTCTTCAAATCACACTTAGTTACTAAAATTTATTTTTTACATATTCTTCATACATTGTTTTATGTTAAACAAATAAAAAAATTAATTGATTTAAATTAAAACAACAAAAAAATTAATAATAATAGATGTATTCAAAATGCAAGTGTTCAAAACATTTGCAACGCTCATTATTCTTACTCTTAACGAAACAATTTATACTAACAAATGCGGTAATCGCATTCCTTTTTAATATGAGTTTCAGACCGTTACATTTTTTAAACAAATTTATTATAATTATGGTTCTTTAATAGTTGTAATAAGATGTTGGAAGCATAAACATCGTAAGAATAGTTTTTGTAAAAAAAATGGCAGGAAATAAATACTATTCTGATTTTAAATCAAAAGTTTTAAATGATTTTCAAAATGGACTTTCCCAAAAAGAAATTTCTATAAAGTACTCCGTTCCAAAATCAGCGATTTGCGCATTGTTAATAGTGGTAACATCCAACTATATAACAACTGTAAGAGAAGATCGGAAAATCAATATTTTTTACGAAATAGCCCAAAGCAGTTCCCAGAGAAGCTAAAACTAAACTTTCAGTAGATGCCAGTCTTCCCACTATTACGAAAATAGAGCCCGAGAATATGGTCTAAGAAGTTATAGATGTACAAAAAAACCGTTTGTGTCGAAAAAAAAAACGAAAAGCTCGGCTTGACTTTGCACGCACTCATTTGAACTGGACAACCTCCGGGGATCAGATGGAAGAGCCAATATTCGAAGACCACGAGGTAAAACGGTTAATCCCAGATACACAACCGCCACAGTGAAGCACGGTGGTGGAAACATTATTGTGTGGGGGTGTTTTTCGGGAAATGGGATTAGCCCAATTCACCGCATTACTAGCACAATGAATGAAATTTCTGACGATTATATTAAAAAGCTCATTGCCTCAATGCCTAAGAGGTGTTCAGAAGTTATAAAAAATAATGGCTACGCTACAAAATACTGAGCGTTAAAACCATTGTTTGTATTTCCTGTTAATTACTTTAAGAGTTGCAAATGTTTTGAACACTGCACTATCGACTTATTTTGTTAAAATCACTTTTTTTTATTTTTGAGAAGTTATGAATAATTTTTTTGTATTTGTAAAATAATATCCTATAACTGAATTTAATAAAAAAAAAAAAAACAAAAACTTATACCACAAATCCCTTTGATCAAAAAAATTATAATTACCTAAACCATGATTTCAGTTGCAAATGTTTGGAACACCACTGTATGTATATAAACAAACTTTTGAGCACACTCAATCATCTTTTAAGTTTTTCACTCATAATGGAAAAAAACGATCAGAAGTAACCTAACTTCAGAAGACTACAAAAATTAAATTCGAGCTAAGTTTTTAGAACCATTTGGGGATATTAGTGTACTGATAGTATACTTTTATTTCCCCTGGTTTCGTTAATTATACAATTTCTTGTTGCACAGTATATTTCCACGTTTTTAACAGGATGTTTTTTAAAACTAATTAAATTTCATTTGGTCCAAGAAATCTTTATTTCTTAAATTTTTTTTAAAGGCACCAATGTTTTGTGTTAAATCATTGACAAAACATACAAATAATGTTAATTTGGCAGTATTTCGCGCAACAGTGTTGATGTGCCGGTACAAAATATAATAAGTTCAAATAGTCCATTTTTAAGCACACAGTGGGTTTTAAAGCTAATTTGTGATTTCGATCAATTATATGCGTTATGGCGAATTCCCACTTGGAAGCATTACTTTTGGGCAAAATAAGCGCTGATTTTAGCGCTTATAAAAAGCTGTGATTTCATGGATTGCAGTAAAATCATATTTTATGTCTATATTATTACGATTAAAAGTAATAACATGAATATACCATACATAATTTATTTTACATAAAATTGTTGTGGTATATTCATAATTTGTTGTTGTTAAAATGTTTGACATATAATAAATCATATTATTTGTTTTACCGCTCCACGTGCTAGCTCTTCAGAAACAGTTAAATGACTAATTATGTTTTATTACATACTCAAAAACATCAAACACAATCGGAAATCACTGGGAAAAATTGGTACAGATCGTTTATAATCCACGATATGAAACTTTCTGCATTACAACTTGCATCCTTATAAGGGATTAGGGTAAGCTGCTTTCAACCTGCATCCTTGTTATGGAAAACAGTAAGCTCAAAATTTTTGTTTATGTATTTTTTACGAAAATTATTCTAGCCCTTCTGCATCCCTTGTATATGTGCCCTTCCTATGATCCTTTGGGTCAATATGACCCAACATTAAAAAGTAAATAAAATTTAATATTTTATATAGGAAATTTATTTGTTTTGTTGTTTTTTGAATTAGAATAACAAAAAATAATGAAAACTAAAATAAATAAGCCCTTCCTGAGCAATTATTAAAAAAAAAAAATTAAATTAAATTTGAAATTCAGACTCTTTTTTTTTTTTTTAATTATAAAATATTAATTATATATTAATACTAATATATAAAAGTTTAAGAATTTTTGTGACAATTTATACACATAGTGACCATGTGCTCTTTGCAAATAAATTTTTCACAAGAATCACATTTAGTGGAATGCTTATTAGAATTCCTTCCATGTTGACAAAAGAAACACCGCTGTCGTTTATTTGGTAAATTACAGGACAATGGTGAATTTGTTCTATTTTGTTTAGAACATTGCGCGGCACCTGGGAGATCATTTTGTTCTTTGATATTTTTAACAAGATTTTTTGCTGATGGTCCATGTAGCAAAACCTTTCTTCGATAAAATTTGCTCATTTATTAGCTGATCTGAAAGTTCTACTACATATAGCCTGCGTCTAAAGTTTTTATTGAAATTCCATGCAGGATCAGTCCATATGACGTAAGAGTTATATGCTGATACATCTATCATATTTGAAAATAATGCAACAGGCCATCGCACAGTGGTTCCAAACACAAAAAACATGGTAATAAATATAGATGTTTTAAACTACTGGTCCAATCGGGAAATGGTGTTCCCAAAAATTGAAAAGCGGGAGCTAACCTTTAAGGAAAATGTTTCTGTGGTCACCCTGTTTTAACACAGGGTGTGCTACAGGGTGTCAAAGTTGACCATCTCGAGTATGAAAGAGCTTTAAAGGGGTATAACTTCTATAACCATGCATCGATTTTAGTGTTTTTTGGACTTTTTTTAAATCTAGGTTACGAGACAAAGCAAAAACATGCTTCATGTACCATAGTAACTCTTACAGTTAAAAAAATATTTCACTTTGAATTTCAAAATCTTCATTTTTCGCCTTGACTTTTTTAATAGTTTTGCCAATAGATTATTCATTTTTCAAAGAAAATGCTCAAAATTTTTTCAAGTCATTCTAATGACCTTTCTTAAACTCCTAAAGAAAACTTTTTTGAATTATCTTAAGCCGTTTCGCAGTGATACTATTTTAAACTCAAAAATTAAAAGTGTGTTCTGAAAAATGGGGTTTTTTGGTCAGATAAGGGGTAACTTCACACACCTTTATATATATTTTGCTGATATTTTTTGGATTAGTTTTTTACATAGTTTGATAGAGTAGACTTCAAAAATGCTTAATGGTATAGTTTAAAGCATTTTTGGATATGCACCCTACGTCCAGCATTGGTCGAAAATGATGAATTTTTGAACGGAATTCTATGTTTATGACCGTGATAAAAAAAAGTCACGCCACTTAGAGACGATTTGAAATTTTTATACTGTAAAGAGATTTATTCTAATGAGTTTGCCACTTCATTTGCCGCCGCCCGCTCAAAAACGTAGCCTGGAGAGCAAATTTTGTGGAAAAAGTCATTTTTTCAAAAGCCTTTTTTTGATTTATAAAAAAAGCGTACTTATATTATCAATTTCAGCAAGATTTTATTTTATTTTTAATAAAACGTAAATAATTGTCCTACATTCCAAAAATCTTTTCGATATTGCTTATGGTTATTTTTACATAAAACATCAAAGTTCAATGTAGTATATCTAACTATAATTAATTGTACATTTATTGGCTTTTGCTTTCGGTAATGTTAAAAAATTTAAATAATTTCAGAAATTTTTTTACATATTATTAAATTAGACTTAGTTATCAATTCAACGATGCATAAATCGTTTATCTAGTGTAATAAATGAATTCAAACTATTGCGCTTAAATCAGGCATTTCAGGTCAAATTGCAGTATTTAACAAATTTATATATTCAGGTATACAGAGCGTGTTGCATTATATTTCTCTAAAAGGGTTACGGGTTTTTTTATTTTTTTAATACTATTTCAAAAACCTAATAAGATATAAATGCAGGTAGAAAATGCGTTTTATGATGTAACATTTGCATAATATATTGTTCTAATTTTCCATATAAAACAGGTAAATAACTACCATATATTCATTTATTTGAAAGACAAAATAATGTTTTTTTTTTATTCTAAAGATAAGGTTTTATTAAATTTAACTGGTACAGTAGTAATTGTGCTAAAAATATGAATATATTCCTAAGGACTACACATTTTCTACAAAGTAGTCTGAAGTATCAAAAGTTAAAAGGTCGTTTATATGCATAGATTCAGAATCTTCCTTTTCAATGTCTATGCTTATTTTTGGTAACCATTTTGTTCTTATGGAGTAAAGTACTGGATCCGATGATATTAATAAAAATTCCATCAAATCGGAATTTTGAGCTATTCTGGAGCACTTACGTGTGTTAAAAAGCCTAAAATGTTTGACGTCTCTATTTCTGGCCTCCTGGGCTTCTTCAGTCAGTTCGCCTAAAGGCAACATACTGTTTTCTATTATTTCTTTGGCATGAGCTAATACTTTATGTACTGTTGGTGTCATTGGCCTCCAAGAGTACATGGTGAGCATAATGTCTTTTGTTTCATTGGCAAAGAGTTTAAATTTAGCCACATTAATAGGTTTTTTACTGTTAATGACTGCTAATATAACTTTAAAACGTTTTAGTAGGTTTTTATCGAGACCCGTAATTGAGGAGGTAGTTTCTGGATCTTCGAAAAAACGCCTTGCTGTATTTCCGTCATTGGAACTTCCAAACCCCTGAAGGGGCGTATCAATGATTAATCCAAGTCTTAATTTAAATTCATCTTGAATTCTTTTCTTCTCTTCTTTTCTCATGTTGTGTAGATCAGTGTTTTTGTTTACGGAAAGGCTTAGGTTTCCTGGAATAAGGCGGTATTTGAGATCGTATGCGAGGTGTAAACAATATTCCATAAATCTTATTCTGGCATGAAGTGGCGATATCCCAAACCTCAGAGCGTTTTCGTTCATAGAAATTGTATCACTATCTTCATGAAACTGTGAACTTAATTTTCCACATATATTACATTTCCAAGTAGATGTTGTGTCTGTAATTGCATTTGCAACTTTTCCATCAATCATTGTAAGTTGTGGTTGAAATGAAACTTTAATAACTTGTCCAGATATTTCCACGTAAAGTGGAGACAAGCTCGAAATTTCCCTTTCTATTGAATCTACTAAACTTTGTGTTGAAATCATGTCTTCTTTTACATATTCAAATCGTATTGGACGACATAAAAATTTAGATCCAGGGGTTAAATTCGTCCATATATCATTTGCAGACGAGGTTGAAGGTAATTTATTATACAACCGCATTCTTAACGGCACAAAAGAAGCCATAAAAATTGATGAAAAACTTTTTTCTTTGCTGCTTCCAGATGGTTGTTTGTATTCGGAAAACCCAGATGTGCCATCACAGCCCCATTTGAACATTAACACGACATCAGATTGCTTGCATCTTTCAATATCTTTGCTGCTAAATGTGGACATAATTCTAGAAACAGTATTGTCAATTAACTGTGATAGTTCAACTTTTGCGCCTTCAATAGAGGCATGCACTGGGGATGTTATTGGTTTTAAAATATTTTCTTTTGTTTCTTTTATTGCTTTACTGCTAGGAAAAATATCATATCCTTTTTCAATGAGAGCTTTTCTTAAAATACCATATTTATTTCTCGTTAACCCCAAATTTAGAAAAAGAGCTAATGCATCTTCACTGGTAAAGGAAGTTGATGATTTTGGTGTTGGAATACTTTGTATCATGCGCTTCAAACGCTTAGGAGACGCAGTTGGTAGGACGTCGACAATTTTCCCTGTTTCTTTAGGCTGTATACGTGTCAAAGCTGCTTTAAAAGAATCCTTTATTTCATTAGCGGAGTGTGTGTTAATCATTTCTTCCTGTTTTACCTTCTTAGTCCTAATCTGGACCTCTTCATAATCTTTTTTAGGGCGGCCCCTTTTTTTCTGTTCAATAACTACTGACATCTCCTTATTAAGCCAATCTTGACTCTTCTTCATAAATTTTTGTATAGAATAATCGGAATCTTTAATCCTTTTTTCATAAATTTTGTAAAAATTTTCAATTTCATCTGGCTTTATATTTAAGCCATACGAGTAGACAATGGTATCAATCAGTTTTCCTATTTTTTCCGATCGTATATCAGTATTGGCAAGAGTATCCCAAATTACTTTACAAAGGGAGCTATATTTTATTGTAACCTCCATGACTGCTTAACTCAAATAACCTCCTTTTAAAATTACTACGCTTATATATTACAAATATTTGTTTTTTTATAAACAAAAAATCGAGCAGGTACTGGATTTGTAAAAACAAAAAACTGAAATAGGTAAAATAAAAAAAAACGCATTATATTAGCCCATTAAAACAATATGTTATGCAAATGTTACATCATAAAACGCATTTTCTACCTGCATTTATATCTTATTAGGTTTTTGAAATAGTATTAAAAAAATAAAAAAACCCGTAACCCTTTTAGAGAAATATAATGCAACACGCTCTGTATACCTGAATATATAAATTTGTTAAATACTGCAATTTGACCTGAAATGCCTGATTTAAGCGCAATAGTTTGAATTCATTTATTACACTAGATAAACGATTTATGCATCGTTGAATTGATAACTAAGTCTAATTTAATAATATGTAAAAAAATTTCTGAAATTATTTAAATTTTTTAACATTACCGAAAGCAAAAGCCAATAAATGTACAATTAATTATAGTTAGATATACTACATTGAACTTTGATGTTTTATGTAAAAATAACCATAAGCAATATCGAAAAGATTTTTGGAATGTAGGACAATTATTTACGTTTTATTAAAAATAAAATAAAATCTTGCTGAAATTGATAATATAAGTACGCTTTTTTTATAAATCAAAAAAAGGCTTTTGAAAAAAATGACTTTTTCCACAAAATTTGCTCTCCAGGCTACGTTTTTGAGCGGGCGGCGGCAAATGAAGTGGCAAACTCATTAGAATAAATCTCTTTACAGTATAAAAATTTCAAATCGTCTCTAAGTGGCGTGACTTTTTTTTATCACGGTCATAAACATAGAATTCCGTTCAAAAATTCATCATTTTCGACCAATGCTGGACGTAGGGTGCATATCCAAAAATGCTTTAAACTATACCATTAAGCATTTTTGAAGTCTACTCTATCAAACTATGTAAAAAACTAATCCAAAAAATATCAGCAAAATATATATAAAGGTGTGTGAAGTTACCCCTTATCTGACCAAAAAACCCCATTTTTCAGAACACACTTTTAATTTTTGAGTTTAAAATAGTATCACTGCGAAACGGCTTAAGATAATTCAAAAAAGTTTTCTTTAGGAGTTTAAGAAAGGTCATTAGAATGACTTGAAAAAATTTTGAGCATTTTCTTTGAAAAATGAATAATCTATTGGCAAAACTATTAAAAAAGTCAAGGCGAAAAATGAAGATTTTGAAATTCAAAGTGAAATATTTTTTTAACTGTAAGAGTTACTATGGTACATGAAGCATGTTTTTGCTTTGTCTCGTAACCTAGATTTAAAAAAAGTCCAAAAAATACTAAAATCGATGCATGGTTATAGAAGTTATACCCCTTTAAAGCTCTTTCATACTCGAGATGGTCAACTTTGACACCCTGTAGCACACCCTGTGTTAAAACAGGGTGACCACAGAAACATTTTCCTTAAAGGTTAGCTCCCGCTTTTCAATTTTTGGGAACACCATTTCCCGATTGGACCAGTAGTTTAAAACATCTATATTTATTACCATGTTTTTTGTGTTTGGAACCACTGTGCATCGCCTAGTCATGCGCTTACATGTGTAATTAGCAACTAGTTGGTCAAGAGCATCACCTCCAGCTTTCGTTTGGTTGTAGTGATGTATTATTTCAGGGTTTTTTTGTTCATCGTCTCTTACATCGGCTGAATGATGAAGAGAACTCAAGAGGAGAACGTATTTATTTTTTTTTGAACATAAAAAATTCTCACCTTGATTTTTTTCTGGCTGTGTATTTCTTGCTTTGCCTGTGTACACTTCCATATTCCAGGCATATTTAGTTGTCGAATCGCAAAGTGCCAAAATTTTTATGCCATATCTGGCGGGCTTTGAGGCAATATATTGCCTAAAACTGCACCGACCTCGAAATGGAACCAATTGTTCATCCACAGTTGCATTTTAATGTGGATTGTAAAAAACTTTGAGCTGATTACTCCACTTGTCCCAAACGTTTCTTATCGGTGCTAGTTTGTCACGAAGTCTTCTTTCTTCTCTACCTTCAGAGCTGTCAAACCGTAGGCACTTTGATATACTCGCAAATCGCTTGAGACTCATTGTTGCTCGAAAAATAGGTCTTCCGTTTTTTCATTCCACAAGCTAGTGAGATTTTCTCCATGAGATTTATAAACTCATGCCATTATTTGTAATCCAATATATTCATCAAGCTCAATCATATCAATAGTTTGGCAATTATTTCCATATAATTCTACACCCTTTTGATTTGTCATTTGAATCACAATATTTTTTATATTTGGTGATAAACAAATCAAACGAAGACTTTATATCTGTAACCATAGATGTTGCTCTTTTGGTAGGTCCAGGCTTATTCAATAAAATTTGATTTTTTGGTAACCTGCCTGTTTGAAGTGGTGGCTGTTGTTTCCAAACTACACTTTTGTCCTTAGATAAATATGTAACTGAAGTGCTGTGATCTATTTCTACTGCATCTTCCACTACCACGCTTTCAACGCTATTATTTGATGATGAATAGGATTCGTCTTCTGCATCGCTGTCGGGTGAAAAAATTTCGTCTTCATCACTATCATCAAAAATGTTATCATCTTCGTCATTCATTATTTGTTGCAACTGAAGATCACTAAGAGTCTGAAGCAATTTCATTATGGAACAATCATATATTTGAAATTTTATTTCACAATACTTACTTTTCTTCTTTCTGCCATTATGTAAAAATACTCAATTATGATGAATTACAAAAAAAAAAATTGATTTATGCAAGCTGATCACCAAAAAATAAACTGAACTCATTGAAAGAAAATATTCTAATGAAACAAAAGTTATAGCATCATCATAGCGAAATATTGTTTTTTCTATACAAAACGGGGAATCACCGAATTGCAATTTGAATGAACTCTTTTGTTTACAAAGTTCAAGTGTCAATGCGTTACCATTATTATTATAAAACAAATTTCAAGATATACCTTTGCGGGATTCTCAAAATCCCACCCACTGTTTGAGAATAATAACATTTTGAATGAAAAATATTCGATAAAAGCGATTTTATTGATTATTTGACTGAACAAATTATTGATCGATGATTCTGAATGAAGATGAACTCCATTTAATTATATTCAATAGGAAAAAAAAAAACGGTAAAGTGGAATTAAACTTGCAATATCGCTTCTTGGGTCATATTGACCCAAAGGATATTGAATGTGTGTAAATCGTGTTTTTAAACGTGGAGGGGGGAGGAAAAATTTAAATTTTATTATATTCTTTTAAAAGCATAGTTTTCGTCCCTGTTATGGATAAATAAAAGTTTCACGTTGATATCTTAAATTTAAAGGGAAAAATTTTGTGTTTGGAAACCAAAATTGGGTCAAATTGACCCAAGGAGTGCAGAAGGGCTAGAGCAATTCCATATGAAAGCGATCACCTTTTGGACGACCCCTCTCCGATTTTAAAATAAATAGTCTCAATCGATTGCCCAGCAAAAAATAATGTACCTACATATTTTTTTTTTTTTTATAGTGACTGGTTTAGTGGTGGTGTGCACCACTGTCATGTGACAAAATTGAAGAATTCTTCATAAGGGACCTCATTGAAAGTTGTTTAAAAAAAACTACTAAGGCGATCGCAACGAGTGATAGCTCGTTGGAAAGGTATTGAATCAGGCTTTAATTGAAAAATAAAATTTTTCTTGTTAAATAATTAAAAATAATTCAATTATAAAAAATATAAAAACAATGAGAACAAGGTGGTCTCTTAAATGCTCTTCTCCTGTCCAAACAAGGAGTCGGGGCCCATTTTTTTATTGCTGATTCTTAAAGCAAAAATTATGAGGAATCCAAAAAAAATAAAATTAGCCGGAAAATTTAGGAGCTTCTGTGGAAAATCGGAAAATTTAATTTTCATGGGAAAATTTAATTTTCATGGGAAAATTTAATTTTCATGGGAAAAAAGGTAAATTTCTGAGAAAAATTAGGAAAATTTTATTTTTCAATTAAAGCCTGATTCAATACCTTTCCAACGAGCTATCGCTTTAGTAGTTTTTTTTAAAACAACTTTCAATGAGGTCCCTTATGAAGAATTCTTCAATTTTGTCACATGACAGTGGTGCACACCACCACTAAACCAGTCACTATAAAAAAAAAAAAAAATATGTAGGTACATTATTTTTTGCTGCGCAATCGATTGAGACTATTTATTTTAAAAAATTTGCCAATTTTGATCGTTTTCATATGGAATTGCTCTCTATTCTTTTGCTGCTTCTCAGTATTATGTAATAGTAAGCACTTACATCAGCGCATTTGCTTTATCCTGCTTCTAAAAGACACGAAAAATTTTTACTCGGTTGCCACTATTATTTTTAAGATTTGAATTGCCTATATAAAAATGCAAAAACAAATTATGTAATTTTTGCACAATTTTTAAAAACTCTATATAAATTTTGAATTTAAATGTTTTTATGCTTCTTTGATTTTATGTTGCAAAATAACAAAAAAACTCAGTTCACGCAGGGAACTGGTCTATATAAAACTAAACAGTGAATGTGCCATGCAAAAAACTGCCTTTTTAACAAAATTCACGATCACGTTTATCAACTTATGTGACGGTCATACACTTTATCTATTAAGGGCACATCAGATAAACATACTGAATCCAACACTGTAACCAGCATTGTTTTGAAATATTTATTCCATAAAAGGGCGTCCAGTGCCCGGTACAAAAACAGCAAATACTTAAAAACTTACCAAAATTTAATTCAATATTCGACTACCATGTATTTATATGTTAGGAGATGACACGAAAATTAAGTACGTGTTGAATTTATCTCTCAAGTGTTGGGAGACTGTGTACTACCAAATGGCATCCAAAAGTTGAAAGCTGCAAACAAAAAGATAAAAAGAACAAAATAAGGGACCTTGTTTCAAAAGATTTTTCTAAACGATAACAAAAAAATATATATATTTCAATGATCCACTTGCACTTCTATGATTTAAAGTTATATAACCGAATTCAATCATATAACCGGATTTTCTAAAACATAAAATTTGCGAAAGTTATTGAAAAATGAAATCAGTTTCAAAGGATTTAAAAATTTTGGATATGAGCCATTACCCGAGTAAAAAATATATATATATAACGATATATTCTTTAATATAAAAATATATTATCATATAAAATAGCATATATCTCAACAAGTGTTTATATATAATAATATTTTCAAAATGTTTTACCAAAAAAATCATGTTTAAGCACATCCAATCATGTATAAAAAAATACTATTCTAAATTTTATATATGATAATACATGGTTGTTAAATCTGATTAAATTTTTATAGAATTAGATATAACCCAATATATAATTATATATAATACAAACATCAAAAACGTCCTCTGTCATTTTAGACATACTTATATATAATCCAAAACTGAAAAAATTTCCTAAGTCAATTTCTATGTAAATAATATAATTCAAAAATCGCAAAATAGTTTACAATTTTTCGAAATCAATTGCCATTACAAATAACATACCCTCCAGCTAAATGTTTTTAGAACAGACTACCTATGAACCTGTTCTAGAACAGCTTATTTTACCACACATGGAAACGTTTCTAGAGCAGGTTCCTGGGAGTCAAGTTGTAAGGTTTCACTGTCCCAGAACCAGTTATAAAACTGATTCGTGAACAGTTTCTAAAGCAATTTGTTCTAGTTTGTTGGTAAAGAACCTGTTGCAAATAGGAAAAAACTATATATAAAAAGAAGCGGTTGAAAAACAGAAATTATAAGCTATTATAATATAGTATAAGTTTTTCTGCAACCTGTTATTTGGATTATAAAGGGCCATTTTATATTGACAAAAAATTTTTAAAATTAAATTAAAATTAACAATTTCGTTTAAAACGAAAATTCGATGTTCTATAACATATAAATATAATTTAAGTCATTTACAAATTTTAATCATACATTTTGTGTTTTGAATCCAAATTTATTTGCATTATTATGTATCTATCTGTTTCTAATTATATCTAATTGTATCAAATTTAATATAATTAGATGTAATTATTTTGGGACAAAACTCGGATAGAATGGGATAGTTTTTTATTAAATTGTATATATTTGAATATAGTTAGATCCAATGTGATACAATTAAATAGAACCATTTTTCGGATCAAATTATATAGTCTTATATTTGCGGAAAATATCTCATTATATATAATTTTATATAAACTTTTTTACTCGGGTATATCCAATTTTCGAAAATTTAAGCAATTTTTCGTAAAAACAGAAACAAAACCGGGTTTTTTTTTTTGTTCCTTTACAACACATTTAAAGTTCATTAAAATCTGCGAGTTCGGGTCGAGATACCTCCGTTGGTAGTTTTATAAGAAAATAAGTTTTTAAATATAGTTTTAAGGAATTTTCTTTTTAAGTTTATTTGATCTCTTCCTTAACTTCTTTTGAGTTTTTTAAAAAACGAAAAGCTTACATGGACTCATTAGCGAAATACTCTTTTGGTCTACAGCTTTTCTTAGAAGTTTTATTTTAAAAAATTCACATTTTAAAAAATTTTCAACACATTTTGTTTGCTAAATAATTTTGCTTAAAACCATTCTTGAAAAAAAAAGAAAAATATGTTAAATCATAACACTTTGGTAAAACAGCCCAGGCAGAAAAAAAATAATCGGCACAGAGTTGGCAAAGTGTCGGCGACGGTCGTTTATAAGTTGACAGAACGTGGAATTAACAATCTTGACAGTATTGTCATGTTACCCGATCTATAATGGTGGCTAACCGTTTTTGTGTATGAACTTGCCAATGTCGGCACAACATTGGCAAGTTCATACAATAAAAGAGATTTAAAAAGCAGCAATACAGTTAGGTCTAAGTCGTATACATCACAATTAAATAAAATTGTGATGTATATATGTATATATGATGTATTTTATACGACATGACATTTTTGCGACAGTCTTGTGGTATGCCCATCTATGGTTTGTCCTGTGGCATGCCACTATGTGGTTTAAAGCAGGACAAGTGACACCCTCCTATGACAAGCCAATGTTAAAGTTGCCAGTTGTTTACATAGGGTAGGGTTTAGCAAATGACCGGTCTCTGGCACGAAGGGACCGATCCTGTGGCACACGCAGAACCGGTCCCATTCCCCATACGGTTGTTATTAAAAAAATAAATAAATGATTGTTTATTTTCTACTAACATGTGGTTAATTTTTACTACAATTGTTTTTGAACATTAAAAAACAAATTAAAATGATAGTTGAATTTACTGAAATGTAAGTCGTACTTTCTTTAAGTGAAATTTCATTTGTTTTTAACTGCATTTGTACTGGCAAAATACATGCTTTGCAAACTAAATAGTGTTTTCCTAGTACAATATTAGTTACAGCTTTGATAATTTTTAACACGGTAGGTTTTACAAAAATAGCAGTAGTTTGACAGTACTATGTTTTTGGTACGGTTAACAATTTCTACCTGGGCGGTTGATGAAATATTTTCTTACATAAAAAAAATATACATTTATATGACGCAGCTACTGCTGTTATCGATGCTTCTGTGTTATGCAAGTAGACGTAACTATATGACAATCTGACTTACTACCAGCAGCTCGGGCCAGACTTAACTCAAGTCAAGTCAGGCAAGTAAACAAGCTAACTTGAGTGTCTGTTGCTTTTTCTTTGTATGTTGATGATATGTAGTCAAGAATTTTTGTCAAATTGCCAGGACATCAACAGTACGAGAACGTAGTGTGTTGGCAGTAAGTAGGCAGTAGAAGAAGACAAATCAAAATAAAACCAAAACTTAACATTTAATTATTTTTTAGTTAAAGCACGATATACATACATATACATGGTATGCTGTTTTTGGTGATGATGGATGATCATAAATTTTCTTACGATTTTTTTTAATTTCATCAACGTCAATATATTTTCATAAGGGAGACACTTATTACAGGAATTTAGAAAAGTATAAGTATTGACAAAGAAAATAAATATTTTTAACTTTAAGGATTCTTCTTTTTTAACAAAATCCTAAGAATATATAGACAGCATTTTTATATAATTTTTTTATGGTAACAAATTTGTACAAATCTCTTATTTTAATCATATATTGTTTATCTAATTTTTAGGCCTAAACAGTGTGACAAAAT
Source organism: Delia radicum (assembly GCA_021234595.1). Classification (NCBI taxonomy): domain Eukaryota; kingdom Metazoa; phylum Arthropoda; class Insecta; order Diptera; family Anthomyiidae; genus Delia; species Delia radicum. Next base: position 125,676,386 of record CM037855.1, read on the forward strand.
TACGCCCGTCTATAATTAAACTAATGACAACAAATGTTATCTTTATATCTCATTGCCACTCTACTGTTTATTTACGCCTAAAGGAAACCATCTTGACTTTTTGCAAAATTTTTAAATGGCTGGCATTAGAACGTGTATATTATCATCATGAAGAATTAAATTCGATTCCAATTCAATTGCTAACACATTTCCTGACAATGTGATGTTATATATGCGAGTATAAAGAATATTAAATCATCATTTAACATTCAAGCCCATTCTGTATAATAACAATAATCATAAACTTTTCAAACTGATTGCATGCTATAATTATGTTGCATACTGTCACTAAGCTGTAGCTACTGTTTGGTAAATAGTTTGTCTTAAACAAATAATGTACACTCAAAAAAAAAAACGCTTGGAAAAATGTAAGACTGATTAAATACTAGTTGCTTTTAGTAGTTTAAAAACAGTTTTTAGTTAAAAATGTGTCCAGGCAATACAATTTTTGTTGTCAAAATCTTTCACTATACATTTCTAAGCAATTACCCAGCAAAAAAAAAACCTCGATTTGGTTAATAGTAACTATATTTGTATGCGTCCAAAATAGCACTTAACCGCCTTGCATACAATAAGGGAAGGCATTCTGTTGTGCTTCCATTCTTGCATTCCTTGAAGCTGTTAATAAAGCTTACAATGAAGCATTAAAGAATGCATACAAAGAAGCATTAATGTTGTCAATACATAAAATGGAGTTTTTTTTTTGCCTCGAAGGCATAAATTTATTGCTTATTAGAGCACATGAAAGAAGCGTTTTTCATCTGCACTCATATTAATTTTTGTTTAAATTTACTCAACTTATAGCTGGAAATTGTACTCCTACTATAAGTTTGGTAAATTTATTCTATTTGTTTACTAAAAAAATTAAGCACATTATTTGTAAATTTGTGCACATAAAACGTGTAAAATTGTGTATCAAATTATCTCAAATACTAAAATTAATGTGAAATTTTACTAAATTTGTGCGTAAAAAAACACGCTTAAAGTGTAAAAATATGCACAAAGTGCGTCAAAATGCAATTAAAACTGTGTAAAAAACGCAAACAAAAAATAATTGCTGCTATTGTAAATAAAAATAAAAATTACTTCAAAAAAATAAAAAAAATCTTTTTTTAAAATGAAATATCTTTATTAATTTTTTATTTATAAAGTTCCGAATTATTTTAATAGATTTGTTCTTTCTTTTTGATCTGGTAAAAGAACCAAAACCAAATAAATTTGCTTTGTTAAAGTTGTATTGAATAGGAAGAACTGCTACACTTGATGTTGGTTTTGTCATGCAATTTCTTACCAAACACTATTTTTAAATGACATTTCCCGATGAAGATTGGGCGAGCAGTTGACAATATTATAATGATTTCCTCCACGAAATTTTTATTCCAGGCGTAGTAGAGTAATAGTTCCAATAGTCTTTTATTTTTATAAATGTCAATAGAAGAAACTTAAGGGTTGGTGCCGTTTTAGTGTCGTTTTTAGATGCTTGAAAGGACACGTCTGTCATATGAACATAAATATTATTTTCCATTTAAGGCCATTTTAGCAACGCTTATGGAATAGTGCAAGCATTTTATCTCCGTCCTCGGATTAAATTTTCGTTTTCATATTACTGTCATAATTAAGCGGAATAAAATTATATTTTAATAATTTTTTTTTATATTTTTTTTCACAATTCACAAATGTCATTAATTTTTTAATATTTTAGGTTAGTAAATTTACAAACAATAAGAGTAAAAAAAAATATTTTGTTAACAAAATACAAATTTTTCGCACATAATATTCAATTATAGACAAATAACGCCTGTTTTTACATATGTGTGTATTATTGTTATTCAAAATGTATACAATATAATTTTACGCATTTGGTGTTTATTTTTACTCACTATGCGTTATATTACACAACAATTTACCCAATAGTAGTGTGCTTAAAAGAGACATTCCCTGTGGGACATCGGAAAGGAACCAGTAAAAATTATCGATAATCCCTTTTCAGCTACACTGAAAGAATCATACTTCATGATGTTATTGACATAATTTCATAAAATTGTTTTCGAAGATTTAATGAAGCATTTCGTTATATCCATGAAATTTTATTAATATTATGAAATTTTTCACAAACTTTTTTATAAAATTTCATAGTTTCATAAAAAAATATCATTTATGAAAAAATGATCTCTTCATAAAATAATGAGCATTTTTTTAGAGCTATTACATAATTTTAAAGACTTATTTTTTTTAGTTTTACATAAAATTTCATAATTTCATTAATTTTCATACATTTCAAACTTAAGTGTTAAGATTTAATTCCCAAGTGTTCAACATATTTTATAAAGTGTTTTATTATTTCAATTAAGCTTTTTATTAATTTTGAACTTCAATGAAATTGTTTAAAAAATCATATGAAGCGGTTTTCTTAGCTCAAATGCATTTTTTAACACATTCATAAAGAGTAGTATTAATTCAAGGAAACTCCTTAATATTAAAAAAATTGTAGTAAACTGTTTCATAAAATCTACAAACGCTTTATTTTCGGAATGATTCAATAGTTTACAAACATTTCATTAACCTTGACTTTAATGAAACCTGTTTCATAGATACTATGAAAAGTTTGAAGGGACGAGTTCCAGTGACAATTTTTATTAAAGCTATGAAGAAATTCATTACTAAAGCGGTTGTAATACTCTTAGTGTATTTTTTTTTTTTTTTTTGGTTTAAGTACACACAGAAAATTATTTTGCTATTTGCCAACTGAAAATTGGCTACTACTACTCAAATTCGGTTGTTTCGAATTTCAGTCGACTGGTACAACTCAACATAAGGGTTTACATCAAAGTTCAATTATTTCAACAAAATTTTAGTTGCAACACTCAAAATATTCTGAAATCGAATGTAAATATCGTTTATACTATCTGTATTTATAAGTTGTTACTCTTAAAATACATTTTTTTCAATTCGGTTGGCACTTTTTTTCTTTGTGTGCACCTTAAAAAGCAATAGAACGAAAAAATATCAATATTGGTACCCGAATTTGACCCATTAAACCCGACAAAACCTAGACAAGTGAGTCTTTGATTTTTTTCTATCGCATATCAAAATTTCATCAAAATCGCAGTACTTTTTTGGTAAGATTTTTTTTTTTTTCATATTACACTCATAGAAATAAACCTGTAAAATTATTAAAAAACAAGCTACAAAAAAATTGGTTAAAAATGTTCTGTTGAATTTTCAAATATTTGGTTATATATGAGCTGAATTTTAATAAATTGAAAGTAACAAAATAATCTGCTAAAATCAGCAAAAACATTTAAAAAAAAAAGCATTACAAAATGTGAAAGTTTTAAAGTTTTTTTTTCTGCCCTTATTAAATCAGGAATCTACAATTTTTTAGCAAACATTTCTGTAGATTTTTGCAAAATAAACTGTTACTTGTATTCTACTAAATTTGTGGTAAATATAGCAAACATGTTCTTAATATTACAATTTTTGTTCTACAAATATTTAATAAAAGTTTTTGCTAATTTTACAGAGTGAAATTCTATTTTCAATTAACTAAACTTCACATCGAATATAACTATAATTTTGTAAAGATTTATTTTTGCTGTTCTTATTTTATTAATATTTAGCAACAAAATCTGCTAAATTTAGCAGTTTTTTCTGCAATGTCATTTTTAACTTATTTTCAGTAGCTTTTTCAGCTATTTTTACTGGTTTATTTTATTTTATTTTTATAAATAAAAATGTTGCATGACATAAACGATCCGAAAGCAATAACATCATTTAGCTCAACACTTTTTCACAGTGTATACACCAGACTTTTCTGTAACACATACTATAGCATATGCTTAAATTAATAAAAAAAACATGCCATTTTTAACTAATTTTTAATAGCTTTTTCTGCTATGTTTACAGGTTTATTTGTATGAGTGTATAAATGAAAATGTTGCATGACATAAACGATCCGAAAGCAATAACATCATTTAGCTCAACATTTTTTCACAGTGTATACACCAGTCTTTTCTGTAACTCATACTACAGCGTATGCTTTAATAAATAAAAATGGATTGTTGCATGTTTTTAAACATCGAAAGATGACGGGTACCACCAACATGTAAAGTTACACATGTAATATTTTTAAAATATTTCTTATACACGCATACTAAAAGCTAAAACTATGCTCTTCATTGTAAAGCAATGTCAATATAAGAGTTTTTTTTTTTTTTTTGAGCCAGTTTAAACAATTTTAATTTTCTTTTTTAATCAATTTCGTTTTGCAAGGTGTTGAATATTTTAAATTGTTTTAATCAATTTTTATTAAATATAAACTTAATAGTTTTGTTCATCAATTCATCTTAAATGATGATTTCGATGGTTTTTTCAAGACAATTTTCAATTCATAGAATTATTAGTTTTATTACTATTTTCTAAATAAGTTTCTAACGTCACTGATAAATTGATGCAGTTAGTGTCTGTCACTTTTATTTCTATGGTAAATCAATTCAAATTATTTAAAGATACTTTAACGATTTTTTTGTTATGCATATTAAATATTACTTATATAAAAGTTATTTCTTCAAGGTTTAAGAAATCATTGATAAATTATTTTTTTTTTTTTTTAAGAGAAGCAACACTCAGGAAATTCTTCCTATTAATTAATGTGTTGCTTTCTTTGGAAAGGGGATAGTGGAGAGATGAAAGGTGAGAGATGAAGGGCTTCAAACATGACAACACTGTAATTGCGCGTGATGATAAGTCTTAGAACAGTTGTTGGTCGCCACCTGATGTAGAGTTGGCGAATTTATTGAAGCTTTCTGTTTCATAGCCCTGATTCATTATTTTACTTCGGTGGGGTTAAGTGCTATGGGAACACCGAAGGTGGGCGCAGAGATACATATAAGTGATAGAAAACTCATACAAATTATTTTTCTAAATTGATGTTGTCGTCACCGGGAATCGAACCCGGTACCATCTGTGTAACAGTCCAACGTGCTAACCATTTACACCACAACGCCCACAATAATAAATAATAAAGGTCAATATAGGGTAGAATGGAGATCATTCGCCATTTTTTTAAAGAGCTGTCACTTCCTTAACAAATTTGGTTTTTTTAACTCTTTTTTTTAGGCGAAATTTGACATATCTTAGTTTTAATTTGCATATACGGTCGTTCCGAAAGCAATGCTGGACAGTCATCAGCTCGTCTTCTTCAGATTTGCATGAAACTTGGTATTTGTAATCACGCACTTAGTATAACAAAACGATTTGTTTATTTTTTTAAATTCTTTGTCGTTTGCTGTTTATCGCTGCTTACATTTTTTATTTTTTTTTTTTTTAATTTAATTTATAGTTATAAACTGTTTAAATGGTCGTAAATATTGAACGCGTAATCCGATTTTAAAATTAATATCTCATCGCAAGGCTTATTTTGCCTTCTTTGAGATATGTGAACAACTATAAAAAACTCAAAACTGTCATTGTTTCGCAAATATCTTAAAATTCATCTCTTTTTGTTAAATTTTTGGTTGCACAATAATTATGTGTCCTGTAAAATATAAAAACTCCAGAATGAAGTTTAAATATGTTTTTTTTTAGAAAAACGAGCTTTTCCGGTATTACTTAGATTATATTCAAATATCTCAGAGATACAAAAGACAAAATAAGCTTTGAAATGAGATATTAATTTTTAAAATCGGACTGCGCTTTCAATAATTACGGCCATCTGAACAGTAGATATTTTTATACATTTTCAAAAAAAAAAATACCAAATTTAAGCAGAGATAAAAAAGAACAAACGCGACCAAAAACGAATTTTAAAAAAATAAATAAATTGTTTTGTCCAACATACACCAAGTTTTGTGCTGGTCAGAAAGGGTGAAGTTAAAAAAGTCATATTTTCGGCAATATGACTTCTGGAATGACTCTATATAGGACATCAAAAACACACGTCAATAGGATTTGTTTGTCTGACTTTTAAATGTCAATTTTATTTTTTCTTTTATGTTACACTCTTCTTTCTGAAAATATATACAAAACAAGCAAAATAGAAAAAAAAAAGTTTTTCTCTAATTAAATTTTGAAGTTAATCAAGTTTTTATCTATTAAATATATTGAAATGATTTAAACAATTTTTATAACTCAAAGTATCGTTAATTTAAAACAAGAAAGATAAGCTTAAAAAATATTTTTTAAATATTATATTTTTAAGATCAAAAAATAGTATCATCAGAAATTACTTTTTTCACAAAATCTGCTCTCTAGCTTCGAATTACGCGTATGACCAGTATTTCAATGACTCTCGTAGCTTAAACCGTTATAGAATGTTATATGTATACGACAATTTGTTTTTTAAATTTTCTAATATTTTTCATATTTTGAAACGCGATATTTCAAGATACGCTGCGATTAGCAGTCATAAGTTCGGCGAGGTTATAGATATATGATGGGCATCTTCTGTAGCAAGTTTGGTTGAAAGCAGAAGAGTGGATCGAGTGACTGTTTTTAATGTCACAAACGTCGCTTTTGCAGGACATTTATAATATATGTACTTTGCAATTAGTGTTTAAACCACAATTCTATCAAATCGCACACCTAGTTCAAAAGTGACTCAACTCAAAATTTTGAATTTTTCAGAAGTCGAAAAAAAAAACATTTGCAAGACATAACTGTTTTTTAGCAACAGTTAACTACAACAAAAATTTTTTTTTTTTTTCATAACAAACTTTATTTACAATCTATCCATTTAAGGATAATAAGCAAATATGATAAAATAAAGAAATTACATTGGTTGTTAGACTCCAGCGAGAACAACAACATATTAAAAATATAGAATTTTTATAATAATTAAAAATTATTTACAAATTGAGTAAACATAAATAGTAAAAGAAATATTTTATGAATATAAATTTACTGATTGGAAAATTAATTATTACTTAGAAAACGATTACATTTATTTTTTAGCGAAATGGTAAATCAAGAATATGATGCCGCTTAAGTCGTCTAACTTCTTCTGTATCATCTAGTAGAGAGATAGCCAATGGGTTGCAGTGATTACTTAGTCTTTTTAGATAATTTTCGCTAAATCTATTGATTTCATCTTTAACCTTGGGAATAAATAAGTCGTTATGTATAGTTTTATTTGATACAAATATTGGAGTGTTGACAATTGACCTTAATGTTTTATTTTGGTATCGTTGTAATATCTCAATATTTGAGTTGCTAGCAGTTCCCCACAACTGTATGCCATACGTCCATACTGGCTTAAGAATGGTTTTATATATTAATACTTTCGTTTCAAGACTTAGTTGCGACGTAGGGCCTAGCACCCAATAGAGCCGTCTACTCTTAATTTTTAAATGTTCTTTTGTGGCTTTAATGTGAGTGCTTCAAGTTAATCTTTTGTCAATATGGAGACCAAGATATTTGACACTATCCTTTTTAGGAATTTCAGTATTGTTGATAGACAAGTTTGGACAATCGCCTTTACGTAACGTGAATACGACATGTACCGATTTTTCAGTGTTTACTTTTATGTTCCACTTGTTAAGCCAGATTTCAATTTGATTTAGTTCATTTTGTACATGATTTGAAGCTTCAATAGGACATGTGCTAGAAGCTAGTACTGCTGTGTCATCTGCATAAGTTGCCACTAAAACATTTGCAGTAAAAGGCATGTCTGATGTATATATTGTGTACAGTATAGGTCCCAAGACACTGCTTTGCGGAACGCCTGCATTGATGCTGTATATTTGGGATGTTTCGTTGTTTACTCTCACATAAAAATGTCGTTCACTTAAATAGGACTTGAGTAATAAGTAGAATGGTGTTGGAAGTAGCTTTTTAAGTTTAAAAAATAATCCATAATGCCAGACTTTATCAAATGCTTGCTGCACATCTAAGAAGACGCCGGAACAATATTTTTTCTTCTCCAGTGTATCCCTTATAAAGGCTACGATACGATGGCATTGCTCGGGTTGTACTATGATTATGTCTGAATCCGAATTGGTATTCAGGTATGATGTTATTTTTTCCAAGATTGGTGACAATCTACTTATAAATATTCTTTCAAATATTTTCGAGAATGTGACCAACAAACTAATAGGCCTATAAGATGTAACAACATTCTCTGGTTTATTGGGTTTATTTACCATAATTATTTCTGCACACTTCCATTGGGACGGAAAATGGCTTAGTCGCAAAATAGAATTATAAATGAGCGTAAAAAATAGAATGCCTTTTTTAGGTAGATTTTTAGCTACAATTCCATTAATACTATCGTATCCCGGAGTTTTTTTACAATTTAGTTTGTTCACTTCTTGTTGAACTTCAGATGGAGATATGTGTTTAATAGGGCAATCCATTGGACATGGGATATCTAAAAAATTTGTAATTTCATCAACATGAGTACTATTACTAAAATCATGTGGTTGAAATGTATTTTGGAGATGTGAAGCAAACGCTTCTGCCTTACTCTTGTCGTTTTTGCACCATGTCCCATTTACATCTTTTACGGGATCATTTCTTTTAGTTGGACGTTTTAAATATTTCGTTGCCTTCCACAGACTAAACTCGTCGTTTTTAGAAACACCAAGATTTTTAAGAAAATAACCAAGCTGTTCATTTTTTAATTCATAAATTCGTTTTTTCAGATCTTTGGCTGCTTTATTAAAACGTTGCTTGTCATTAGGGTGTCTACTGGTTTGCCAAATTTTTCTTAATCTTCTTTTATTTTGTATCAGCTACTACAACAAAATGCACTTATATTTTTTTTTATAGATAAACAAGTATATTGTGTATAGTTTAAGCATACAAACCCGAAAAATTAAAATTTTGAGTTGAGTCACTTTTGAACTAGGTGTGCGAAATATTAATTAATATATGTTTAGAAAACAAATAAAATCCACAAAACAATAAATGTGGCTTATAGAATTTTTTTTTTTTTAAAGTTCACATTTTTTATGACACTTATTTTGATATGGAGAAAATTTGTTTGATTTTAAGGAAATTATTGTTTAAAAAGAATGGAATATAAAATAGATCCCAGGCTCACGATTGTGAGCTTTGATGAATATTTTTTCGAATATTTCCAATAATAATATATTTATTGATATAAAAGAAGTCCTTTCATATTTTTAACTAAATTATAGTTCATAAAATATGTAGGGAATGATAACATTTTTTTAATCATTCAAAATCATTTTTAAAGTGCTTTATTAATTGTTTATTTTTCTAAACTTATGTCTAACAATGAAGGTCGTCCATTTTTAGAAGAATACAATTCAGTTATACAATCTGAACCGTCAGGGTAATGACCTTTGACTTATACTGACATCTGCTTGTTCAGTGTGCTATAAAAATATAATTCGAGATAAGTTTTTAAAACATTTTGGGGTTTTGGTTTACTGATTGTCTAGTTGTATTTCCCGTTGCTCTAGTTAGTGATATATATTCGAAATATCTTAGTGGCTGACCATGATGATTAAACGGACTGCAAAGTTGCGGTCATTCTTTTCGCAAACTTTTTTTAAATTTTCAGTAACATTTTAAATATTTATTTATATTTTCTTTTAAATATTTACCTCTTTAAAAGGGAGTCAGAAAAGACTCATAATAGAGCCTACAAACCTTCTGAAATTATAGCTATATAAGGATGTTTTTCTTTTCCGTTTAAGCCTATTTCTGAGCACTTTTTTATGACTCATAAAACACTCTTAAATAAGGCATTTTTGGAAATTTTAGAATTCTGAGCTCTTTATGATTAATTTTTTAGTAATTTTTGATTCATTTATGAGCGTTAAAAAAATTTTCAAATAGCATCATAGGTTTATATAACGTTTTCTCAAACGATACAATAAAACCAAGAAAATCTGTGCATTAAAGTCGAAACTTTTTTCAAATAGTGATTGCGGAAATTCTCGGTGACCGTTTTGACCTGTTCGTTGCAAACACCACGAACAAAAGCGAAAGTTCCACTTTAATCAACAGACCACAATTGAAAAATTCCCTTACACATTTTTGTTTTTAGTAAACTGCAAACTAATGACATTTTGTGGCAACCGGCAGTTGCAGGTTCGAATTCTGTGTGGTCATATTTTATTAAAAAAAAAAAATCAAAAAATAATTTTATTTTATTACATTTCGTTATTTACACTCATTATTTTAAACCATACTGGTAAGCATATAGGTAACCACATATTTTTTGAATTTTCATATTGTGGTTAGTAATGCGACATGCCCATAAGAAAGCGTTTTTTAATGAGAAATGTACTTACTTGCTGTTGCCAAATATGTACTTATATAACCAATTATATGGTAATGATTTTCTGTACTGATTTGTTTTCTTTCTAAAGCGGAAACCATACAACTTTGAAAACAAAGAAGAAATATTTTTCATTTTATCTTCGTTTCTTGTTTCATTAAGGCCCAAAAGTTCGCCCAAGGACACCTCTCTTGTTGGAACACAGAAATAGTGTAATTTGTGTGCAATGTTAATCTTGAACAAAATGTTTCCCTTAATCAAAATACAATTTATTGCCATTAAATGTTCATTTAATTTTTGTTTTAATATAATGTATCTTGTACTGACCATATTTTAAAATCTCATTTTATGAATAATTTCTGTCAAGTTTTAAACAAAATATTCGAAAAAAAAAAAATTTACGAAAAAAGAATCCACAAAAAGATTTTTAAGCATGACAAAAATTCATGTTCTTGCCATTACGTGACGATTACTTTTATACAACACGTAAAAATAAAGACAAAAAATGTTGTTTCCTTAAATTTCAGTTTTTTTTGCGTTCATCTGTATTTCATTATATTGACCATATTATGGCAAGTGCGATCATCGTTATAAAAGCTACTGGATTTTTAATGTGTTTTAATCATTAAACGCACATCTCGCTTGATTCGTCTTCTTATTCTTCAACAATAAAGACAAGAAACAAAAATAAAAAAAAATATATATATCGTAACAGTGTTGCCAATTAAGGGGTTTTTAACCACATAACCACGATCTACATTCTATCTGACAGCCAGGCGGCAGTTGGTGCCTTGAGGGCTCAAGATGTATCGTCTGGTATGGTTAAGGAATGTATCGACTCTCTAAATCGTTTAGGACTTAACAACTCCTTGACACTGGGCTGGGTTCCAGGCCATGAGGGGCAACGAACGGGCTGACTGTTTAGCCAACTGCGGAGCTCGTCGACAATTCATTGGCCCGGAACCCTTCTGTGGCGTACCCAATGGGTATGTCAGAGAGAGGCTCAGAAGATGGATGGAGTCGGAGTTTGGGGCCTATTGGGCCAGATCGCCTGGGCAGCGACAGGCGAGGCTGTTTATATCTCCCTCTGGGGAGAGATCCGGAAACTCTTGTCTATGACGAGGGGCGAACTAAGGACCGTAACGGGTTACCTCACAGGACACTCTGGCCTTAGGTATCAATTGTACGAGATGGGATGATCCTCTATGGATACGTGCAGGTTTTGTGAATTGGAACCCGAGACCTCTGAGCATGTTCTCTGCAAATGTCCGACAGGAGGGTGCGTTATTTTGGTGGTCGAATAGTGACGCCATCGGACGTTTGGAAATGTTCACCTGGTAGGATAATTGGCTTCGTAGGGAGCCTGAACCTATAGAGTGTATTCGCTGGCAGCACAAAATACCAACTTCTGATCGCGGTGCATAGTGCCACTATAATCTAATCTAATAACCACATATTTAAAACAGATCAATTTTTCATTCGTTGAAGGAACGATTTTGAGAAATTGTTGTCCGAATATTTTCAGCAATGACATATTATAGTCTTTCAAAATTTCGCTCCGCATCTTAATTTTTTTTTTCTTAAAATAATTTTGTGATATTTTATACAAAACTTTAATTTAAAAATTTTCAAAAGAAAAATTTGTAAATTTGCAGCCATTTTTTTTTACAGATTTTAGAGCCATGACTTGGCATCATTGTTTTATGAAAAGTAAGGAGTCAAGTAGCTGCTACTGTTATATGTTTGTTCATATTATATGATGTTGCAAAATAAATTGTATATTTTTTTATTATAAAAACTTAAACTTAAAGAATTAAACGTGGTTTTATATGTAAGTAACCATGTCCCAGTAAATACTATTGAGTTAGTCTTTTTATGTGTGTGCTTCTTCTTCAGTTTTAAACTTCTTCAATATTGATTATTGATGACCAAATTTGTAGAAGAGGTATGGAAGTTTTGAGTTTATATCTTGTTCTGAACATTTTTTCTCATTTACTTTGCAGTGATTTGCGTCTTAGTTGATGAAATGTGAATTGAGGCAATAAATTGAGCTGATAAATATTATTAATAAAGTTTCATTTTCGCGTTGTTTTTTTTTTTGTTTTCATCTCTTGAAAAATTTAATTATTCTTTTAAAAATGTGTCAGAGAGAATGTTGAAATTTTAAATTATATAATTAAAGAAAAAAAAAAGAACAGAAGTAACACAAATTGGCAACGCACTTATATAGGTAGTTAAGGATAAAACTGCAAATTGTTTTCAACAATCTTAATAACGATTATCATTAGGGCAGGTGATTCGATATTGTAATTATTTAGCTAAGGGCTTTAAATTAATTTTGTAATTTTTAATAAAGCAAAATTTAAATTTTAAAGTAACTTTAATTTATTTTCATTTATGACAATATTTTGAAAATAATTTATTAAAAACTTTATAAGAACAAGAATTGTTGGGTCATGACAAACAGTCTGGGTAAAATAAGGAACATGTACTGTAATCTTTTTGGCGTAATCGCCATTAAAACAGGGAAATATATGGGGGTTTGTAAACTCACAAGAACTTTTCCATAATAGTTCAGCACTTATTTAAAAATGTATTCCGTAAAGTTGCTTCAATGGAACATTTAGTTAAATTACCAAAGAAATATTTTTTTCAATTTTTCTGTCAGTTATTTAATAAACAAAATAAAGAAACAAACGGACTTTCGGTATTAGTTAAAATATTCAGTTAAAATGTTCTATTTAAAACAAAAAGTTATTGTAGTGAGTATTGAAATAAAAGAAAAAATCTATTGTTTTTGCCGATTTTTTCAAATAATTTTTTAACAGTTGAAAATAAACTAAAAAATACTATTGTTTTAAAAGAAAAGTAAGTAGTCATTTTTATAACAGATTTTCAATTAATTTAATGTGTATATTCAGTAGTATTTACACTTGAATACTATGTAGGTAAAGATCACTGCAAATGTAGTTACAAACAAATGAAATTTCACTTAAAGAAAGCACGACTTATATTTCAGTTAATTCAAATTGTTATTTGTATTTTAATGTTCAAAAAATGACTAACAATTGTAGTAGAAATGAACCACATGTTAGTAAAAAATAAACAAAATTAAAAATTAACGACAAAATCATAAAACAGTCGTTTGATGTGGTTTGTTTTTTTTAAATGAACTACAAGGTTAATACAAAATGTTATTTGTTCTACAAATTACTGACATTTACATTACAATTAAAGAAACTGTATTACAGCCCAAACAACTACATATTTTTAAAGCAGAAGTTGCCTGAGTGTAGGTAAAGACTACTGTAAATGTAGTTAAAGACAAATGAAATTTCACTTAAAGAAAGGACGACTTACATTTCAGTAAATTCAACTAACATTGTCATTTGTTTTTTAATGTTCAAAAATTGAACCACAATTGTAGTAAAAAATAAACAAACATTTATTTTTTTTTATATTTTTAAATAACAAAAAACTACTGTAAACAATTAATGTAAAATCATAAAACAATCATTTGATGTGGTTTGTTTTTTTTTTAAATGAACTACAAGGTTAGTAAAAAATTAAATTTGTTTTACAAATGACTGACATTTACCTTAAAAATAAAGAAACTGTATTACAACCCAAACACGTACATATTTTTAAAGCAGAATTTCCCTGAGTGTATGTAAAAAATATTGTGAGTGTATAACTGATGGTATATTTTCATATCGCTTTCAAGCACTAAGGTTGAAATTTCTTGTAGCACTGTGGAATTTATCCATCTTGGCGGAGATTAACTTATTTGTAATAATATATTTTATTGTAAGTTTATCGGTTTGACACTTGATTTGTCTAATATCCTAAAAGGAGTCCAATTTAATAAATGGGCAATAATAAAACACTTGTAATTAAAAAAGTAATTAGTTTTGTGTTGAAACACACTATAGACTATAAATAAATAGTTCCCTTTTTGAAGAGAGCCAACGATCTTCTAGTTGGTGTATTTTATGCTTGATATCTCCAATCATGCTTTGGACGACATTCATGTTATTTTTTTACACTACTTTTAATTTTTTCCTCAATTCTTCAGTGCATTTGGTTTCTCAATTATTTTCATACACTTTTAGCATAAAATACCCCAAAAGTCCTCAATTGAGCGTAATTTTGAGACGTTTGGAGGATTTGCGTTACGCCATTATAACGAATTTTTGGCATAATGACAGCTTGCTAAATGTGGCCAAAATAATATGTCGTCTTTAGAGTTCCAGTCTGTGGTCAATTTTTCCAGTCTTTCTAAACATTTATTAATGTAAACATCCACGTTTACAGCCACTGGTTTAGAATCCTGGATGTAAAGATGTGATTTAACTTTTGCCAAAATGGTTGCTCACACTAATACTTTTGGCTTAAAGTTCGCATTGGACGAATGCCATACCTTGCCGGGAATTTTTTCAAGTCATCCGAATAAAGTCCAGTATTAATGTTTACGTTCTTACAAGCAAAATAAAATTATTTTTCATCATCCTCGCTACGGTCAACTATTAAAATCCGACAACCCCAGAAAAAAAATCTTGTGGATGACGGGTTAACTTTGTAAAAATGCCCTTTAATAAGCATTAGCCTCATGTTATATTTCTGGGAGGAGTGCCGATCTCTAGCATGATTTTTTTTTACCCATACAACTTTGGCGCACGCTAATACTTATATCAAAGGTCGTGTTGTGTTAAAACCATTTTTGAATTGTTGCCACATTTTTAGGGCAAATATGAATTTTAAATTATGGACGCCTGTAATTGGGTAGCGGAAGCGGTTGCAGATACTCCAACATACACTTAAATTATTGGGTAAGTCTCTTAAAATCTTCGCTTTAAATGTACACACGGCAGGAAAAAATTAAAAAAATACCACTTTTGCAAGTTTTTTTTGGAGTTGTATGATTGCCTACAGCAAATCATAAATTCGCGCATAAATTTCACAATTTTTGACTTAAAAGTATATTTAAGTCCAAATAATCATTGGATTATGTCTATTAATAAATATTTTATTGAATAGTGCAAACATACATTTTAAAAAAAATTTTAGTTTTTACCTTCCAATGATTTTCCATGTGTTTGTTCAACCAATAGTGCTAATTGGGATTCATTTTAAAAATGTCGTAGTCTACATTAAATTTTCTTTCCAACCATACCATACGGGCATATGGCACGATTAACAGAAAATCTTCAATCGGATTAGAAACAAAAAATGTGAAGCACTCAAAATGTTATATGGAAAAAGTTCCTTATTTTGGGTGGTCATATTGACGCCCCTAGGTGTTTTGAAGATTGAAAACTTAAGCTCGATGTTGCGTCACTTATTACTGTTCCAAATTTCATTGCAACCGGACCACTAAGTAAGAAATGGCCGAATAATTTCCCAAAATTTTGTGATATATCCCACTGTGCAGTGTAGAGACGGTAATGACATTAGTTTTCTCACTACCAGCAATGACAACAGCTTACTCTCTGCATTAATGATTGAGAAGGACTTACTAATAACTACCCAAGTAGAAATTGCCAACCGTACAAAAAAAAAAATAGTTCTGGCGAACCACTGCTATTTTTGTAAAACTCACCGTGTTAAAAATTTCCAAAGGTACAACTAATATTGTACCCGAAAAACACTATTTTGTTTGCAAAGCATGTATTTTGCCAGTACCACCCACATAATTCGTTGCCAATATTATAATTACAACCAATTAGAAGCATTTTTTTTTATATTTTATTATATTTAAATATGATGTAAGAGACAATGACCGAGCTGTATTGCTGCTTTTTCATTGATTTTTATTATGCACATTTCTCTAAATTAATTAAATTTAATGTATTTTGAAAGCACAAACGTTTTTGAATTTCCAGCTTCATGGTAACGGTGGCAAGTATGATCAAACCAACGGTTGGGCACTGTTATCAATCGGGTAACAACACAATATTGTCAAGATTCTAAATCCCACGTTCTGCAAACGCATAAACTGACCGTCGCCGACGCTTTACCAATACTGTGCCGATTGTATTTTTCTATCTGGGTAGTTAATTTTTCCATTTTAATACAAAAAATAATGCTTATTTTTACCATTGTTTTAAATATAAAAGAAATGATCCGAAAACTTTTTTAAAAATCAAATTTTACACTCATTAATTTCCAACTCTAGTAATGACATATATAAGTACATATTTTTGGTTTTTTATAATATCTATCAAGTAAAGTTGCGATAAGTTAGATAGTAGAGCGGTTGACTGACAACCTGGAGCGCAGGGTTCGAATCCCGTTTGAACACATTTTATTAAAAAATAATTTTCAATATAAAAAACATTTTTTTTATATCTATTTTTTTTTTTGAAAATTTATTTTTAGACGCATTATTTTGTTCCATACTGGTAAGCATACAGGTAACCACATATTTTTCTATTTTTCGTAAGGGCGTTAGTAATGATATGTCATTATTTTGAGCGACATACCCATTTAAAAGTAATGAGATTTGTAATGACAATTGTAAGTACTTACCATTACCAAATTTATACTTATATAACCACTTATATGGTAATGCTATTCTACACTGGGCCTAGACACCATGTAAACTATTTATAACAAACTATTTATAACAAACAGTCAAAATAAACCTGTTGCGTATAAGTAATATTGTATCAAATTATATTAATCATACGCAGTTAGTGTTAATATAAAATTATAAAAGAGTCAAGAAGATAGATAGATACAATTTGTTGGACCTTTATCGCAAATAATATATTAATTTTGAGTTGGAATGAATTACAAAAAAAAACACGAAAATTTTATGAGAAATTGTACAATAGGGTGGTCTTTCGTTGTATGGGCGAAAATAAAAACGAGATTTTGACTGTACCCCCCTCTTAAAATATTTGTTTGGGTACAAAAATTCACCCTGCAAAAAATTAGAGTTCTAGCATAACGGGAAGATGTCGCGCATCGCCCTTGAAAATCGGGCCCCTTGGAAAAATGGGCATAATTTAAAAAAAAATTACAAATTTTTTTCTTCAAAATTTAAAAAATATAAAATAATTTTTGTGTTGGGTTTAATCGTAACTACTCAGATAAAAAATATTACTTTCCCAGAAAATCGCTAACTTACAATAACTTTGTGTCAAAAAAATTAATAAATATTTTGGGGGTACCTCAAAGTGACTTTTTTGCATTTTTGAAAATTTTGTTCAACAAAAATCAAAAACCTAGTATTTGCTGTCAAGTATTTCATTAAGCACATTTCAAGTATTAAACAAGCCAGGTATTACGGATACCCGTTGGCAAATTTTTTTTTTTAGGGCAATTTGATTCTCGGGGATTTCAAGGTTTTTTTTATTTTTATACATTTTTACTTTAAAACAAGGTTTTAATAATATTTGATCAATATTTTTGTATATGCCTTTTTATATGATTGTAATAACTTTATTTTAAAATACTATATTTTCTGTTGATAGTTAACCCATGTTAACCTGGGGTCAAATATGACCCACGTAATAAAAATGCAGCTTTGTGGCAAAATTTATAAATAAAATAAAAAAAGGAATAATTCAATTTATATTTATTTTAAAAATTTTCGTTAACCGTTTCTAGTGTTCGAGTAGGTCAATTTAGTAAAAATTAGAACTTTTCCATAATAATAATTTTGAGGGAAAAAAATTTACACTATTAAATTAAAAATACGTTTTTCGAAAATACTCCTGAATATGTACAAAAAAATCAATTTTAATATGAATACAAGTATCTGAATTTATACTTAATAATTAGTTTTAATTAATTTTAAAATGTAAATAAATTACAATTAGAAACATAAACAAAAATTTATTTTGTCATCGTTGTGATTTTTGACTCTTTAAAATACGGGGGTCAATTGTGACCCCATGAAAACACAGGTTAACTATGAACACGAAAAATAATACTTTATAATAAAGTTATTACAATTATAAAAAATAGCATACACAATAACATTGATGAAATATTACAAAAATCTTATTAAAAAAAAAAGTCTATACAAATTTAAAAAAACGTTGAAATCCGCTAGAATCAAAATGCTCTAACAAAAATTTTTGCCAACGGATATCCGTAATACTTGGCTCATTTAATACTTGAGATGTGTTTAATAAAATACTTTACAGCAAACACCAGGTTTTTGATTTTTGTTGAATAAAATTTTCAAAAATGCAAAAAGGTCACTTTGAGGTACCCCCAAAATATTTATTCATTTTTTTGACACAAAGTTAGGGTAAGTTAGCGATTTTCTGGGAAAGTAATATTTTTTATCTGAGTAGTTGTGATTAAACCCAACACAAAAATTATTTTATATATTTTTAATTTTGAAGAAAAAAATTTGAATTTTTTTTTAAATTATGACCATTTTTGAAAGGGGCCCGATTTTCAAGGGCGATGCGGGACATCTTCCCGTTATGCTAGAACTCTAATTTTTCGCATGCTGAATTTTTGTACCCAAACAAATATTTTAAGAGGGGGGCAGCCCCAAAAATCGCAAGTTAAAAAATAACGACCACCCTATTGTACAATATTATGTTCATCAATAACGATCGGCCTATAAAAAATATCTATAAATAATATTAAGTTTTTTAGGGAAACAATTATGTATAAATTGTGGGATTTTTAAAAGCGAGTAAAAAATGTTAACTGGCATTTTAAAGCGCGATATTCGTTTTTTTTTTTTTGTTTAACTTTCACTAAATTATACATCTTGTTCTAATGTTCGTTAAAAACCTTGGTTTTTACCTCTTCACTGGCATTTAACATTAGTTTTAAATCCTTAAAATATTTAATTTTTGTGAATATTAAAACGAGATAAAAAAAAAATCACATTTAAACATACCTTTGCATGATTCATTAGTTTATTATGCTTGAAAAGACCATAAAAAACTTGATTATCCAATCACAAAAAATTAAATAGAATTTTTTCAACATTTAAACAACCAATGATAAAACACGAATATTTAACAGTTTTTAAAAACAGAAAATGAACATAAAAACATGAACCAGACATAATCTCAGACATTGAAAAATGCCATGCTCGAAAACTTCTCACACAGCGCATCAGCTAAAAACCACAGAAATCAAAATCGTATAAAATATTTTGAGCAAACAAAAACTCCTACTAAAACGCCAAATACATTTAAAACACAAATGAACAAATCAAAAAAAAAAAAAAAAAACACTAAAAACACTAAAAACTCACAAGATAGTTTAAGGTGTTTTTGCTGCCCAAAACATACCAATATACCAATATATTCTATATGAAACACAAACAATTTTACGATTAAGATCAGTTTTGTCACTTTAGTTAGAAGCCAGGCTATACTATGAGTATGATTGGAAGCAGTCTCTTTATGTGATGATCATCACAATTTAAAAGATGACATTCAAACATATTAAAGTTATGTTAAGTAACAAATCTTAAAATATTTTGGTTGGTAAATTTGACAAACAAAAATACAAGGAATCACAAAGATTGTCAAAATATAAAAATTAACAAAACTTTGGAATGAACGAATATTATGAAAATAAAGTTTGTATTGGTTATGGCGAATTTTGGATGCACTTCACAAACTAAATAGTGGAATTTTATATTAAGTACACTGAACAACAAGAAATTGTATTCTTAACGAAAAACAAAAGTAGACTATCAGTAAAACAAACCCCCTGAAGTACTTTGAAAACTTAGCTCCAATTTAATAAAATAAGTTAATGTAAACACACTCAGTTTGGGTTGTAGTACAGTTTCATTATTTTTAATATAAATGTCAGTCATTTGTAGAACAAACTCAATTTTTTACTAAAATTGTAGTTCATTTAAAAAAACAAACCACATCAATAACTATTTTATGTTATTTTCAATTTATAACGAGCTTTCAACCTCCGTATATTTACAAAAATAAAGCAAATCAAACATATTAGCTAGGTTGTTACTAGTATTTCGATCTGGCTAAAGATCTCATCAGAACCCGAAGTTTTAGAAAAGTTAGAGCCTCCATAATAGGCAGAACTTTAACAAAAAACCTATTAATCATTAATTTTGCTCCATTCTTGTCTTCTTAGTAATCAAGCACGTGATTTGACATAAATTTTTTACATTTGTTTTTTGTTATTTAAAGAAATAAAAAAAAGTTAATGTTTGTTTACTTTTTACTAACATATTTTTACTACAATTGTTAGTAAATTTTTGAACATTAAAAACAAATTGCAAATTTTAGTTGAATTTAATAAAATGTTAGTTGTCCTTTCTTCAAGTGAAAATTAATTTGTATTTGACTACAATTGCTGACGTCTTTACCTACATAATACGAGGGCGGATCAATAAGTCCGGGACTTAGTTTTTTTTTGCAAAAAAAAATATTTTTCAACATAATCTCCTTTAAGCTCAATACGTTTCTTCAATTTTTGTATGCCTTCCAAAAAATAGGATTTTTCGAGGTCCATAAAATATGCATTTGTTTGATCAATAATTTCATCGTTGGAGCTAAATCTCTTTCCACCGAGCCATTTCTTAAGGTTTTTAAATAGGAAATAGTCACTGGGGGCTGAATCCGGAGAATATGGCGGATGAGG
This sequence comes from Delia radicum, assembly GCA_021234595.1. Lineage (NCBI taxonomy): Eukaryota > Metazoa > Arthropoda > Insecta > Diptera > Anthomyiidae > Delia > Delia radicum. The sequence continues at coordinate 125,697,279 of CM037855.1, forward strand.
TACCAATTCGTAGCCCAATTCATGGAACTTTGCCATTGAGACTTTGGCAAATATGGGGTCGTTTTTTAAAATCAAAGTTAAATCGGTCCAATAAGTCAGCATAATATTCTCCCTTTTTTTTTGCCTTTTGAAGGTATCGGTGTGGATTATCCCGCGTGCATCCCAAAAAACAATGGGGTTCACCCGGAGAAAACCCATTGTTTAGACTGCTGCTTTGTCTCCGGAGTGTTGTAAACAGTTACAACACGCCGCAAAAACTCCGGAGTGTTGTAAACAGTTAGAAAACGCCTCAAAAACTCATTCGAATTGCGGTTAAACAGCTCCAAACAATCCTTTGAAGATGTCACACGATTACGTTTATGGTCATTTGAGAGCAAACGCGGCACCCATCTTGAAGACAGCTTTCTTAAACCCAACGGATCATTTAAAATCGAAACCACACTGCCATATGAAATCCTATGGCATCAACAATCTCACGATCGGCCAACACCATATCGTGGATTTATTTCGACATTTTCGGGTGTATTGACCTCAATTGGCCGTCCAGAACGTTCAGCGTCATTTGTACTTGTACGACTACAATAAAAGTCAGTTACCCCTTTTCACCATTGAAATCGATGGTGCTGAGTCCCCATAGTATCAAGCTTTTCCTTGGTTTGATTAATGTTTTTTTCGCATAAAATAATGTGTAACGAGCACTCGAAATTCACTTTTTTCCATTTTTAAAATATCCATGAGGTAGTATGTTTTGAACAGCTGTTAAACGCAAAGTAAATGACTGAACTTGCTCAAAATTTGACAGCAGTCTATTAGCAGGTGGTACTTGATAAGAACCGTGTTGCATTTCATCTAACTACGAGGGAAGTTCGAAAAGGCACGGACTTATTGAGCCGCCCTCGTATCCCAAGTGCAGACTCAATATGAACACAGTAACTGTATCTCAAAAACTAAAGATAGTAGAAAATAACTAAGGGTAGATTCGAAATACGCCACCCTCGAATTAGTAAGTAACCGCTAAAATATTTCATGCAACATGTTTTTTGTTAAAGCTCTGCTTATTCTGGAGGCTTTAGCTTTTCTAAAACTTCGGATTCTGATGAGATCTTTATCCAGATCGAAATACTAGTATCAAACTATGTAATATGTTTGATTTGCTTAATTTGATTAAAAATTAAAATTAACATAAAATTAAAAAAACATTAAATTAAAAATAACATAAAAATAATCTCGATGTCAATAAAAACAGAAAAACTAACAAAACTGGAGAAAAACTTTGATTTTGTTGTGCTGTAGACGTTAGCCTGATATTAATAGATTAACAAAAAAATAGTTTATTAAACTTATTATTTTAAGAGTTACAAACGGTATGCCAAACTGATGTTATATCACACCTTCTGACGCACACAATGCAGGGTGTATTAAAAACGTAACCAAACACAAGAATTTTTAAAATTTTTTTTTTAACATCAGATGATCGATGATGAGGATGGTATGATCATTTCAATAAGATCTTTATTGTATTTGTGGAGAGGTTTGTTGGCAACAAAAAAAAAAAAAAAATATTGTGTGACAAAACAGTAGCTGTTCAACCAGAAATATCCTTTAAATAACTTAGCATAAGCAAAAACAAAATATACATAATAAAAATGAACTAGTATGGAACGCCTCCAGTCATGCTATTGACCAAAAATGTTTTTTTTTTTTGTATTCTCTACTGTTCTGAATCCCTGGTTTGTAGTCTTCAATTAATTTTTTTTTCGATTTTGGTGTACGTGTTTTAGCGATCATCACTTTGATTGTCAGTTTGTGTTTTTAAAACAAAATTCTGATTTTTTGATGAAATTATTCTTACGATTTTTTGTTGCTGTTCTTCATATTCTTCCTTTGCTTTTGATGCCATTTTTGCCTGCGGGACATTACAACATGCCTAATTATTTATGCGTTCAAATGAGAAATATCTTTTAGCTACTGTGTGTATTAAAATGTACATACACTCTGCGAAAAAGCTTTATCATATTTTTGAAATACTTTATAAATATGAAGAAATCTTTCATTGAGTTTCATCCAATAATTGATAACAGATTTCTTCATATTTATTAATTTTTTCATGAAGAAGTTTCATAACTTTTTATGAAGTGCTCAATAAATGAAAATGAAAATTATTCAAATTCGAGGCCATACCCTATATTTCTTTATTAAGATATTGTCCTAACAAATAATCTATAGAGTTTTTGTTTTCAAATTTATTAATTGACCACTTTCAGGAATATGTTGATAGATCTATTTCGGGAATTTTCTAGGTTCCTATCACCTGAACACGTTTTGAAAGAAGTGACAATCCCATGCAAAACATCAGGCATTCATATAAACTAGTTTTCTCACTAAACGAGAACTAATATATGAGCTCGAAGTTAAAGATTATCACCATTGATCAAAAATAAATTGAAAACTTGTTTGTTAAAGATTATTACCATTGATCAAAAATAAATTGAAAACTTGTTTATTTATTTTATTTTTGATCAATGGTGACAATCTATAACTTCTAGCTCATATATTAGTTCTCGATAGTGAGAAAACTAGTTTATATGAATGCTTGATGTTTTGCACGGTATTCATTCAAAACCTGTTCTGATGATGGGAACCTAGACACTTTCCGAAAAAGATTTATCAACATATTCCTGAAAGTGGTCAATTAATAAATTTGAAAACAAAAACTCTATAGAATAATAGAAAAATAAAAAAATAAAGAGTATGGCCTCGAACTTGAATAATTTTCATTTTAATTGCACAATTTAAGGTCGAAAAACATAATTTAGTTTTCCCACGAAATGAGAACTAGTATATGAGCTCGAAGTTAAAGATTACCACCATTAGTTCTCATTTAGTGGGAAAACTAGGTTATATGAATGTTTGATGTTTTGCATGGGATTGTCACTTCTTTCAAAACGTGCTCTGATGATGGGAACCTAGAAAATTCTCGAATTTTCTAGGTTCCCAGTTTTTGAAAACAAAAAACTCTATAGATTATTTGTTAGGACAATTTCCTAATAAAGAAATATAGAGTATGGCCTCGAACTTGAATAATTTTCATTGAAAATCTTTTACTTTTACAAATTTTGAGTTAGGTTTTTTAATAGTTAAACATTGAAACATGTTTAGTAGTTGTAAAGTACATATTCGTTTGTTTTGTGAGTGTATTATATTAATTCAATTTAAAATTAAGAACAATTTAAATAATATTTAATTGATGCTTCAGAATTTTAAACAACTTCTCGTAGATTTAGAGTTTTTAAAAAAATTTAATTGCAAATGATTTTTTCTATATTTCAAATCCAAAATAAAAATAAAATTTATATTTTCTAAATTTCACTATTTTTGACTAAAAATGAAAAATCTATTTTATTTTCACAAACTTTATACCATTTTTAATGCAATGATGAAGGTGTGTGAAACATTAGTCATTCATTCACACTTCTTCATATTTATGACAACTTAACATAAATATGATTAATAATTGATTACAAACAAATTATGAAACAATTTCATTAATATAATGAAACTTTTTTCCCTGAGTGTAGTAGTAGTGATGGTGGTATTGAATATTATTTCGCCGTATAATGAAGGAATAAATGTTTTTGTGTTATACATTGTTTTTGGTATTTTTTGGATGCATTTTGTTGATCCTTGTGTTCGTGTTTTCTGGCTGATCACCATGATCATCATTTTCGACATGATCATAAACAAAAAAAAAAAAAAGTAATAATAATAAAAACAACAGTAACACAACATATAAATAATTGATAGTTTGAAGAGACAAACGCATATTTATAAGCATGTTTTATACAAAAAACTAAAATTTTGCAATACAGGCAGGTATTATTATAATTTTCTTTTTTTTTCAATGAAACAAAATATATTAAGATACCAGTTTTTATGGTTATTATAGATTATATTTGGTATTTAATTTCAAAATCGAACATTTTATAAATGACATAAGGGTGATTTTAACAATAAATGTGTAAAAAGATTTTAGGTACGCACTAGAAATAGAACACTCAGAAAAATATTGGTTAGAAATCTTTGGAAACTACTATTTTTTATTTAATTAGTTTACTTAAAATGTATCTTTAGGAAAGCAAAATTTATTTTCGAAAACATTTTTTTTTTTTTTTATTAATCGAAAAACTATCACATCATTCAAAATATTGGCTATTCTAATAAATATTTAGATAACTGTATACATTTTAAAAAAATTTCCAAACCAACACTGAACAGTTTACTTAAGATTTTTTCATATTCATAAAATATTGTCAATAAAAAAATCTGTTTTAGTACAGTGTTATTTTAACGTCATATAGACAGTCGCAATTAATTTTTAATTATTATGCATTTGACAAATTTATTTTAGTAAGGTTGATGTTACGAAGATGAATAAAAGTTTTTCTCTAAAAATTATAAACACTATTAATTTTCAAATCAGACTTGACTAGTTTCTGTCAAATTAAAAACTTAGTAGACAAATTTGTAAAAGGTTTTTTTTTAAACGTTATGAATTTTTGCACTAATTTGTAGTACAAAATAATTTTTTTTTTAAGTTGCATATTTCTATAGTCTAAATATTGAAGAAAGAGCCATAGGAAATTTAAAATACCCGGTCAGAAAAATAAGAACCTGGAAGTACTGGCAAAGCACTTATATGTACGTCGTTGGTATTAGCGTTGCCAACCCCAAAATAATAACACCGAGCAATGCTTGGCCGTTCCTATTTTACAGTGGGAAATAAAATTACCAACATTTTCGAAACACTGACAAAACCAAAAAAAAGTAAATTTTCTTTGCTCTTTCCGCTATTTAAAAGCTGGACATCAGAGGGGCAGTCGAGGACTTTACCCACAGAGCATACAGTGGGTGCATTGGAAAATTAAAACACACAATATTTTTTTCGTCTTTATTGGTCAGCAGCGAAATATTGGGTGTTAAAATGTAGAACTTTTTTATTAATTTGATCATTTTTATACAATATTTATCGATATAAGACAAAAGATTGGTACAATTTAGATGAACTGCCGAAAAAACAAAAACTATTAAAAGTGATAATTTCTATTATGTTGGCAAAACAATTTAAACTTCTATCAAAGCAAAGTTTAAAACATAGCTAAAATGTTAGAGTTAAATATTTTGTTGGAAAGTTATTATTGTTTAGGGCTACAGGGAAAATGACCCAATGAAAAATCGCAAAAAAAAAAAAAAAATCACCCAAAAAAATTATCACACAAAATTGGGTTTAATTTCGTATAAAAAATAACCTAATTTTTCATGGTGTTTTTTTGAATTTTTTTTAGGAATAATTCGTTTTTAATATTGGGCGGTTTTTCGTCATGAAAAATCACAAAAAAGTTGTTTGTTAAAAATTACGCTTTACTGTGCTTACCTTAAAAGTAAAAAATTAAAAATTTTCCAAATTCAGACCACAATTACTTCAGAAATAAGCATAGTATGGGCGGTAAATTTGTTGGATATGGCTTTAAAATACTTTTCATTTGATACCAAATGTGTTTTTGTGAAATTTCCATACTTTGTGGTCAAATCTCATGTAAACTGCGAAAAATAATACTTAGTAACGTCATGATGCCACGTGTTTGATCACTTAGAACACAATAATGGAGCAAAATTGATTACTAATAGGTTCTTGTTAAGCTCTGCCTATTCTGGAGGCTCTAGCTTTGCTAAAACTTCGGGTGCTGATGAGATCTTTAGCCAGAGCAAAATAATAATATGTTTGCTTTGTTTAATTTTTGTAAATATACGGCTGTTGAAAGCTCATTATAATTTAAAAATACATTAAAATAATCTCGATGTTTATAAAAACAAAAAGCTAATAAAACTGTTTACATTTTTTTTTTTTATTGTAATTTCTGTAATATTACTCCGAAAATGTCCAAAACTAATTTGATATCAAATTAAAAGATCCAAAATAGACAAGAAGAGTTAATTTGAAGCGTCTAGAACAGTTTGACATTCACCGGGACATAGTAGCCTGGGTCGGTCATATGTTACGGAATAGGTGGATAAATTGCGAGGCAAATGGCATAGTGATCATAGACAGGGTTAACCGTGGGACTCCTCAGGGGGGGGTCCTATCTCCACTCCTATGGGTGACCACGATTAATAGTCTTTTGAGGATTCTATCCAGTGAAGGTTTCCAACCTGTCTGCTACGCAGACGATGTGGCGATACTTTTAAGGGGGGAGAATCCTGGATATCTATGTAGGAGGGAATCTTATGCAATCGAACTGGAGTACAACTGGGCAAGGCCCAGGGGCCTAAATGTCAATCCGGACAAAACCGAAATATGCCTTTTACTAGGAAGAGGAAGATCGTTGATTTTGATGAACCTATCTTCCTGGGAAAAACGGTTCACATCTCCGATAGGGTCAAGTAACTGGGAGTTGTTCTTGATAGGAAACTATCCTGGAGGGACCATATTGAGGAAAGGGTGAAGAGGGACCACATATCGTGGGCCGTCTGTAGAAGGGCAATAGAATCTAAATGGGGTCTGAATCCCAGGATGACACACTGGCTATACATTAGCGTTGTCAGACCTATACTGACGTACGCATCTGTAGTATGGTGGACATCGATGAGATTTGGCTCGTATGTGGGACTATTGCAGAAGATACAGCGCCTATGCTGTTTGGGCATTAGTGGCACAATGAGAACCACATCTACTAGGGCTGTCGAGACTATTCTGGCAATTCGCCCAATTGAGGTACAGGTGAAGTACGAGGCCGCATTGACTATGATGCGGCTGTGGGCTACCGGGGAATGGGACAATAATGGCCATATTACCGGGCACCGTACTATTTTGGACCAATTGCCAGGGTATTGCGTCCCAGAATGGGACTGCGACAGGATTTCAGAGAGGTCTGTCACCACGCTCTGTGACACGTTAATCCCGGACAGGCAACCATGGTTAAATGGGACCTTCTTGAGGAACCAACCGGGGATCCACTTTTACACGGATGGATCAAAACTGGATGGAAAAACGGGTCTGGGCTTCTGTATCGCTGGCTTCAATGTACGCAAATGCTTCCGTCTTCCTGACTATAACACCGTACTACAGGCGGAGGTCACCGCGATTACGGAGTGCATTAAGCAGGTGAATATCATGGGCTTGACCGGTGATATTGTGATTTTCACGGATAGCCAAGCCGCTATCCGGGCTTTATCGACGGACTCTGTGGGATCAATGACGATACTCAGGTGTAAAGGGGAAATTAACGATTTCTCTTCACGGGGACGCATTGAGATTATATGGGTGCCGGGACACTGTGGTATAGCGGGGAACGAAGTGGCTAATGATTTGGCTAGGGGAGGATCTTCCCTGGAATTAGTCACTTTGGAGAACGCTAAACCTTTTCGAGCTCTCAAGGCGGAGGTGGTGGACTGGGCTGACACCTTGCATAGGACCATCTGGGAAAATGCGGGTGTCCGCAGGACTACAAATATTCTCTGGGGCAACCCGGACAAGGACAAGACAAGGGAAATTCTGAATCTCAGTAGGAAGGAACTGAGACTTTTGATGGAAGTCCTCTCGGGACACTCGACACTTAGGGCCCATCTCCACCGTATTGGTAGGGCGGACTCGGAAGTGTGCAGGGCCTGTGGGGAAGACGAGGAGACCTTGGAACACTATCTCTGTGAATGCCCGGCATTTTCCGGGATCCGGGTCGAAATACTATCCAGTGACCCAATATCCACATTGGGGGATCTTAGGGGCATAGGATGGAAGAAGTTGAGGAGTTTAGTCAGTGCGACGGAGTTCCTGGGATAGTAAGGTGACATAGGACATAGAACCGATTGTTTAGAGCGCACAACAAGCCGACATTCTGGCTTAAGTGTAAGTCCTCATTGAGTTGAGTCGGTTTAGGGAAGTATTTCTCTTCTCCGAATCCTCTTTTCGACCTAACCTAACCTAATATGAAGCGTAGACCATTTAAAAGAAGGCCTAAACTTTGAGATTAATGAAAAGTTAAGAAAATTTGTCGAAGGTCAACTTTAATGAAGATTATGAAAATTTTTTTTTTTTTTTTTATTAATTAATAATCATAAAATTATATACTATTACCCTAACCGAGCGCTAGCTACTATGGCCTTCGGCGCGTTGTAGCGAAAACAGACTCTGGTGGGTATCGAACCCACGACCCCCGCACAGATAAGACAGCACGCTAGCAACTAGCCTACCGGGGCGCACGAAAATTTATTTATTTTCACTTCATTTATTATTTTAGAATGATTTTTTCGGGATATTAATGGTCAGGAAATATTTAAAAGATTATTTTCATTAAAATTGTGAATAAAATTCTTAACGTTTTTAAAAACCCGACATGGAAAATTATTCTATACTTTTTTATTAATTTTGTAAGATAGCGGATAAAAAATGTTGTACATAGAAATAAATTAATACATTTTGAATTTTATTAAAATTTATTATAAATGAAGATACTTTGATACTTCACAAAGAAATATTGTTATATCTGGATTGATCTTTCTATGTTTTATGTATAAAAAAAATCATATCATTTACAAAAATCTTCCCAAAAATCCGAAATAAAACTAAATATAATTGATTTTTTAAGAAATGCCTAAAAGTGTGAATTAATTTTCAACGTAATCAAACTTATAATTTACTTTAAACCAAAATTTTTACTCAAAAAAGCTGTATCCAAAACATCATGATAACAAATCCAGTTTCAATATAATAATTTATATGAAGACTAAAGACTACCTGTTGCGATGTATTATTATGAGACAAGTAAACGTCAACTTGAAGGTAACAATTGTTGATGAATTCAAACACAACATCAGCAATAACAACATTAACAAAACGGGAAACATTCCAATAATAGAAATTATAAAATTTAAGGAAGATGGAGAAAATCGCAGAATAAAAGTTTGAAGCAAAAACATCATCACTTGACCACAAATAAATTGCCAACAAATGAATATTTTTGGTGGCGCAAAACAGAAGCTTAAGTATGAAAACAATTTTGTTTTGTATAAAGGTTTTTTTTTTTTTGCTTTAATATTATCGAAAAAAAAATGAAGTTTTAAAGGAACGTACTTGTATGTACATTAGGGTTATAATTTTTTTTTTTACAAAACTTCTTCATCGCAATGTTGTACTCATAATAAAAATCATTATTTTAAGTAATTTTGGTGAACAAACTTCACACACCGAATGCAATTTAAAAAATTTTTTTTTTTTTTTGAACAATTTTTGTTTTATTTGTTTACCATACACATATGACTGTCTCATTGCAGCTATCACTTGACACTAAAATTGAATTCATTTAAAAAATCCGCGAAATAGGGTCATAATATCGCGATTTTTTCGCACCCTCCATCCAAATGGTTATATTTTTTTTTATATTAATAAATTAATAAGAAAATACTAAATACTTTGCAATTAAATCTTAGTTTTTTATACTTAAAAGATAAACTTAAATTCAAAAATTCATCGCATCTGGTGCGTGAACTTTTTTAACGATCGCGAAAGAGTACTTTATCATTTATTAATATTTTTCCATGGTCTATACGGCAATAAGGTAAAGAATTTTAAATTTTGCAAAAAAATGCAAAAAGTTATTACCCTAATGTACATTTCTGTGATACAAAATTCTTTAAGATAAACATACATTTTTTTTTTAGTTCACTCTGTCCAAAAATGTTCTAAAGTAAAGAAGCCTTAGTGAAGATCAAAATCTTGGCAGGAGAACCCAAAATGATTGGCAGCTTATATCATAAACAAAAAAAAAAACCCCCCTTCCTTAAGTTATTTGTCAAGTTTTAGTTTTAAGTAAAAATCAAAAAAAAAAAAAGTAAAAAATAAGTAACTCTGTTTTTGGCCCAAAGAGACGTGATTTTAAAACTAATGAGGATTATAAAAATTTAATATGTATGAGTATTAGGGTGACAGCCGATTTAGTATTTTCATTTCAAGTTGTGCGGGTTGAAAGTTTGAAGAAAATCGGACAATGCTTTCGGGATGAGCAGGTCAAAGGTCAGATATATTGCTTTCGCATTAGGGTGACAGGCGGGTTTTTTTTAATTTCAAGGTGTGCGGGTTGGAATATTGTGACACTTGTTCTAAAACGTCAGTACTGAAAAGTTGCGCCAAATTGGGACATGCTTTCGCGACGTACATCGAGGTCAATGTCAGAAAAAAAAAAATTTTAAATTTTTTAAATAAATTTGTGGGGGTCAGTTTGACCCTATTTTTTAGGTATTGCAATTCGATGCATTCTGTTGTGCTTCCCAAAATGTCTTCTTGAAGCAGTGAATAATGCTTACAATGAAGCAATAAAGAATGCATACCATGAAGCATTAATATTGTCATCTTACAAAAAGCGTTTCTTATTGCCTAAGAAGGCATGCAATTATTGCAGCTAAGAGCACATAAAAGAACCGCTTTTCATCTGCTTAAAAGAGACATACCAAGTGGGACATCGCGAACAAACATCATGCCTTCTGATTAAATAATGCCTCCCGAGGCGCTTCTGGGTAAACACTATTTTTTGCTATGATGTAAGTACTTTTTTCACCTTAAGATTAAGGACGAAAAATATTTGACACTAGAACTAAAGTATACCTTTCTAAAGGTATAAGGTACACTGAATACAAATCTGGTCTCAGAATCACTCTCCGACATCAGGCGTTCGAGCTATATTAACGGGAAAAGTGTCGTTTTTGATCAAAATGCTCCGATTTTTTACCTTCCTGAAATTTTTCATAATACTTGGCACCTGAACACACTACTATTACCCATTTTTCAGTTGTAACTGCAATTTTAAGGGCCCGCTGTGTAAAATTTTAAAAAATTCGAATTTATTATCAAGTTCAACCCAGGATAATTTTATGAAAAAATATGCTATCTTAAAAATTCAAAAACTGAAAAAGGGTAAGAGTACCGCTGAAAGTATTATAAAAAATATATTTCCAAAAAGCTGAAAATTAGGATCGTTTTGATCGAAAGCTATACTTTTCCCGTTAATATAGCTCGACCATCGGAGAGTCGTTCTGAGACGAGATTTGAATTCAGCGTACCTTATACTTTTAGTATACTTTAGTTCTGGTGTCAAATATTTTTCGATCTGAATCTTTTGGTGTAAAAAGTACTTACATATACTCACGAGTGCTCCCCACTATATTTCGACCTGAACCCCTCAAAATTCGAACAATTTGTTTCTACATACAAACAATTGTCACCCTAATGAGTATGTTGTACATTTTTTTTTTTTTTTTGTAGTTGCAAAAATCTGTAGAAGACTAAGCGATTATATTTAAATATGATAGCAATCATTATTATCGTTTTAACCAAAAAATACCAGCAGCAGTATCAGCTCATATGCACGTTTTAAAGAGTAGTTCTGTTCTTTTCGTTAAGGTTTTAAGGCATTTAAATTTCCGGTAGATATAAGCGCCGAAATTTATCCATAAATATGTTGCACACTTTTAACTTATGACTTGATGGCAAAGAGTACGCATCATTTAAAAACTGTAATATGTGATGCATAACAATGAATGCTAATCAATACCAACAAAAACAAAAAAATAAACAGCTAAGACCAACCTCAACAGAGCAAAGGGCCAGCAAAAGAACTGATGTGAAGTGATTGTCAGAGTTCGTATAAAAAAATTGCGTAATTTTTCAGACTATAATCCACACAGAAATAAAATTGCAATTAAACTTTTATTTAATATCAAACTTACTTTAAATTAAAAATGTAATAATATCTATTAAATGTTTAATTGAAAATGAATTTGGTGCACACAAAATTTCTACTTTTAATTGCCCATAATGATAACAAAGTGAAAAACTGCTAAAATTGTAAAAATTACCAAAATTAAATAAAAAAATTTTGACAAATCGCAAAAATTAAAAAAAATCTCTGAAGTTAAAAAAACTCGTCAAAATGGAAAAAAACGGTAAAATTGAAGAAGCTTCTAAAATTATCGAAAATAAAAAAAAAATGGCAAAAATTATAAATGTTCTTGGAAGTTTTAAATTATATTCAGTTGATTTTTATATTTTAATTTTGTCGATTTTTTCAAATATTAGAAAGTTAGAGATAATTTTTAACTAATTTTTAGTAACTTTTTCTATTTTCCCAGGTGTATTTATATGAGTGTAAATAAGAAATGATCGACTTATTTCCACAAATTCTGTGAAATATCCCACTGTGTGACGGTAGATCCAAAACTAGTGTTGCCAACGAACACCTCGAACCAAAAATTTAATTTTTATTTGTTAGCCTGTGTAATTCTTTAACAAAACACCAGTGTTAATATCACTTAAAATGCTTTCTTTTATAACAGTTGCCAGTACACCAGTTAATGCGTATCCAAATTTATACCCCATTTGCCTAAAATTTCTGTGAAATAATTCGAAAAACGTGGTAATTTTTGAACCCCTCAACATGAGACTGGCCCCTAAAAAATACGTGTCCCTTATTTTTTTTTTTTTTTTTCTTTATCACATATTCAAATTTCATTAGGATCGTAAAGAGCCCATCGGGAGACTACCCTTGTGTGCAAAATTTTGAAATGAATGAGGTTTTGTTTCACATTTTATTTGTTATTCATTTAATTGCCACAAGCTTTTAAAGCGTATTGAAATTAAAATAAACGTTTTTTAATCATTTTAATCATTGAATATCCACCAAAGGTGGACCTTGCACATAACAAACAAGTTTTCAATTTATTTTTTGATCAATGGTGATAATCGTTTACTTCGAGCTCATATAATAAAAGGTCCGCCATCTAACGTTTTTTTTTCAACTAGCGCTTATTTCGTGAATGGTAACACTTAGCTCATGTCTGATATGACAGATAATTAGTTTTATCCTTCCGCTGAACGAATATGGTTGTGTATACGATTGAACAACGTTGGCAAATATTGCGACATTACTTTGAAAATCATGGTAACGTTGCAGAATGTGTGCGAAAATTGCGTACGGATTTTGGAAGAAGAGAAGCACCGTCAGGTCCGTATGTTCGTTATCTTGTGAAAAAAGTGAAAGAAACTGGCATCCTCATCGATAAACCAAAGCGTGAAAAGCCCAAAACAGTGCGTACACCCGTTCTCAACAATTGAACATTTCGGAGACATCATTGAGACGAATTTTGCATAAAGACCTTGGTATGACGCCATAAAAAGTCCAATTGGTTCAGGAGTTGAAGCCAACTGACCATCCAATGCGAATTCGCTTCGCTAAGTGGGCCTGCGATCGACTTACAGAAGATGCCGATTTTGACAAAAAAATCATCTTTCCAGATGAAGCTCATTTTGATCTTGGCGGGTATGTAAACAAGCAAAATTGTCGCATTTGGGGCACAGAAAACCCGCACGCATACATTGCAAAGCCGATACACCCAAAACGAGTCACTGTTTGGTGCGGGTTTTGGTCCAGAGGCATAATTGAGCCATTTTTCTTCGAAAATGAGCAAGGAGTGGCCGCTACAGTCAATGGCGATCGTTATCGGGCCATGTTGAACGAATTTTGTTCACAAAAATTGAAGAGGAGGATATTGGCAACATTTGGTTTCAACAGGACGGCGCTACGTGCCACACAGCCGAAGCTACACTCGATGTTTTGCGACCTGTTTTTGAAGATCGCATTATCAGCCGCAGAGCTGATGTCGTTTGGCCACCTCGGAGCTGCGATTTGACACCGTTGGACTATTATTTGTGGGGTGCCGTCAAAGATAAGTGTTACGCCAACAAGCCAGAGACAATTGACGCTTTAAAGGACAATATTCGTTAAGCCATTGGTGAAATATAGCTGCACACAATCGATAATGTGCTTAAAAATTGGACCGATCGTGTAGGCTACTGCATGGCCAGCCGAGGCAGCCATTTGAATGAAATTATTTTCCATTATTAACCGGAAGGATTGTACTTTCAAATAAAAAAAGAAATTTGAGAAAATATTCAGTAGTTTTTTTTTATAGCATTTTCAAAAAAAAAAGTTATTTGGCGGACGCTTTATATATTAGTTCTCAAATAGTGAGTAAACTAGTTTATATGCATGTTTGATGTTTGGCATGGGATTGCTACCTCTTTAAAACGTGTTCTGATGATGGGAACCTAGAAAGTTCCCGAAATAGATCTATCCTGAAAGGGTCAAATAATAAATTTTAAAACAAAAAAACTCTATAGATTATTTGTTAGGACAATATCCTAATAAAGAAATATAGAGTATGGCCTCGAACTTGAATAATTTTCATTTTCATTGCACAATTAAAGGTCGAAAAAAAACATAATTTATCAAACTTTCATTTAACAAGAAAATGTTAAAAATTATTAAACTTCTCCAAATCTAAAAATATCAGATATGCACTCAGATCTTATTAGATCTCAAATTTGACTCCATTTTTGAGATCTAATTATATCTAATCATATATACTATGAGATATGTTTAAATGTGGTAAAACAGACCTTAATACATCTGGGCAGATCAGATCTTTTTCACTCGGAAAATTATAAAAAATTGTCAAAATTTTTGAGATCATAATTAAAATGTTACTATTACAAATAGAAAACAAACACTAATTGTTAATAAATGTAAGAGAAGATGAAAAAAAAATTTAGTGGGGATCAGCACTATATGGAGTACCGCACTTTCGACCTAAGCGACTAAGTTATCTTCGGCCTCATTCTAATCCACTAAGTTTTGATCTTGCCAAAATTTAAGAAAAACGCAAATCGAAAAACGCCGGAATCGAAGAAAAGCTCCAAAACCAAATTTTTAAAAAATCTGTAAAATTAAAAAGTCTTTAAAAATTTAAAAAATTTAAAAAATTTCCAAAATTAAAAAATTATAAATATTTAAAAAAAATTTGTCGAAAACAAAAAAAAAAAAAAAATCAACAAAATTGACAACAAAAAAAATTTAAAACTCGACAAAATTTAAAAAAATCTCCTAAATAAAGTATAAAACGTCTCAAACTAGTTTTTCAGTTTTTAAATTGCCGATTTTTTTTTTAATTTTGGTGGTTTTTATTTTAATGATTTTTTTTTTAATTTATGTTATATTGTTTAAATTTTCAAGCTTTGTTTTTTAATTTAAGCGATTTTTTTCCATTTTGTCGGTATTTTTTTTAATTTTAGCGATTTTTTCAAATAATAGCGATATTTTTCAATTTAACGATTTTTTTTTAATTTGTGTCATATTTTTTTAATTTTCAAGCTTTGCTTTTTAATTTGATTTTTTTCCATTTTGTCGGTATTTTTATAATAATAATAATAATAGTGATATATTTAGCAATATGCCAAAAAACCAACGTTTTCATTTTCAAGCTATTAATCCCGAATGATTTTATATGTTTCGGGGGTAGAGTCAGGTACCCTACTTGCTTATTAGAATGCCCCTCAATTGTCCTAAAACGGCCCTTAAAACTTGGATTTTTTTACTTTTTATGAATTTAACGCATTATTTATGTTAATAGCTACAAAATCAATGTTTTTATGTGTTGAATAGTTAGTTTGGGTAGTAATCTTCCATTTTTGGTTTTTGTTGGAATAATACACTGAAAAAAACAAAGTGGCAACAACAAAACTTGAAAGTAAGAAAATACTACTTGTAACATTTAGCGCGGCACAAATTGGGCTGAATATTATGGCTTGCCATGCAACACAGTTGTTAATGACATTAAAATCTAAAATTCTGCCGTGGTGCTTGGCGATCGCATTTTTCGTTTACAAGAAAATTAGGAAAATGTAAAAAAAAGGCGAAAAAAAATTAAAAAAATGGGGGTTTTTGGCCTTCATTCACTTATAACTTTTAAAGTAGGAATGTTATCTTCAAGCACCACGGCAGAATTTTAGATATTTTAGTCATCAACAACTATGTTGTCTCCCAAGGCATAATATTCAGCCGAATTTGTGCCGTATTACAAACAGTACAGCTTATTTTCGACAAATTTTATTAATTGATTAAAAAAACAGGGTGAATTTTTAAAAAAACGTAAATTTATGCTACTGAAATTAGTTATACATTAGTTATAGAACATAGACACTGTTTTCACTTTGGGAAACAAAATTCCTTTCCATGTGATAAGTAAGTCACCTTTGCGTGCTTATGAATTACACAGCCTCACAAAAATATAAAAAGGTTCTGACCCAGAAACCAGACCCACCAATCCTTATGTATTATGACCTCCTGAATGCGATGCCGCCATAAGAATTGAATTATATCGTTGGGTTTTCATGTAATTTACCTAATTTGTAAATTTGACCATGTTAAAAAGTGTTTGTTTAAATCCATGTTACTTTTAAAATTTTTGACAGATTTTATTAAAACACTCACCATTGAAGCACTCAGTAATACTTGCAATGAGTTCGTTTCCAAAATCAAAAACATTGCAAAAGTTATGAATTTAAAAAATGCTGCTTATCACCCTATATCCGCTGATTTCAGAAACTTTCAGACCGATTTGGAAATTTCCCACCCAAAAAGCATTGGTGATTTGGCAGGCCACAGGTTCATGTTTTTATCTGATTTAGCTTGGCAAATATTGCAATTGAAAGATTTGCTATTTCAGTTTGTGCAAAAATATCCTGAAGCGTACACTGATGCGAAAATGATTCATGATTATATTACAGACACCAATTTTCTGTATCAACTTGAAGTCTGTGTACTTATCCACGCAGCTTGCATTGAAACACTAAAACATATTAGCACTTGCAAATAAATTGTTGCTTGTAATCATCTTACTTTCAAGGATGTGCTGTATCAAATATTTGAATATTTAGAGTTCGAAGAAATAAATAAAACATCGTTCTTGAATTTAATTCCTCACAAATTTCAATTTGCTTTTAACACAAACAAGCTTAATTTGCTTACTGCAAATTTGAAAAAAGATGTTAACATTTTCCAAACGGTTTTAGCGGCTGCGAAAGATTCAATGTTAAAAAGATATATCGATAGACCTGTAGATGATGTATAGTCATTTCACAGTAATATCAATGTGGAGAGAGTGTTTGCGATGGCGAAGAGGAACGAGGATATGGCACCTCATAAAGAAATATACACCAGATGTCAGCATGTAAAGGCCCGGCAAAACAAATGCATTCACTTCCTTTTCGATATTTTGCAGTTCTATCCAACGAAGCAAGATATGGAAAATGGTGTGAAAATAATGAAAAAGGTTTTCAGCAAAATAAAAATGGAATGCTGAGGAACGAATAAAGAGATTGGAAGAGATGGAGAGCAAACAACAAGTAAAAAAACGACGTACGGAGAGTAAAGTCCTATTTCTAAATTTGCTTGATGTGAATGAGCCTATGGAATTATTTAATTTATTAAATGAACTATCTTATGTCGATGTACAGAGTAATCGGATAAAAATTCTTAAAAAGCAAATAAACATGTTGAGAGGTTTAAATTATAAATATCACGGTGAAAAAGTTAGGCAAACAGCAAATTTGGATTTAGAGTCCCAACTCAAAGAAAAGCTAAAGAATTTGCACTCTTATGTAGATCTCTAAAAATTTAAATAATAAAATAACTTGATGTTTTTAAAAGTATAAATAATAAAGATTTCTGTTAAATACAATTCTAGTAAAATAACTAAAATTTTTTTCGCAAAACTAAAAATGTAAACTTTAATGATCAATTTAATAAAATTTACATACATATTTTAATATAAATTTGGTACTATCTCATTATCTTATAGATCTTTTCTTTCTCATTCGGTTATTTTTCATCCGATTTTCAAGTTTTTTTTTTTTTTGTTGGAAAGGTATTCAATTACCTTTCTAATTGTTGAATTTTGTTAGTACAAATTATTGCCGCTAGATGGCGTTAAATTAATTTCTTTTAAAAAATGCATCAAAACACCCTGTATTTGCAAATATTTTGAGTTTATGTGTTTTGCAAAAGTACTCGCCATATGATTTTGTACAAAGTTGCCGAACAACATTTGGTCGAATTCTGGAAATTTAACGGTCAAAATTTTGATTTTCTTCAAGAACCTAAAAATAACGGTAATTTTGTAAGTAACGGAATTATAAAAAAGTCGCGGAAAAGTTGCTTCTGATACCCTAAAGAACCATTTTCAACAATAAAAAAGTTCTTTTTCGCAAAAAGTCGATTTTGGCATATTGCTAGATATATTTCAATTTATACGATTTTTTTTAATTTTTACGATTTTTTTAAATTTTATGACTTTTTTAAAACTCAATATTTTTACAATTTGTTGTCAAACAAAAGTTTAATTGAAATTTTATTGGCAACACTTTTTCATTCTTAGAAATTTTAAAGCCAATACAGCGGATTTCCCGTCTCTGTTTTTTTTTTTTCTTTAAACTAAAAAACATGCAGTAGCTCTTATTATCATAATCACAATCACTCAACATTCACTAACACCCATTCATCTACGTAAATTTTTTAGATTTTAAAACAGTCTCTACATTGCATACATACAATGGCTAAAGATCAATTTCATCATAACTGCAGGGCGATCAATTAAAATTTTTGTTGATCGAATTTTCGTCAATTTTTTGACATGTGCGTATCAACAATAATACCAACCATACACCGACTGACCGACCAGTCAAAATTAATAGCACTCTTACTGTTAAGTAAAGAAGATCCATTGCACTCATTCTTTGTGCCGTCGTCCTCTACTACATCCTACATTTATTCATTCATGGATGCATGATATTTAAAAACGCTTTAGGCTTACCTTAAATAATAATAAGTAAAATTTAATACAACTCATCTTGTAGAATGAAAAAAAAAAATAAAAAAATATTGATTAAAGCGTAAATGATTTTTTCTTCATACTGTATTAAACCCCTTTTAGATCATAAGACTTGTACAAGTCTACCTTAAGTTTTGCGAAGGTATAACTTTCAAAGTTTTACCTGTTTTGTACGTTTTATTGTTGTTTATTATAACTTGTAGTCTAAGATCGATTATTTTTGTCGTTGATCGCTAACTTGTTGAAGCTACTGTAGAAATTTTTATTATAAAGTAACATTTTTGTCAAATTTTTCGTTGGGACTAATTTGGGGTTTTAGTTGTATGTTGTTTTTGGGGGTCTAGCAGACTCTAATAAAGAACAAGTTATTTGTATACAAATTATCTTAAGGCATTTTATCTGGAAAGATGAAAACTTATTATAGAGTTTATCCTTATGATCTGTTAGAGTCTATACTTGCGCTTATAAAACGAATGCAGCGGAATTAAAACAAAACTTATAAAATAGAGACTTAATTTGAAATCAAACCTCTTTTCGTTAAAACAGTACATTCAGAATAATTTGTAGTTTAATGATTGTAGTTTGATGAATAAAAATTCAGTTAAGTAAAAACTAAAGTAATATGTGTAATTTCAAAAGATATCGACACCTGTCGAAACTGACTTTAGTTGCATCTTATTTCTCAAGGTTTTTTTTTAATTGAGAGAAACGATGGACAGAATTAGGTAGACTATGTAAAGTTTTTTTTTTGTTTTTTATTAATTAACAATCATATAATTACAAATTATATCTTATTACCCTAACCGAGCACTAGCTTCTATGGCTTTCGGCGCGTTATAGCGAAAATAGACCAGTGCCTCTGGTGGGAATCAAACCTACGACCCCCGCAGTTATAAGCCGGCACGCTACCAACTAGCCTACCGGGGCGCACTGCAAAGTTTTACTTTGAAAAGTCTTCACCTATAGTATTGGTGGCTATTTTTTAGATCTATGAACATGGTTACTTTCTAAAGTAAAAAATTTTAACATATAATAATTTACGATTGTTCAACAGAAAAGGTCGCAGAGCTCTAAAGATTAACTGTAACAAATGTAATTTTAAAATCAGAATATTTTTCTATTGTCCAAACAGAAACCGATCATAATCAAAAGTTATGTTTGTGGCTTCGATTCCCGCCAGAGGCATTGGTCTGTTTTCGCTACAACGCGCCGAAAGCCATAGTTGCTAGTGCTCATTTAGGGTAATAGTATATAATTTGTAATTATATGATTATTAATTAATAAAATAAATAAATAAAAAAACTAATGTTTAATTAATGTTAATGTTAATTTAAATTACTAAATAATTAATGTATTTAAATATATCCGGTTAAATTGTGAATTTGTTTTTGGTTTTTACCAGGGACCGTAATCATTATGAGTTTTATAATAAAAATTACACAATAATGATTATGTTATGAGTTTTAAGGATTTTCTTCAATGGTAATGATTATTTTTGAGTAATAATAAAAAAAATCCGCAATAATCATTATTTTTGAGCAAAAAAAATAAAACTCAAAAATAATCATTACACAAGGCAACAATTTTGAAAAAATTTTAGGGGCTTTGAAAACCACTATACAATTTTGATGTATTGTGGTCCCAGTAGTACAAATATGGTTCAATTTTGAAATTCTATGGAGAGGTTTTTTTTTTAAAAAATTTTTAATTAAAATTATAAATTTTTTTAGACGTGTCTCCACATAATTAATGATAACTAAAAAAAATTAGTCCGATATTATTCAAATAAATTTAGAAAAACTGAAATTTACATAGCCTTTAATCCGTTAATATATTGCGTTTCAATCGGCTCAGTAGTTTTGGAGTTATAATAAAAAATTGAGGGAAAAAATATTTTTTTTACGTGAAAATAGCAAATTTTTTTGGTTAAAAAAAATCATAAAAAATCGAAAACGGCAAAAATCGTTCAGATTTATTGCTTTATCGCAAAGCCACATGTAATAGGAACAAAATGAGATATCGATCATAAAAATCGATTGATTTTTTTCGAATTTATTCACAATTAAGTGAATTCGCTCATTTTCACCAAATTTTAGTTTTTTGTCTGATATACATAAAATTGAGTAGTTAATGTTCTTCTTTCGATTGATTGAATTTTGAAAACATTTTCCCCATGCTATGTACAAATTTTCACATCAAAAATGCATTACATAGTAACATTCGTGTATTTTTTGGCAAAACCCTACCTAGAATATACTGATTCTATTCTTCGGAAAGACATTTGTGTTGGATGAGCTTAAATGTAAATAAATAAATAAATTAAATAGTAGAAAATTTATATTTTCTTATTCACATTTATTATAATAAATAAAACAAGAAAATAAATAAATATGTATTATAAACTACAAACTCTGAAATTTTCTTTTAGTCGATTTTCTACTATTGTTGAATAACGAAGTGTTACTCTGAATACTCCAGCAAAAATCAGCCATCATGTGTGCATCCCAGCGACCCTGGTATCGTTCCTCCATTGTCCGGATATCTTGGTGGAATCGTTCGCCCTGTTCTTCACTCAAGTCTCCTTGATTTTCAGGAAAACGATCTAAGTGACTGTGCAGGTAGTGTAATTTGATGCTCATGTTGCATCCAAGATTCTGGAAGTGAGTTAACATCTCTTCAACGTGCGCAACGTAATCATCACCCTTGTTATTTCCTAAGAAATTTTGAATAACACATACAAACGAATCCCATGCATTCTTCTCAATTTCTGACATTGAACTGCCAAATTCAGTATCGTTCACCAATTTGCGAATTTGTGGGCCATCAAATATGCTTTTTGTACTTAAACAAAAATAACACTCGGATGCGTGGTTCGCTGTTTCTCTCCATAGCATAGGCTTCAAAATTTCCAAGTGTCGTCTGTAAAATGAAAAAAAAAAATTGAAATCAGGAATATGAAGAATTCAAATTTTAATTAAGAAATATTGTAATTATAAAATATTCCAAATCTATTAATTTATACTTACTTTACGTTAGAAGACTTCATAGATAAATTCAATCGACATGGAATGCATATAGTACTCGGTGTCCAATGCTGGTTCAAATTGTGCGGATAGATATTATAGCAATCTTGACATGACTTTTGCAATGAAGTTAAGAACCACTTCCGTTTTTTCCCGGTGATATATTGGCCGCACACATAACAAAATAAATCTGGATCGTTTTTACATGAAAATGTTCTGGATTTCTGGCTCATTTTTATTAATATTTGAAAATTGTTTTTAACTTCTAAGCTGTATGACTCTAATTTTTGTGTAGGTATTAAATGATGTTTGCGTTATCGCAAACACTTCTTAAATGAAATAAAAAGGGTCAAGGAGATCTTATAAATACTGATACTATAATTTGGGATAACCCTTTGTGTGGATACAGTTTGTGTGTGCTGCAAATTTTTTATTATTCCCAAGAATCCTAAAAAACATTAAGGACTTTTATGAAAAAAAAAAATTATCCGTTACAGGTATTAGAATCATAAAATATTAGAATCATAAAAATGTCATAGAGGTTTTTCCCAAAGGGGTTTTGCCAAAATGCGTGTCGTAAAATGCACCTGAGTTTTTATGTTCTGCATTTTCATTATGTAGGTACAATTTTCTACAGTGCTTGTAAATATGCGATACCTTCAATTAATTGTAAATAAAAATGTAAAGCATGCATCGATTTTTATGATCCATATCTAGTTTAATTCGCATGATATGTAGCTTTACTACAAAAAAATAAAAAGTAATATTTTTTGCAGTTTTCGATTTTTTCCAGATTTTTGTTTTTCAAATTTTTTTTTTGCTAACAATTTGTTTCATAACTTTGAAACTATTGATCGCATTAAAAAAATTTGTACAGTTCTTTAAAGATATTGTAAACCTTAATTTTTGTAAATTTAATTTGACAAAATCGGACTAGTTGTTTTTGAGTTATGACAACATAAGTGGAGAAATGGCTCAAAATATTGTCAATTTTAAAAAAAAATTTTTTTATTTTAAAAAAAAATTATCCATAGAATTGAAAAATTTTACCATTTTTGTACTTAGGCAGCCATGATGCATCAAATCTATATAGTGGTTAGTCAAGCCTTTTTTTGCTGTTGACCTGTGTTATTTATGATTTTTATTTTTTTCGCTCAAAATAAAACTCACTTTCATGTAGGTGTAAATATATATACATATTAGGGTAGGGCGATTAGTATGGAAGGAAAAAAATCTTAATGGGCGCTTCGCGTTTCTGATTCTTGGGATTGTACTGAGCAAAAAAGTCCACTAGACCATACGTCTACGGTGAAAATCGAGCTTCCAGATTTTGACTTTACGGCAAAAAGCCCTATTTTGAAATTAATAATTAACCCCTTAAACACCACCCGCAAATATGATTGATGCATTAATCTGCTAGAGAATCTTCCAAAGAAGAGATTGATACCATAATCTTGGATAATCTCCTTCTCCTTCCTGAGATATGTCCATCCCACACATTGTTACTTTCACAAAATACGGCAAAAAAAACGCCCTATTTTGAAATTAAAAATTAACCCCTTAAACCTCATCCACAAATACGATTGATGCATTAATCTGCTAGAGAATCTTCCAAAGAAGAGATTGATACCAAAATCTTCGATAAGCTCCTCCTACTTCCTGAGATATGTCCATCCCACACATTGAAAGTGAGTTTTATTTTGAGCGAAAAAAATAAAAATCATAAATAATGATTATTTTTGAGTTTTATTTTTTTTTGCTCAAAAATAATGATTATGGCTGATTTTTTTTATTATTACTCAAAAATAATCATTACCATTGAAGAAAACTTTAAAAATCAAAAATTTAAAAATCATGACGGATATGCAAAGATTGTCAAAAAATAATAATAATGGTGCAATAAATTTTTTTTTTATGTCTCTTCTAAGTGATTGATTTTTTGATTCAAAAAAACGAGCAATAATCATTATTTACGGTCCCTGGTTTTTACTTTCAAAAAAATTTTCCAATAACTACAAAAATAGTTTTTTCAAAATCATTTTATGGTAACCCTGGAATTACAAATTTTAATTACACGATTGTTAAAAAACAAATTTTTAATAGCTTGTGTGATTTAAAGCAGAAACCATTTAAAATAGCTTATGTGAAAGTAAGCCAATTATCAAAATCTGGTAGCGCTAAGTTGATGTTTTTTTCTAGAAAACTCACTTACGTCAAAAATATTATACTCTATTTATTTAAGTCTATGGATACAATATCCTTACAGACTAGCATATAAAAATTAAGATATTTAAAATAAATTATTTAACAAAATTTTAAATTGGGAGTGAGAAACACTTATGTCTAACTTATTACAATAAATATTAAATAATCTCATAGATATATTTAGTGGTTCGTTTAATGCATATTCAGTTGAGTGTATATCAATATGAAAAAATTTACTTATGTTCCTAAAACTTCTTGGTGGAACATATATTGAAATTAACTCTAATAGCTCAGGAGAATCAATAACACCACAAATAATACCATGTAAAAAAGTTAAATTAGCAATAATACGACGAGTTTCCAGAGTTTTTAAAGAAATAAACTCACAATTATCTGCGTAAGAAGGGCTAGAATAAGAAGGAATGTTTAAATGATTCGGATAGTTAAAACATGGTAGGGCAAACTTGACAAACTTTCTTTGAATTCTCTCAATACGACCAATATGAAGAGCAGCATTAGGACTCCAAATAAATGAAGAATATTCCAATCTAGATTTAACAAACGAAGTATAAACAACTTTCTTCGTTATGTGATCAAAACATTTATCCAAATTACGTCGAATAAATGCTAAAAGCGAATAAGCTTTTGGTACAATAAAATTTAAATGACTGGTGAATGATAATTTAATATCAAAAACTACACCAAGGTCCAAAATTTCATCAATAGATGACAATACATTACCAAACATTCTGTAATCAGAAATTATAATATTTCGACGTGTATGAAAAGACACACTATAACATTTAGAAATATTAAAGGGTAAACCATTACAAATTGACCAGTGAACTAGATTATTCAAGTCCTCCTAAAGGTCGAAAACGTCCCTTACAGAAAAAATTGTTTTGGAAATTTTGAGATCATCAGCATACATTGAAAATTTTGAATTTTTAAAGCAATCGCTAATGTCATTTATAAAAATATTAAATAATAAAGGACCAAGGATGCTGCCCTGTGGAATACCTGACGTAGGTATCAAATAGTCCGAACAAATTCCATCAACAGATACTGTTGCGATTCTGCCAATCAAATAATGACGGAACCAACTAAGCATATTTGAATGGATGCCAATCTTGGAAAGCTTCTATAATAAAAGTTCATGTGGGACTCGGTCAAAAGCCTTGGCGAAATCGGTGTAAATTGTGTCAATTTGAACACCTTTTTCAAAACCAGAGATGAAAAGTTACCAAAAACCGATAAATTAGTTGTTGTTGATCTCCCAGCCACAAATCCATGTTGTGAAACAGATATATATCGTTTTAACTGCAAAAAAAAGTTTATCAAACACGATGTGCTCAAAAATTTAGCAATATTGGTTAATTTGGAAATAGGACGGTAATTAGTAACACTGCTCCTACTACTATTTTTAAGAATTGGGAAAATAGTCGTAAATTTCCATTTCTGAATGAAATAACCAGCTCGTAAAGATTTATTAAAAATTATTTTGGGTAAAATAAATGAAGAAAAGCATTTCTTAAGAAGAAAGGTTGAAAGGCCATCATTATCACATTTAAAAGAATTCGAAAGTTTACCAATTCCCAAAGTAATATCTTCATCCAAAATTTTTAAAGATCCAAAATCAAAAAATGAAACTATATTACTAAAATCCGCTTCATTCATTGAAACGGAATCAACATTAAAATTTGACTGAAAATACATGGCAAAAAGGTTGAGAGAATCTTTTAAATTCTCAGAAGAAATATCATTATATGACATAAGCACTGGTATTGTAGAAGTTCTTCTTTTAGAATTAATAAAACTCCAGAAACTTTTCGGATTATATTTAATAGATTCATTAAAACTCATTAAATATTGATTGTATAAAAACTTGTTTAAAAAATTAAATTCTTTTTCATAACGAAGAAAATTTAGCTTATCGCTGGTACTATTTGAGGCCTTAAATTTCATGTGAAATTTATTTCAAAGATTTTTCAGCTTCTTTAAACCTTTAGTGTACCAAAGAAGCTTGTACACTTTAGGATTAGATAGTGGCACATTAACATTGATAATCTTTAAAATATTAGATAAAAAAATGTCATAACAAATAGATACAATTTCATTATCTAATAAATTATTCCAATTTAAGTTATAAATCATTGCATTAAGAGCATTAAAATTACAAGAATAATAATTATAACGTATATCCAGAGAAATATTAGAGTTTATATTAACTAAAGGGTAAAGCATTCTGATTGCTATGTTAAATTTGTTTTTAACAAAAGAAATATTATCTCGGAAAGTTAATTTAGTATCTAAGAGAACTCCTAGGTACTTAACATTTTGAGACCAAGGAATATTATATCCTGACATTTGCAAAGATATTCCCGGAAAGTTGCACTGTTTTCTCTTTCTCGTGAAAAAGATGGAATCAATTTTGTTTGCAGTTAGCTTTATTTTCCATTTTAGCATATAATCGTTAATTATTTCCAAAGCGTTTTGTAGATTTGTGATAATTATTTGACCACACTAGATTATTAATCTATTAACATTTATTATAGAAATACATATTAAATTCAAATATTTTCTTTTGTCTTTTATTTTATTAATAGACAATTATTTTCACAAGCCGGTGACAACGCAAAATTTAAGTTGTTTTAATCCTCAATTTTGTTTTATGTATGAAAAAGAGATACAAAAGTCTTCCATGGTTGATTTTTTTTATATGTCTTATGGCCGTAATTTCAAGCAATATATACCTACTGGTGCTTAGATACCTACTGTGTACACAAACAAAATCGGGTAGGTATCTAAGCACCGGTAGGTATTTATTGCTTGAAATTACGGGCATTATTAGAGTTGTACTTTTTAGTATCATTTTCCTCTTCTCTACTACATCTTGACATGCCGCGACATCGGCTTCATTCTTCGTATATCTGCTTGTCGTCCACACTATTAATGTGCTTATCAGCACAATTTTTTTTTAGCAAAATTAATTAGTAAAACATTAGTATATTAGTAAAGCCCTAGTATAAAACAGTTAAGTGCTGAATAAGTATAACAAAAATTTTAGCTGAAAACACGATTTTAGCAAAAAAATTTGCTAAAAACTAGTATACCTGATTTACAAGACGTTTTACTAACTTTTATACTAACTTATTTGAGTGTATAAATGTTAAATGTCTTTTTCTATTATATACCGTAAAAGTATATATCGTACATATGTATTTATATATATATATGTATTTTTTTTTTTTTTTTTTATTTCTTATAAATTCGAAGGTTTTTAATAGTAGAATTTTCCTTCGTAAATTAAAATTAATTAGTCATATAAGTTCTTTCCATTCTGTGTAATTATAATGTTTTAGAATTAAGGTATAGCATATCTGTAAATTGAGCGATCTACCAAAAATTATGTATACTATTTTACTACTTCAATGAAGACAATTTCAATTTCAATAACGAGCTTTTAACCTCCGTAAAGCAAATCAAACATATTAGCTAGGTTGATATAAGTATTTCGATCTGTCTAAAGATCTCATCAGAATCCGAAGTTTTAGAAAAGCTAGAGCCTCTATAATAGGCAGAACTTTAACAAAAAACCTATTAATCATCAATTTTGCTCCATTCTTGTCTTCTTAGTAATCAAGCACGTGGTTAGGGTCTTTTCCAAACAAGCATCATGACGTTTCTAAACTTTGAAGACCAAAAATGTTCTATTTATATAAAAAAAATTTGGTGTTTACTCTGGCTCAAGAAATATTTCTATTATCACTTTTGTTTTTTCGAGCAAAAATTAAAGTTATTTTTTTATTTTGAATTTTTTGTGCAAAAAGTTTTGAATTTTAGTTTTTTAAAGCAACTTTTTAAATTTTGTTTTTTTATACACATTTTGACGCGTTTTTTATTAACTGGTTGAAAAAATGAAAGTCGAAAAATAACGTTTATTTTTGCTCAA
The DNA here is from genome assembly GCA_021234595.1 of Delia radicum. Lineage (NCBI taxonomy): Eukaryota > Metazoa > Arthropoda > Insecta > Diptera > Anthomyiidae > Delia > Delia radicum. Next base: position 125,725,227 of record CM037855.1, read on the forward strand.
AAATAATAAAAGTCAAAAAATTACTGTTAGTTTTACCCAAAAAAATAAAAGTCAAATAATATATTTGAATTTTGCTTAAAAAATTAAAGTAAAAAAATTGCTTTTTGTTGTTTGGGTACTACGTTATAATTTTAAATTTCATTATTTTTTATATTTTATCAAATTCTTATTTATTAATATACTCACTAAAGACGTATATTATTAAAATTTTAAATTTATAAAATATAAAGGATAAAGGATAAAGAAATATAAAATTTAAAATTAATAAGAAATCTACAACATACTAATAGACTAAATTGAATAATATGAATTGTGAAAACTAAAAAATAATTATTCAATTTGATTTAATATATTTTATAACAAATTTTTGTTTTTGTGGGCGTTGTGGTGTAATGGTTAGCGCGTTGGACTGTTACACAGATGGTCCAGGGTTCGATTCCCGGTGACGACAACATCAATTTAGAAAAATAATATGTATGAGTTTTCTATCACTAATATGTATCGCTGCGCCCACCTTCGGTGTTCCCATAGCACTTAACCCCACCGATGTAAAATAATGAATCAGGGCTATGAACCCAAAAATGCTTCAATAAATTCGCCAACTCTACATCAGGTGGCGACCAGCAATTGTTCTAAGACTTATCATCTTGCGCAATTACAGTGTTACCATGGTTGAAGCCCTTCATCTTTCACCACATTTTATCTCTCCACTATCCCCTTTCCAAATAAAGCAACACATTAATTAATAGGAAGAATTTCCTGAGTGTTGCTTCTCTTTAAAAAAATAAAAAAAAGTATATATTTGACGATATTTTGTCAAAATAACACTACATCAAATAGTTAAATGACAAAAAATAAATTAACTCAACAATATGTTAGAATGACGGACAGCTTATGTTCGTTGTACAGTGAGCACTCCCCATTCATAAATTTAACATGGGATTTAGTTTATTTTACCGATGTTTTTGTTTCAGTGCAGTTAGCCCTAATTCTGCTGCCTATTATTTAGATACTGGTAATGATTACCTATTACTGAGATTTTGTTTGTGTGTAAAAGCAAAAATTTATTTCATAAAATTTAATTTCTTCATATAAATTTTAACAATTTATCTTAATAAATAAATCTTTTCAAATTGAGTTTGTTATAAAAACTAACTGCTAAATATTGATCGCGCACAACTGATCACTCATAAATGATGGTAAAAAAAAACTAATACATAATAGAACAACACTATAAGATTGATCTCTAAATTAAACAAATAACATTCAATAAAATATGAAAAATAAATTAGAAATTGGGTTATTTTCTTTACTGATTGATAGACAAATAAACCAATTGTTGAACAGTAAAAGATTTACAGCCAAAGACATTTCTATGTACAATAATAAAACCACACTGTGACAACAACAATCACAAAAAAGATTTTAAACATTCAGTTGAATAAACAATAAAAATTTAATAAATCATCAGTTATTTATACAATTTTTATTTCAATTTTCTTATAATTTTATTTGTATTTATTTTATTTTTTTTTTTGCAGAGTCAAGCTTTAGCTTTAACACGTGTCGCAAATGCTGCTGCAGCAGCAGCTGCGGCAAATGCTAAATCACCAACAACAACTACTACTAGTACAGATATTATACACCCTGAAGTTGTAGTTAAACGAGAACATTCATTATCACCCTCACCAGTAACACTACCAGCACCAGTACCAACAACACAACAATCAACACCATCATTACCACCACCAGCACAGCCAGCTTCACGTAATTCACCCACAAACAACACTATAAATAATGCACAAAATTCTTTAAATCCAAATTCCGATGCCGAATGCCAACCAAGCAACGCATCATCTTTATTGCAACACAATCGAAGACCATCGTTACAGGGTGTACAAGATAAATTGGCACAATTGCAACAACTACAGCAACAACATCATCATCAACAGCAGCAGCAACACCAACAACAACAACTACAACTGCAGACAAATGATGAACAACTACAACGTAGTCCTCGTTTTTCTTCAAGTAATTTATCGGCTCATAATACCACACCATCACCCAGACATGAGTTGGTACAAACACCCAACCATAATACAACCAATGCCAATCTACCGTCTAGTCAAAATAGCTCAACACCAAAGTTAACAACAGATAGAGATGACCACCATCATTCACTACCACATCAACTACAGCAACAACAACAACAACAACAACAGCAGCAACAACAACGCTCTGAATCACATACACCCAGAATAATGGGTAGTATAACATGTTTACCACCATCAGCTTTAAATGCAGTAGCAGCAGCAGCAGCAGTTGCTCAACAACAACACCACCAACAACAACAACATCAACCTACAGAAAAATTACTAAACTCACCAGCTGCCTCTGCAATGGAACAACGTAAAGATTTTGACGTTACTAAAGTTAATTGTAAGTACAGAGACATTTTTTATGGTTTTACTTTATATTAGCAAACCCAATAGGAAATTAAGGCATACAACTCTTTGCAATAAGAATGTTTATAAAACAACATCGACTAAATTATAACTAACACATATATTTAGGGGCCATTATTCATGGGCAGATTTTAGTACTAAATAATTAACGGTATCGTCCTGGTTCCAAAGTAACCACAAGACAATTGCATATAATTAAATGTATATATTTGAAAAGTCCTTACACACAAATTACAGAGTGATATAAAATCAAACTTTCCGAATCCCATAAAAAACACAATTTTTTTCATAAAAATACCATTTTTGTAATATTAACATAGTGAGGATAATAAAATGTACTTCGTAATATCATTAGAAATATGTTTTATAATGAAGCCAACATCAAAAAATTGATTTTTTAGCCCCAAAACACGGTTTTTTCTATGACAATCTACAAGAAATAGCAAAATTTGTATGACAGCACCATCTGGCGTTAGTTTTAGGTAAACTTAAATATCAAAAATTGATTTCCTGGCCCCAAAAACAATAAGGTAACACAACTTTCCAGGATAATAAAAATAAATAAGCAAGCATTATTTTGTCAAATGTTTAATGAGTTTTTCTTGTTGAACAGCGTTCCAAAATCACCAACATAAAAGCATATACAAAAAATCTCGCACTTACCTAAAAAAAAACCCTTGCGAGTTGTGTTATGAAAAATGTCAACTTTCATTTGTTTTTGGTTTCATCCCATTCCGATTTTGGTTGTTGCACTGTGTTATTATAAATCTTCATAAAAAGTTCTTTCAAAAGTTTATGTATCTCCAAACTAAGGGCTCAAGTTAAGTGCCCCCCTCTATGACATATTAAAGTTTGACTAAGATCTGAGTGTTCATCACCCAGAGTACTCCCTCGGTAGTCTCGATATGATATGTTATTTTCTCTATTTTTTTTTTTTTTTGTTTTTAAAAAAATATGTAGCGTTCTTTACATTATTTTATTATTTAAATAACGATTAGAGGCCCAAAAATTTTAAGCGAAAAATTTTAACAGTAAAAACAACTTGCTATTGTTCAAAACTAAGTTTTGTACTATCATTTCCAATAAATATTTTAAATAAAGACTGAATATTAAAAACCGGTTAACCGACAGAAAAAACCCAGTTTGTCAAAAACCTGAATTTGGCCCAAAAACTGGGGTTATTTTAACCGTATTGAAAACACTAAGTAGTATAACTTATTGTAATTTAGTAATAAATTTATTTTCCTTTGATCTCATACTTCAATTTTAGCCATTATATATTAAGAAATAAGCGTGGTGTTACACCATTAAATATTGTAAGATACCCTTTTATAAAACTAAGGTAAATTGTATTAAATTAACTCAGGCGCGGTTCCGGGGGGAATTTTCCACCCCCCCCCCCCCCCCCAAACGATATTTTTCAATACAAAACTGTAAAAAACATTAAAAATTTAATTAAAAATACGATAAATCCAACCCCCCCCCCCCACCCCCCCCCCCCCCCCCCCCCCTCCACAAGACAAAACCTTTTCCTGGATTCGCGCCTGAATTAACTAAAATTGCCAAATTAGTAAAATGTTTGCTTTTAGAATTTTAAAGCCACGAAACAGTCAGCTCTTAAGGCTTGGTTTTTTGTAAAACACTAATTTATCTACGATTAAAACTTTTTATTTGAAACTAAGATTTTGGTACTAAATAATCCACAATTTGAGTTTTGATTTTCAATATAGTAGTTACTCGATCAGAGCTCACAACAAGTTACTCTCAATCAGGTTCAGTACACTGAGAGAATTATCTGCATGATATCAATGAATTTTTGCATTATAAATATGAATTGTCACTAGAACTCGTCCATTAAAACTTTTCACTAAATTAATGCAGCTTTTCATAAAATTGAATAAAAAATTTCATATTATGTATTAAATATTTCATACGCCTAATGATTATAAATAGTTTCATTAAAACAAGTTTGATATAATTTTTATTAAAAAATAAAAATTATCTTTTTTCCGACCTTTAATTGTGCAATGAAAATGAAAATTATTCAAGTTCGGGGCCATACTCTATATTTCTTGTTTTCAAATTTATTAATAGACCACTTTCAGGAATGTGTTGATAAATCTATTTCGAGAATTTTCTAGGTTCCCATCATCAGAACACGTTTTGAAAGAAATGACAATCCCACGCAAAACATCAAGCATTCATATAACCTAGTTGTCTCTCTAAACGAGAACTAATATATGAGCTCGAAGTTAAAGATTATCACCACTGATCAAAAATAAATTGAAAACTAGTTTGTTATGTGCAAGGTCTACCTTTGGTAGATATTCAATACACGTTTTTTGTTTTTTTTTTCTCCTTTTGATTTTCACACTTGTTTTGTTTAAAAACAAAAAACAAAATGTAAAGGGGGAGTAAACAAGTTTCATTAAAACGATAAACTTCATTAGTTTAGTGAATAAATTTCATTAAAACTCGTCCAATTGAAATCCCTTTGTGTACTAAAAAGTTAAAGCATAAACACCAAATTAAAACTAACTTCTTTTAGGACCTAAGATTATTTAAGAATTCAAATTTTCGTACCAAAATTTCAGAGATGATGATCAGCGTTTAGAATGCAATCATTGTGACTTACACATCCATAATATTATTAAAAATCACTGATATAAACTCCAATTTTGGTACCTATAAATCAGCAATGATAGATTTAAATTTACTTTTAATTTTTTAACTACTGCAGATTTGATTTTTATTATAAATTATCCACGATTATACTCAGGGAAAAAGCTTCATCATATGGTGAAAAACGAAAAAAAAACTTAACTGATTTTCGCCTAATGTAACAATTCGTAAATATAATGAAGTTGTGTCATACAAGAGCAATTTGATGACATTATGAAATATTTATGAAATGTTTCATAAATATGGTGAAAAGGTTCCATAACTTTTTATGAAGCGTTTCATAAATATTAGGAAACATTTCATAAATATTATCAAGCGGCTTCATAAGCTTTTATAAAATGCTTCATAAATATTAAGAAATGTTTCATAAATATTATAAAAAATGTTAATAAAATTATGTTGGAAATTTTTTTCTAAATTTCTTTATTTAAATTACAAAAAACGATGAAATCCGTTTGTTTTTATTCTTTTTATTCACTATAATAAGTTTTATTTTACTTAAACCTAAAAATACAAAATTACAAGAGAAAAAAAATTAAATTTTAAAAATTAAAATTTTACAAGAGAAAAAAAATTAAAAAAATACTTCTACTAGTTTTATTATCAACATATATTATTTTAAGAATTTAATTTTTTATAAAAAATATCTTCTCAGGTTCGAAAATTTAAATCGAAATATAGAAAAAAACTTTTTTAAATTTTTAAAATCAATTTCTAACGTAATAGGTTTAATTATAATGTGAGCAAGATAATTCACGTTCAAGATCATTTATTTTTTGTTTCACAAAAAAACCGTGCAATTTTTATTATTAATTAAAATTGTCTTCATCCGCTAATTAAATGCAGAATTTATGCACTGACAGGTCCTTACGTGTTTCGCTTCGCTTCACCAAAAATCCTCAGAGCACCAATGTAGAAGGAGTAGAAGATTTACCCAAATTATAATTTTTAAAGGAAAAAGATCAATGCTTTACCCGATTTTTCCGTAACATTTTTCCAACATTTTTTCCGTAAAGACTACTGAATATACACATTAAATTAACTGAAAATCAGCTAAAAAAAAGGACTACTTACTTTTCGTTTAAAACAATTGTATGAGATCTTTAGCCAGATCGAAATACTAGTATCAACCTAGCTAATATGTTTGATTTGCTTTATTTTTGTAAATATACGGAGGTTGAAAGCTCGTTATAAATTGAAAGTAACATAAAAATAATCTCGATGTATATAAAAACAAAAAACTAATATAACTGTAAAAAATTGTATATTTTAGTTTATTTTCAACTGTTAAAAATTCATTGATAAAATCAATAAAAAAACAATAGATTGTTTTCGTTTATTTCAATACTCAATATAACATAACAACTTTTTGTTTTAAATAGAAAATTTTAACTGAATATTTTAACTATTACCGAAAGTCCGTTTGTTTGTTAATTTCGTTTATCGGATAACAGACAGAAAGTTAAAAAATATATTTCGTTGGTTATTCCACTGTATATTCCATTAAACCAACTTTAATCGGTAAATAACTGATGAACTTTTATGCAAAAGTTCTTGTGAGTGTAGTTGCACATAATTGCCCGTATATTTTTAAATCGTGGTTTTACTAGTTCACAAAAGTAGTTCACTTCTTGACGGTAAATTGCATTTTTTTACAAAATCCGTGGTTCACACCTCTGTATTTCAAAGATACTGGTTTTCTAAAATTGTTAAAAAAATGTATGTTAATTACAAATTATTTTTCTATACCGTTACCAAATCTCTATGTGATACTCCTGCATGTTTCTGAGTTATCGTCTTTTTAGTTAAATTTCTTCACATTTTAGTTCATTCTACAACGTTAGCAATCTAAAACTTTGAGGTTTATAGCAAATGCCCCGTGGTATATGACCAATATTCAGGTTCACAGAGATCTTAGGGTTCCTTTCATTAAGGACGAAATAAATAGGTTTAGCTCTCGATACATAGATCGACTAAGTAACCACTGTAACGTTTTAGCAATTTCTTTATTAGATGAGACAGAAGAGATTAGAAGACTTAAAAGGTATCATGTTTTAGATTTGCCTTTCAGGAAATAAATATATTAAGTTAAAAATGTAAATTTTTCAAAAATTTTTCTATTGTTTCTTTTTTATTTTAAACCGAAAAATATGTAAATTACTTTGTAAATACAAATTTTTAAGATAAGTTTATTAGGCTTATTGAAGCTTAATAACGTCTGTTAAGTACTTTTACATTATCAAATTTACTAAATATTGTAAAATAGATTGTAAATAAAACTGTTGAGAAAAAAAAAATAAAAAAAAAATTTAATTCATAACTCAGAATACCGTAAGGGCTCCACATAGGGATTTGGACAAGGCATAGAGAAGTAATTTATAATTAACATATATATTTTTTTTTTTAATTTAAAAAACCGTTTTTTTTTTTAATTCCAAGCTTTTTGAGACGCGGATTTTTAAAACAATTAATTTTGCCGTGGAGAAGTGAATAATTTGTGTGCACTAGTATGTCTCAAGTATAATTATGTATAAAGTATAACATGTCGATATGCAGTGGTCTACTTTATTGGATGCATGTTTTTTAAAATTTTGATAATAACACTTTAAGTCATCAGAAGCTGAAAATATTGGAAATAAAACAATAGTAACGGCAACTCTATAGTGTCTATATTATTGTTAAAGAACCAAAATCATTACGCTCGCGTAATTGCTGAAAAATGCAATTGAAGTTTAGAAAAGCATGTATCCATTTATGTACTAAGGAGTCAGATCGAAAAAACCCGACATACATTTTTACTTACAGCTGCTTTTGTGTACCACACTGAACTTTTTTCTTGTCAAGTTAACTTTAAAAATTTTGTCAGATTATGTGTTCAAAATATTAAAGCGATATTTCGCTTACAAATGGAATCTGAACAAAAAGTGAGTAAGAGAGTTTTTTTTTAGGCTTTGCCCAAATTGAGAGCAGCAAAAAGTTTTCAAAAAAAAGTAGCAGAATTGGGAACTCGTTTTGTAGTCTTCAGCAGTAATTTAAAAAGAATCTTAATATCGTTTGGTTGTTCTGAATTCTGCACAATTAAGAATATTTTTATTAATTAATTTTTTTTTGTGGTGTACTATTCAATTGATTTGTACTAATTTTAAAGCGAATGTAATCCCGCTGCCTAATTATTCACCGACAGGTCTATGAAACATTTGTCATCATTTTTTATGAAACTTTTCATCATATATATGAAAACTTCATAAATATGATGAATAATTTATGACAAATGAAACAATATCATCAATATGATGAAACTTTTTTCTCTGAGTGTAGGGTCAGCATTCATACTGAAAATTAAAGCTCTGATTTTTGTACCAATAGGTACTATCAGAGCTATATATCCGTAAGTGCATCAACGATTTTAATGCTAAAAGAGAAAACTATTGTAGATCTTATAATTTGGTACTAAAAACTATGACTGAACTTTAAGTACTAAATCTGGTACTAAAATCTTTGACTGAACTTTAAGTTTCTTTCAATTGTAAAATTTATACCAACTTCCACCGTACCGATTCCTTTATATGAAACGAACTTGTCACAAGGCGTTTTGCTATTAATGACTCCTTGTGACATTGATACAAAACTTTCCTCAAAAACACAGTTCCTACACTGATAGAAATTTGTGCGTAGTATTAATGAATTCCTTCATTAATCTAATGATTTTTTTCATAAAAAAGTCCCCAAAGAAACGTTTCATTGAGTCAATGAAAGGTGTTTCATAAATCAAGTTTAATGAATGGTTTCATTGACCCAATGAAAATTTCATAAAGTATATGAAATTTTTTTCATTTACCTTAGCCTAATCGTTATGAAAGTTTCATGTGTTTAATGAATAAAATTCATAGTTTGTATGAAATATTTTCGTCGATATTTAATAATTTGCACTTTTTATTTTAGTATATCATTAATTTGGTGGTTATTGAGAAATTATCATTTGTTGATATAATTTATAAGGTCTGGTCTTTATAGGATCTATAAAATATTTTTATAAAAAAACATCGAAAGTAAACATCACAGGCTGTTCTGCAAAAGCGATGGCAGATTTTTATTAACCTCAGCCTGGTTCAGCAAATTTTCGTTACTTGGAATATGACATGTAAGAAAATTTGTGTTAAAATATGACATATTTTCTTATATGTCGGTACAAAATATGTAATTTTTTATCGATTTGGCTTGGAATTCTGTAGAACGATAGACGATTATAGTCAACTTTTTGTAGTTAAATTACGACCATATTAGATAAAAATGTTAACTATTGTTAATAATGTTGTTAAAAAACAAAAATTTATTATCGTTTAGCATAACGTTTTTGTGTAACATCGTCAAAACGAAAACAGTTTAGGTCTCGCTTTGAACTATATCGTTTTTCTTAGAGAATCTGTTCCCTGGAATTTAATGACCAACTATTCAAATTCGTCAAAAACTGTTAGCTCTAGGCAAACTTAATAAACAAAATTTATTTATTTTTTTTATTTCAAAATGATAGTACAAAAAATATTTTTTTTTCTTATTACAATTCAAAATTTTTATTGAAAAAAATTTGAAAATGTTTCATTAATTTAATGAATTTTTTTTATGAAATTATGAAAAAATCATAAAAAATGTTAATGAAAAAAATACCAATATTAATAAATTTTCATTCAGTTAATGAAATTTTTCATTAAACCAATGAATCGATTTTAATGAAATCGTTTCATTGATACTATGAAGGAAAATTCTATCAGTGTACACTTAAAGAAAAAAATAGTAAACATTTTTGGTAAAACTGCAAAAAAAAATAGCGTTGCAAGAAAACTGCTAACATTAGCAGATCACTAACATAAAATTAGCAAAAACAAATCTGTTTAATCTACAAAACTTAAGTTCTATTTGAACTTAATTTTAGTTAATTGAAAGTAACAAATTAATCTGCCAAAATTTACCAAAAAAAAAATGCATATTAGTTATTCGTAGATAAAAACAATAATACAAAAATATATATGTGGTCATTTAAAAGCATTTTTTAATTTTTTTATGCGAATAAAAATCATTCCTTCTGCTAGTTTCATTCAACATACTGCTATTTTCATTCAACTAAATTTGAGATAAATATAAGAAAAAGTTTTTGATATAACAGTTTTTTTTTGTGTTTACTGTTTCTTGTCTACAAATATTGAGCAAATGTTTTGACTGACTTTGGCAGAGTAAATTGCTAGTTTCAATAAACTAAAATTCAACACGAATATCACTAAAATGTTGTAAATTTTTACATTTTATTTTTTCTGTTCTGTTCTTTTTTTTTTTTGTTTTTTGTAATAAGAGAAGCAACACTCAGGAAATTCTTCCTATTTATTAATGTGTTGCTTTCTTTGGAAATTGGGTAGTGGAGAGATGAAAGGTGGGGAAAGATGAAGGGCTTCAAACATGTCAACACTGTTATTGCGCGCGATGGTAAGTCTTAGAACAGTTGTTGCTCGCTACCTGATGGAGAGTTGGCGAACTTATTGAAGCTTTTTGGTTCATAGCCTTTATTCATTATTTTACTTCTGTGGGGTTAAGTGCTATGGGAACAGCGAAGGTCGGAGCTGGGATACATATGAGGGATAGAAAACTCATACATATTATTTTTCTAAATTGATGTTGCCGTCACCGGGAATCGAACCCAGGACGATCTGTGTAACAGTCCAACGCGCTAACAATTACACCACAGCTACCACTAAACATTTTTCTTTTTAATTTAAGGACCCTAAACAAGAATCTGAAGTCCAAATAGAAATATATCCTCAAATGAAAATTCGACAGTGAAAGAGTTAAGTTCAAAAAAGCCAAATTAAAATATCAATAAAAACTAATTGGCGTTTCACTATAACCAATATTTATTTTCACTCAAGTTTTATAAAATCTTGTAAAAATTTACTAAGTTTTTATATTTGTTTTAGCTAAGACCTTGCTTAACTTTGCGAAGTTTTTTGCATTATAAGAACAGAAAATTACGTAAACAGCCTATTTGATCAGTTGTTTTAATTTTTTTTATTTTTAAAAATACTTTATTATGTTTAAAAGATTTTAAGATTTACTACCTCGTTTTCAAATCATTAGCCCATACATTAAAGGGGTTACTATTAAATTTGATTGTTCTAAACAAAACTTCAAATTCAACCCTTAATTTTAAAATTTGTATATTAATTTATTTATATGCGTCTAAAAATATTTCTTTGCTATTGTCCTCAAACAACACTTAACAACATTAAATGAGGGGTTAAAATCGTTTAATCCTTTGGTACGCAATAGCGTCTGTTAAACTACCCGAGTGGAAAATGTTATATTGAATATTATATAATTTTACATAAACAAATATGATTATATATAGCCAAGTGTGGAACTATATTTGTGTAGATATAATTATGTATAACTTTCCGTTGTTTTAACAATTTCAAATATGTCGTCATCTTGGGGAACAATTACTAACATTATTTTTTTTAATAATTGTACAACAACAACTCTTTAATCCGTGCAATAATTTAAACTTTGTTGTTGCAATTAAAAAAAAAAATTATTAAATTCCCATATTCGAATGCGAAAATAGTAAGGACAGTAAGCCAATTGTACGAAAGTTCAAATAATCCTAGCATTTTTTACTGCAAATATAGTAACTGTCACTGTATTTGATATATAGACCTATTTTTGTATCATAATTGCACAAAGTTTAGAGTCAGAATTAAAAAAAAGTCTGGGATATGAAAAATCGCAAAAAATTGCTTAGTATATGGAGATTTCAGTGGTTTGATATTCCAAACAACTTTTTTGGAGCTCTTTTTCGTTTCTAAGACTAAAGACGACTCGAAAACTTTTGAACCCTTAGAAAGATGATGTTCCTTCATCCCAAGTTTAATTTCGATTATTGGGGATCTCCAATCGTTTTCGGGATTTTCAGTGGATTATGCTTAAAAGTACGACATCTCAACGTTTTTATTTGATCAATTATAGTTTTTTATTGTGAGACTACGAAATAAAATATTTGCATTTTCTTATTTCTACTAAGAAGCTGAACAAAAAATACTGATGAAGTTACAAATAAGATTTAAGTACAATGAGTCTTTTAAATTTCATACTTTTGTGATAATAAAAACAACAATCATGAATCATTTCATCGTTACCAGTTTAATTGTACAATTTATTATTAAGCGGCTTATATTTACGAAAATCGAAAAAAAATTCCTAAAAAACATGGCTTTGCAATTAAAAATTAATAATCGTTAAATAAAACTATTAGTGTAATTATTTAGTCAGACATGTTCACTTTTAAGAACAATCAACTAAAATCCCAAAATTGCTCGAAAAACAACTTATGATGATTTTTAAAATTTCCAAATAATTTACGACTTCTGTGTGTAATTTTACATTCTAATTATTCAAAAGTGGTCTAGTCTTCTTTTATTTGTCTTAGAATTGAAAAATAGCTCCAAAAAAATTTGTATGATTAAAAAGACTTATTTTTTTTTTCTGAACTTAATTATAATTAACTATATTTTTATTATTCCGCTCATTATGTAATACACTTTGGACTATTGTCCTTATAGTGATATTAAACATTTCGAATTAAAATGAAATGAGAATGACGAATCTATACTATTGCTATTTCATTTAATTTTTTAATCACTTATTTAAAGTATTCCCTTCTAAAAAAATATTTTTTATATTATAAACAGTCGAGTCCTTTTACACATGCGCGGCTCCAGCAATTAATACAAGGGCTGGCAAACGATGTTTTGCAACGAAATTCATACCATGTGATCCACTCGAAGAACAAATAATAAGTTCTTCAACAAAATTGTTTGTCTTTATAGTAATTAAATGTGCTAAAGTCCCAAAACTTATTTAACAAATTGTGAAAACAATCTGCTGTAGGCTTGTCCCTATCCGGATTTCATTCCAGCCCAAGGAAATCTTCAGGAGACTTTGTTATTAGAATTTGTCGTTGCCTAATATGAGCCAAAATATTTTAGGGTGCATTTTGAAAACTAAAGCATATAAAAGAGAAGTTTTGGACAAAAAAAAATTTCTCTTACCAAGATATAACCACCCTCGAAAAACTATTTTTTTCTGCTCCTATTTCAGAAGATATCGGGATTTTCGCTTTTTGGAAAAGCGAATTTAGGCGAAAAAGTATCTAAACTTCAATTTATATTGTTCAAACTTCAAAGCTTTGCTATAAATGCTTAATGTCTTCCTTCTGCCAAATTTCATAAAAATCCGTCCATTAGTTTATAAGTTAAGACGATGTCCTTTAGAGGAATCCTGATCAAATCCTGTGAGTCCTTGGACTAAAGTAAGGGCTTATTATTAAAGATAAAGCTTCAATCTTACTTATGTTTAATTATAAAGAGTTTTTATTCAACTTAAATTGGGTTTTTTAGATTTTTTAAAACTATTTTTTTTTCAAAAATAATTAGCTTTTGAAATTTTACGAAATTTTGACTTTTAAGATTTCTCGTTTCCAAACCGTGGAAGGCACACTAAAAATTTCTTCACAAAATATTTAGCAAATTTAGTTTTCTATCGGAATATATCAATTTCTAAGTATAAAACGCGCATTTGACGCAGTTGTGGTAAATTTTATGAAGGCTACCCTGAGTCAGCCTTACCTGTTAAAGAGTTAAATGCTGCAGCCGCGCATGTTTTACCTTAGGGTAGATTTCGTTAGATGACATTAAAATTTTAATTTTTAATTAAAAAATTTGTTTGTTCAATGTTTGTATTTTTATAGATTTTATAATTAAATTTTTTTTTTTCCATAAAAACTTAAGCTTGCAATTTTTATTTTTAATGAATACTAAATTTAAGTTTTTGTATGTGATATAAAAATGAAGTCAATTCATATCAACATGAAGCATATTATATAGAACACATTGTATAACATATAAAACTATGTCTTTCTACATCAAATTAGATAGGAGTATATCGGGCTAAAATACGGATAAAATTTTATATAATTTCATATATACATATCACATTCGATATAAAATTATCCACCATTTTTTGGATCATAAGATATCATTATGCATGACATCATATTGTTTTTTTTTTTGTTTTTTTACTCGGGCACACTTAAAAGGCATCTCCTTTATTTTAATAGTGTATGAATTTATTTGCAGCCCAATTATATTCCCTTGAAATGAAATACAAAAAATAAACACGATTTTATAGTAAAAGCTTAAAGTATTAAGAGGTTTAATCCTGAACCATGAATACGCAATACGGTAATAATGCCAAGCAAGTATTTTTGAGTATATGAGACACAAAGCAAAGAATCAATGAATTGTTAAAATGAGATAAACATCATTTGATAGTTGCTAGGATTTCCTTTTATTATATTATTATAAAGCAAAGTATAGCCAATCAGAAATTTACTAACGATAAAATAAGCATTGAAATGTTTTTTCTGTGTATGATTGCTTGTGATAACTAAAGAAAATGATGAAAATTATAAAATAAAAAATTCTTTTTCAAATGCGAAATACATTTTTATCAAGATTTAGCATACAATTTAGCTTTAAATAGAATAAAATTAGGATGCCTGTTGACTATAATGAGTGATTACTATGCTACTAATAAGTCTACTTCTTTTTGAATAGTTTTCAACAAAATTTTTTTAATCGTATTTTATATTATGAATCTGAATCTGAAGCTATAGAAGGGTTATTTTTTAAGAGCTTTCGGATTTGATTAAAAAAAAAAAAAACACATAAAATTTAGAGAAATGTATGACATCATTATTTGAGCCGATAGAAATTTCTATATAATTTAATGTCTAAAGATGATTTCATGTAAATGTTAACCGCGGCTACGCCTCAAATTTTTCATACGTTGGGTCCAATTTTGGCATACTTTGGTATCTCACGAATAAATTCTTCAATATTGTCTTCCAGGGCTTGTCCCTATAGACATGAGCCTAAACATAGCCCCAAAAAAATAGTATAAAGGTGTTAAATCGCACCATCTAGGCGGCCAAGTTACCGGCCCCAAAAGTGAAATAAACTGTTCACCGAACTCGAATCTCAATTGGGCTATTGTTTCGGGTGCTGATTGGCAGTTGGCACCGTCTTGTTGAAACCACATGTCACCCAAGTCCAAAATTTGTAATCATCGGTAGCGCTCGCCATTCACAGTAACGTTCCTGCCTTCGTCGTCTTTGAAAAAGTACGGTTCAATGATGCCACAGGTCCATAATCCACACAAAACAGTGCACAAAATACGGCAATTTTGCTTGTTCACGTATTCATTCAACCAGAAATGAGCTTCGTCGCTGAAGCAAAATTTTTCGATAAAATAGTGGATCTTCATCCAACTTTGCCAGCGCCCATTCAGTAAAAGTTAGCCGTTGTGGTAGGATGTGGCTTCAGTTCTTGCACCAGCTGTATTTTAAAAGGTATTGCACCAAAATCCTTCCGCAAAATTTTTCACGTAGTGGAGTAAACACTCCGCTCTCTACATATTCGTGTTGGTGGTTTAATTTCCAATAATGTAACTTTGGTGCGAAATTTAGTCACAGGATTCAGTCAAAAGATTCAGTCACAAGATTCCGAATAGCAGCCTGAGAAGGTCGCCCGAACTGAAGAAGTGCAATAAATAATAAAATTCAATAATCTACAAGCGTTGTTCTTTTGTAAGTCGATTCATGGTTTGTAAGTCGAACCAAACCGAACATGTTTAACAGTATCATGTTACACGAAAAACAGCTGAGCTGCGAAAAACAGTGTTGCCAAAAAGAAAGTTGCTAAAAAATCACCCTTTATCATGAAATGGTCTTGCCACGTTTTTACCACTTTTTATAAGCCCCTAATCAAGATTAGATTAAAGATTTGGTTTCTGTATTATTTTTTTTATTCGATTTTTGTCTAATTTGTTTAAAAGGTCGACTTATAATAAAGTGGATCCTATTTTAATATAATAATAATAAAGTGGATCCTAATATTTTAATGAATTACAACTAGAATAACAAACTTATGTATACCCTTAGTAGAGTGCAGCATACAAAAAAATCCCAAAATGAAAATAAACAGATTTTACTAACATTTTAGTTAAAATATGTATAGAACAATGTTTTGATCAGTCTTTAATCTTACTATCTATAACTAGCTTAGCATATATTGAATCAACAACATGCAATACACACATTTATACAATAGATGATGTCACATCTAAACACACAAACACATATACATTTAAGCATACACATACACACATACACAGAGTGTTACAAAATATTCATATAAAGTTTATACACATCATAAAGTTCAAAAACTGTTACATTTACCAAATGTTTTGTACTATAAAAACGTATAGAGAAGCTTAAGTTTTAAGCGTTATATGTTAGTTTCTATCTCCTTCCTTCCAAAATATTCCAACTATTCTCCAATAAAATCAAAAACTAAACATACACAAAAAACAGAGAACCATATGCAATGAGATTTGAACATAAAAATTGTTAAGTCTTATACTCTAGAAAGGATTTACACTACTACCAATACATACATTATACTTCCTCACAAACAAAAGCACAATAATTGCTACTATGGCAGAGACATTAACACATTCGTTTTAGATGTAAATAAATGTAATATTTCCTAGAAATATATGTGGAGGTAAAATATTTGGATTTTCCAATGAAGCAACAGGAGAGAAAAAAATTTAAATTACATCTAGCATTCGATTAACACAAGACATAATAAATAAAAAATATTTTTTAATTTTTTTTTTTTTACAAAAGACACAAATTTTTATGTATTACATTGAAAGAATTATATGCATGATATAAAAGACTTTATTAAATAATTGAGCGCCAGTTCACGTTTGTATTTATAAAATATCCTTTATTATTTTATATATCTCCAATATTTCGTCATTCTTTGAATGGCATCTTCAGGGAGTATGAACAACAACAAAAACAAAACATTTTATATGTTGTGTTGACCAGAGTGAAGGGCAGCGGCAGAAAAAATTTTGTTTTTAATATTGTTTGTTGTTGTTCATACTCCCTGAAGATGTCATTCAAACAATGACGAAATATTGGAACAAAATTTTTTTTATTTCTTTTGCCGCTGCCCTCCACTCTGGTCAACACAACATTTAACACATTTTAAATGTTGTGTTGACCAGAGTGGAGGGCAGCGGCAGAAAAAATTTTGTTTTTAATATTGTTTGTTGTTGTTTATACTCCCTGAAGATGTCATTCAAAGAATTACGAAATATTGGAGATATATAAAATAATAAAGGATATTTTATAAATACAAACTTGACCTAGAGCTCAATTATTTAATAAAGTCATTCAATTCAAAGGTCGAAAAACTTTTCATAATTTACAATGCATGATATTAATATATGTTTGCACAACAAAATTTCACAAGAATTCCTCAATTGAAACTTTTTATTAAGTTAATGCAAGTTTTCCATAACTCCTTTTATTCATAAAAAAGTGGAATTAAACTGGCTGCAAAAACATACCTAAACATTTGTTAATTTCTCTTTGAGGAATTTAATCCAACTATTGGCCTGCCTGGAGGGCAGCTGGCAGCCCCAGCACCAGGATCGGATGCGGAAGCCTAATCAGCTACTTCGTCTTAAACTTAAATGATTAACGAAACCGAAACAAACGAAACAGAACGACCTGATCCCCCGATGACGACTTTTAGCATGAAAACACGGACAAGATTTGGAACATGGAATGTTAGAACATTAACTGAAACATCGCGTTTGGCCCAACTATGCAAAGAATTTACGAACTACAATCTATTATTTTTGGGCATAAGCGAAATGAGATGGCCTGACACAGGCGAAACCACAACCACAAATGGACTCCACCTACTGTACTCTGGCAAACCAGAAAACGAAATCCGATCATCTGGAGTTGGTTTTCTCCTTTCAAGGGAAGCACATAAAGCTCTTATTAGCTGGAAGCCCTACTCAGATCGCTTAATTTCAATAAGACTACGTACACGTGCTAGAAACCTCACATGCATTCAATGCTATGCACCTACCGAAACCTCTGAGCTTTCTGTGAAAGAAGAATTTTATAGTCTACTCGATCTTGCAATAACATCTTCAAATCGTGGAGATATACTGGTTGTAATGGGCGACTTAAACGCTCAAATTGGCCCGAACAACATGGGTCTAGAGAGCATAATGGGGGCACATGGATTAGGCCGAAGAACGGAAAATGGCGATCTATTTGTAAACATGTGCGCGGAGAACAACCTGGTCATAGGAGGGACATTGTTTCCACACAAACCAAAACACAAAATAACATGGGTATCACCCGATCATGTCACGGAGAACCAAATAGACCATATTGCTATCTCAAAAAAATGGCGTGGCTCACTGCTGGATGTGCGAAACAAAAGAGGTGCTGACATAGCCAGTGACCATCATTTACTTATTGCAAGTGTGCGTATAAAGATAGCAGCAGTGAAAAGAAATGACTCACGTATATCGAAAAAGTTTGATGTTCGCAGACTGAAAATCCCTCATGACCAACGAAAAGATTGGAACACGACGAAAAATATATTAATAAACGCTGCCACAGAACAAATAGGACTTAAACATAATGGACGTAAAGAATGGCTATCTGATGAGACATGGGCAACCATAAATAGCAGAAAAGAACTCAAAGCCGCACTCAACTCTGCTACAACTTTTGGTGAAAAATCCACTCTCCAAAGCCAATACTCCTCCCTAGATCGCGAAGTAAAACGAAGTGCTCGTAAGGCCAAACGTGCAAGGGCTAATGCAATTGCCAAGAGGCTCAGTCTGCAGCTGAGACGAACCGTACCGGTGACTTATATCGACTCATTAAGAAGCTTACGAGTAACGGCTCCTCAGTATCCAGTAAACCAATAAAAAATAATTCCGGAACACTTATTACATCCAAAGACGAGCAAGTTGAACTCTGGGCTGCACACTTCTCCGAAATGTTCTCCTCATGCCCACAAATAATCCCACCTATATGTGATTGTATCGCCCACAATATGCAGCTTAATATCAGCACTACTCCTCCAACAATATCTGAGATTGTAGTAGCAATCAGCTTACTAAAGAACAACAAAAGTCCAGGCAGCGACAACATATCTTCAGAGCTTTTGAAGGTTAACCTCACAACGAGTGCGGAACTGCTTTTACCTATAGTAGAAGAAATATGGCTATCTGAGACGAATCCCAGACGAGCTTAAAGAGGGAATTATAGTAAAGTTACCTAAGAAAGGAGACTTAACTAACTGCAACAACTGGCGGGGTATCACTTTATTAAGTATGCTCAATAAAGTCTTAGCACACATTATAACCAAGCGGATAGCGGATGAGCTAATGCCAGTTATGAGGAAACAACAGGCTGGGTTTTGCCCCAACAAGTCGTGTGTTGACCACATCAACTCACTAAGAGTAATTGTAGAGCAGTCAGTTGAATGGAGGTCTCCTCTGTACCTTATCTTTATTGATTTTGAGAAGGCATTTGACACTCTGGCCCATAATGTCATCTGGAATGCGCTTGAATGTAAAGGCGTTCCCCGTAAATTCATTCAACTGATAAAGAGTCTATACGCTGGGGCTAGCTGCCGAGTTTTACACGATGGAGTACTAAGCCGTAAAATTGATGTTGGTAATGGAGTTCGCCAAGGGTGCGTTATGTCTCCACTACTCTTCAACATAGTGTTAGACAGCGTGATGCACCATGCAATAGTGGATAATCGAGGCATCGCATGGGGGCTGCATGAAAGATTAGAAGACCTTGAATATGCAGATGACATATGCCTTCTTTCTCATAGTTATATTGATATGGCTACGAAGTTGAAGCGGCTTACCGACATATCAGCAAAGGCTGGGCTTAAGATCAATATAAAAAAGACCAAGGTTATGCGGATTAATTCCGAAAACTCAAACCCCTTTCTCATTAATAATGAAACCTTGGAAGAAGTTGAAAGTTTCTGCTACCTTGGAGCTATTATAAATCAAAAAGGTGGATCTAGTGCTGACATATCTAGCCGAATAAAAAAAGCCACACAATCATTTGGTCAGCTCACTAAGGTGTGGAAATCATCCTCAATATCACGTCGTGTTAAATTAAAATATTTAATTCCAATGTCAAATCAAGATTGTTATATGGTTGTGAAACTTGGAATGCTGCCTCCCGAGACATTCAATCTCTTCAAGTTTTCGTCAACAAATGTCTTCGAAGAATTCTAAGAATCTTCCGGCCACGAACCATATCAAACGATAATCTGTGGCGTGCTACACACCAAATCCCAATGGACGTAGAAATACAGAGAAGAAAGTGGAACTGGATCGGCCACACACTGCGCAAGCCGCCCACCGATATTGCCAGAAATGCTATTGAGTGGAACCCCCAGGGAAGCCGCAGAATAGGTCGACCAGCTCACACATGGAGAAGACAAATTGACATCGAATCAGGAAGAATGCGCAAAAGTTGGAGCGAAGTAAAAAATATTGCGATGGACAGATTGGAATGGAAGAAGTTTGTTGAGGCCCTATGCTCCTTATAGGAACGACGGGAATATATATATATATATTGGTTTGTAGTCTAATTACACAGTTGTACAAAATCTTAACTTTTCAAAATAACGTTATGACCACCAAATCTATATATTGCAGGCATATTGATTTTAGTGGCGTCTTTATTTTTCGATGTATTTTACAATTTTTCCACGAAGTTACTTTAAAATTTGGTGTCTTTACATGCAGTTTTTTACATAAGTTTTTAAAATGCAATTAATCTGACATCTTTCAGTTCAAATATAAGACCAACTCCTGCACTTTTACTTAAGACAAAAATTAAAATCCACAAAACTTGAAATTATAACCGATGGTGAGAGGGTTTTCTCATTTTTCTTACTTTTTACGCAATATGGAAATTTTTTAATAAAAAAAGTAGTAGAAATTGCAAAAATTTAAACTTTCAAATTAGCAAAATATGGAAAAAGGGTATACAGACAAATTATTTTTGGAAAAATTATGATTTGGTACAATATTTATTATCCGATTTTGGTGAAAGTTGGACCGTACTACCAGAACAACATTATTTATTAGCTATAAAAGCTTTAAGGACATCAATGAAATTTTTTTAAGAAATGCAAGGAGAAAATATTAATGTATCAGTAGATTTTATGAGTCCGTAATATAATTTTAACATATAAATTGAATGCGATGAATTACCGCTTTACTTATAATTCTCTCTTAACATTTTGACGATCACATTTAAGTATAGTCACCAGAAGCTTTTATAATATATTTCTAAAGTTGTTTATATTTTCGATATATACCATTTTCGACGTTCCTACTTTAAATACAAATAGCATTTACAATAACGAACTTTTTTGCATATTATATTTAAACTTTGTCAATTCAATATTTGTGTTACTATTATGTTTCCAAAATTTTGGTTCGAAAAAGTTCTCTGCAATTAATTTTAAAAAAATATGGGGAAAAAATAAAAATACCACCGAAAATTTAACTTTTAAAGTAATTTTTGTAGATAAAAACGTATAAAAATTGCAAAATTTTTATTTTTAGGTATACCCTTATTCGGCTCCACTCTTCAATTGCAAATGAAGGCTGCAAATCAAGTTTCCAACGCTGTCTTTTTTTTGAAATATTCTTCTCCTAGCATTTACGATACTAAAGATGCCAAACAAAAACTCTATTTCTGACTTTTTATAAAGATTCCATTTGTAAGCGAATCTGAGCTGATCGGTTAAATATTTTGCATAGTCTGACAACCTTGCTGAGGAAAACTTGATATTATAAAAGTTCAGCGTTTTATACAAAAGCAGCTGTAACTGAAAATGTGTGTCGGGTTTTTTTGATCTCACTCCTTATAAGAAAACATTTAGAAATAGAAAATAAATTGAAAATAACATAAAAATAATCTCGATGTATATAAAAACAAAAAGCTAATATAACTGTAAAAATATTACTTGAGCCAGAGTACACACTAAAAATTTTTTATATAAATAGAATATTTTTGGTCTTCAAAGTTTAGTAACGTCATGATGCTTGTTAGGAAAAGACCTAACCACGTGCTTGATTACTAAGAAGACAAGAATGGAGCAAAATTGATTATTAATAGGTTTTTTGTTAAAGTTCTGCCAATTATGGAGGATCTAGCTTTTCTAAACCTTCGGGTTCTGATGAGATCTTTAGCCAGATCGAAATATCAACCTAGCTAATATGTTTGATTTGCTTCATTTTTGTAAATAT
Source organism: Delia radicum (assembly GCA_021234595.1). Classification (NCBI taxonomy): domain Eukaryota; kingdom Metazoa; phylum Arthropoda; class Insecta; order Diptera; family Anthomyiidae; genus Delia; species Delia radicum. Next base: position 125,747,663 of record CM037855.1, read on the forward strand.
ACGGAGGTTGAAAGCTCGTTATAAATTGAAAATAACATAAAAATAATCTCGATGTATATAAAAACAAAAAACTAATATAACTGTGAAAATTTTTTCGTTCATTATGTACTTTTTGAAAAAAAAAATACTGATCGAATCAAGATTTTTCCATCTTTACTAACAAAGCAACATATAAATTTGAGCGATTGGAGTAGCCTAATAACAATTTTTCAAAACTGTATATGCCACAATTTTTAAAAATTATATTGATGATAATTATATTGATGATAACTTACCTTGGGCTTCTTCGGAGCCGGTACACCCGAAGAAACCCATTGTTTAGACTGCTGGTTAAACAACTCCAAACAATAATTTAAAGTTGTCACAGGATTACGTTTATGGTCAATTGAGAGCAAACTCGGCACCAGACCACTGATATTGTCCTTAGATATATTTCAAAGGAAAGAAATTAGATGGATTGCATTTGAAAATTTTTTATATAAAATACTGCCTGTATAAAAAATTCTGAAAAATTAAAAGTAATTTTGCGGAAAAATTGTACCTTACATCGAAAAATATAAAAAAGCTATTGAAATCAGAGTGACCGAAATATATAGAATTGAAAATCGGAACCTCTTATTTTTTTTTTGAACGTCGTTCAGTGTTATCTCTATATATTCAAGGTTCAGTTTTTGCACTAAATTTTAGTACAAAATCATTTGTTTGAAGTTGAACATTAATATAATCGAAAATACAAAGAATATGCCAAAGTATAATAAAATTAAATTTTAATTAAAAAAATTATAATTTGTAGTAAAATAAATTGGCAGATTTTAAATAAATTTTCATAGGGTATACTAAAAATTTGGTAGTATTTAATAATTTTTCCTACTACTTACATTTTGCTAATAACTACAGAAACGTGTTGCTAAAATTACCTAAAAATAGTTAAATTTTCAATAAAATTGCAAAGTTTACGGTAACTCTTACGCACTTCAAAATCTGCAACTTTACAAAACTAACTACAAAACTAACTATTTTTAGGTCTACAGACTGTTTTGCTAATTTTAGAAAAGTACACTTAGGAAATTATGTTGGTAAAGACGACAGCAATTGTAGTCAAAAACAAATGATATTTCATTTAAAAAAAGGACGACTTACATTTCATTAAATTCAACTAACATTGTCATTTGTTTTTTAATGTTCAAAAAATGACTAACAATTGTAGTAAAAATGAACCACATGGTAGTAAAAAATAAACAAACATTTATTTATTTTTATTTTTTTAAATAACAAAAAACAACTGTAAAAAATGAATGTAAAATCATAAAACAGTCATTTGATGTGAGTTGTTTTTAAAACAAACTACAAGGTTAGTCAAAAATTTTATTTGTTCTACAAATGACTTACATTTACATTAAAAATAATGAAACTGTAACAACCCAAACAACTACATATTTTTAAAGCAGAAGCTCCATGAGTGTATGTCTGTAATTATTAGTAAAGCGAAAGTTGTTTAAAAAATTAACAAAATTTTAGTACCTATTTTGGTACTAAAAATTAATTAATTTTTTTAAACAAACTTATTTTTTATTGTTCTTTGGCATTTGTATAATATTTTGGATTATTAAAATGTTAAATTTGAAAAAAATATTTGTAAAAATTTCGTTAGTTTTAGCAACTCGGTTTTTATCAAAATCAGCAACGAAAATTGGTTAAAAAATTTATAATTCGTAAATATATTATAAAAAAGCCATGTTTATTGGGGCATAGATGTGCAATCACAAAATGAAAAAGGACTTACACGACAAAATAAAATCACATATAAACACACACAAGCAAACATTCTATTCAAAAATGCTTGAATATTTGTAAATAGATTCAAATGTATGGATTTGTTTTTTAAATGGGTTGTATAAGTAGACTGAATGTTAGTTATATTCATTGTTGTTGCTGTTATTTAGAGTAAAATTTATCTATAAATTGTTACGAAAATGTTAAATGGATTCACCTGTGCTTGCGTGTGTGTCTATTATATCTTTGTCTGTGTATTTATAATAGTACTTACTATAGTCGTAGTTCTAGTAGAGATGCAGTATAAAGTATTCAAAATATGTTTTTTTTGTTGTTAAAGTGTATGTGTACAAACATAGAGAAAATCCTTAATCCATACTCAAACCTAAAGATATGTTACCTAAACTTTATAAACACACGTACACACCTACACATAAAAACATGCCTCTATACAACTATTATATAGACAAACTAATATAAGTTTTTTTTCTCTGGCGCACAGGAGTTTTAACTTCAGTTTACCAAAGTCTGTACAAATTTAGACTTAAAATGCAGCTAAATACAGTGATGGGCAATCTTATGGTACAAGGGACTGCACGATTTTTATTCCGAATTTTCTTTTTTATTAATTAGTAATCGTATAATTACAAATTATATCTCATTAACCGAACCGAGCACTAGCTACTTTGGCTTTCGGCGGGTTGTAGCGAAAACAGACCAGTGCCTCTGGTGGGAACCGAACCCATGACCCCCGCACTGATAAGCCAGCATGCTACCAACTAGAATATTTGAATAAAAACCAAAATTTTGGAATTTGAAATATTTTTAGAATTACAAAGTTCCAAAAGTTCTATAATTGTCACCTCCTTTAAATGTCGGTTTGCTTTAATTGTCACCCCGCTTTAAAGGTCTGAAAATGTAGTGCTTTAATTTTCACCATGCCTTAAAAGTTAGAAGAAAATAAATTTGAACATTCATTAAGAGTATTTTGAGAAAAGTATAAAATAAAAGTATAAATAATAAAACTATAAATAATTGTCTGAAAATTATATAAGTGTCTTGTTATTTAAAAAATTTAATCAGATAGGTGACACTTATGGAAGGTTTAGTGTAGTTTATACATTGATAAAAGTATAGTAAAAAATGCAAAATAATTAAAAATCTTAGAATTGTTTTTAACGGCCAGTTTAAACGTTTTATAGAGACGGAGGAGATTAAAAAAATAAACAAAAATCTTAAAATAGAATATTTTTGTTTGTTAGTGTTGATCACTGCTGAGTATAATATACAATAACAGAAAAGCTAATAGGAAAAACTGCACTTTAGCTGCATTAAATTCGAGGCCATACGTGGGTATGATCGCTAAGCGGTCATGACTGGTTACATTTGAATTGTAAAAAGAAGCGCAGGTTTGATTCTTACAGACGCAGGTTATTGAAAAAATGTATCAGGTAGAGACAATCTGACAGTTATAAGATACAAATAATAATGCAATTTAAATCGAAAATCACTGATGACGCCTGTCCATAAAAAAGAGGCAGAAACTAGTCTAGTCTGATTTAAAAATTAATAGTGTTTATAAGTTTTAAAGAATAAAGTTTATTCTTCTTCTTAACCTCAACCTTGCTAAAAATGTCTGCTTTGAGCTTAAAACCATTATAGAAAAATACTTTAAATCTGAGAACTTCTTCTTTAAAAACCCTCAAATTCCAAAAGCTTTTGCTATTAGTAAATGCCTCATTATCGGAGAACTTTTTTCACAATGGACATTTTCTTATAAAAAGACATCAGTTTGTGAGAACGTTTGCTATTGAATCCAGAAATTTTGGTTCTATAAAAAAAAACACTCTAATTGTAAAGACTTTTCCGCACACCAAACCTGTCCAATTTTAAAGACTGTTTCCTGCATTAAATCGATCAGATTTCGAGGAACATGTTCTTAGACTTTTCTATACGAAATACTCTTTACATCATAAATACTCTAAAAGCATCTGATTATAGTTAAAAAAAACCTTTCAGGATCTTTAGATATTTTATCTTTAGATTTTTATGTAGAAAAACGTACCTTCACACCAGCATTTAAAAATTCCTAGTAATCTGAGGGGTTTTCTAAATAATATATTCTTTAGAATTAAAGCTTTTTCCTATGGAAAATATATTTAGAGGAGTTTTCTATGGAAAAAAAGGTCAAAATCTTAAGTTTTCTGAAATATAGATTCTTATGGTTGTTCTACAATAAAAAGTATTTAAAATCTGAGGAAAAACTACTTTTAAATAAAAAAAAATATTCTCAGAATCTGTGTGTTTTTCTATTTAAAGCGGATGATTTGTTTGCAAATAGAAGTCCAAACAGTCTGATAGTTTTTCTAGAAGTAAAGTTCATTAAATTCTTAATCAGGAGTTTTCTATAAAAGTCTTTGGAATCGAAAGGTTTTCTATACAATCTGATTGTTTTTCCAAAAATTCTCAATATCAGAGTGTTTTTCCAGAGCAAACACTTTTCAGAATCTACGGATTTTTAATTGCCCAAAAGACTTACAATCACAATCCAAAAGAAAAGTTCCTTAAAACCTGGTAATCTAAAAGTTTTCTACATAAAAACTCTTTAGGATGGGAAGGTTTAAAAGCTATAGTTTTTTTTTTTTTTTTGATATTCAACCTTCGTGAAGCAACTCTTACCCAAAAGTTTGAACACCAAATTTTTTTTCTTGATTGCGAAGTGAGATCAGACAAACTAGTGCACGCATTTTACCTTGTAAGTTATTTTACATATTTTAAATGAAATATTATTTTTATCAATTAAGTTTTGAAAATATCCCTAAATTGTGTGTCAAAAGTATCAAAGTAGTTTGTCAAAAAATGTATAATCAACAAAAAGTAAGGGAAAAAATAATTGAAATTAACAAGAAAAAACAGATCGTACTCTCACAGTAATTTTTTTTTTTTTTTGGAAAAGAGAAGCCACACTTAAGAAATTCTTCCTATTAATTAATGTGTTACTTTCTTTGGAAAGGGGATAGTGGAGAGATGAAAGGTGAAAGGTGAAAGATGAAGGTGAAAATGAAGGGCTTCAAACATGGCAACACTGTAATTGCGCGAGTAGATAAGTCTTAGAACAGTTGTTGCTCGCCACCTGATGTAGAGTTGGCGAATTTATTGAAGCTTTTTTGTTTCATAGCCCTGATTCATTATTTTACTTCGGTGGGGTTAAGTGCTATGGGAACACCGAAGGTGGGCGCAGCGATACATATAAGTGATAGAAAACTCATACATATTATTTTTCTAAATTGATGTTGTCGTCATCGAACCCGGGACCATCTGTGTAACAGTCCATCGCGCTAACCATTACACCACAACTCCTACAAAATTAAAGGTTTTACGAAATACGTGTTCTAGCGTTGTTGGAAATATAATAACACTGACATTGTTGATAGAAGTCCGCGAAGCGATATTAAAAAGAGTATTTCTGATCCAAATAACGCTTAGAAAATAGTGGACCTTTTGAAGAGCAATCCTCGCCTATCAAACAGAAAATCAGCTATTAGAGTTTTTGGTCAGAAAAGTTAAAAAGCAAACGATTTAGAACATATTAAGTGCAAAAAGTGCTGATCCGTAATTCCAGAAAGAATGAGGAGGTCAAAAAACAAACCAACAACTATATCGTAATTTTGTTAAAAAAATATGATTGTCCTTGGTGAATTTTGCAGCTTAAAGGGCAGGAATTTTATGTAGTGGATGCAAAAGTACATGTTGAGGAAAATAATTTGTACAAAAAAAAAACAAAGTTCACAACAAAATTTTTAGTTTGGCAAACAATTTGCGCTTGCGGCTAAAGAAGTACTTTTTACATACCAACATTCATTATAAACACCGCTTTGTACATAAAAGAGCGTTAGAAAAACAGCATAACTCATTTATTCGGAAATATAAGGTATGTACTTTTTTAAGGAAATAGTGGGCCTGAATTTGCATCTTGTCATTATAGCAACTCAGCAATACCAAGAGAGGCGAATCCACTAACTGTCCAGAACTGAGATCAATAGAAAGATATTGATCTCTGGTGAAAAGAATTATGATGAACTCATATCAAGTTCCCAAAAAGATGCTACAACTTTTAAAGCTCAATCATCATTTCACAGAAAGAAGGTCACTGAAGTAACAATAAAAGCTGTAATGACTGGAATTTCTGAAAAATTAAAATTATTAATAAAAAAAAACAAATGATTTTTTAATTTTGTTTAGGACATATCAACTTGTACCGTTATACTTATTCAAATTAATTGATTAGATCAAAAGTTATATTGATTTATTCGTGCAATAGTTTGACGGATCTCACTTATACGCAATTAAGTGATAAAAATCATAGTGATCGGTTGAGCTCTTTTGCAAAAGTTTGCTTTGAATTTGCAAAAAGCTTGTGAATTTTCTCGAAAACTATTCGAGATAGTTTAAAAAATGGAAAATGTTAAATGAGTTAAAAATAACGAATGTATTTTTTTTTTTTTAAATATTGTTAATTCTAAATAAAGAACACCAAAACCATGTATCCACTAAATAAATCTACGCTAAGTTGAATTGTGCAATTACTTTTAAAGCGAACTAATTTGAAAATTGGAAAGATTTTTCACCATCACCTTCAAAACCACGTACCCTCAAAATTATTTATATTGATGGGAAAACTGTTAAAAGACATTTTATTTCGAAAGTAAGAGATATTTGAAAAGTGAATTTTTTACAAAAATGTATTAATATACATTTGTGTAACCAATCAGCGTAGACATTTTATAGGATGCACAATTTCTATGGTATTTTTCCTATCGAATAATATCGGTTCTAATGTAAATCTTTTTTCGTATATCACAAAAAGTTTAAAACATGTTAATACACTCACAATATTTTAAAATAATAACTGAGTGTAGTTAATTTAAAAAGTAATCAGTATTCCTTTATTTTTAAAGGAATATACATTTAAACAAAAAAGAAATATTTCTATTAACTTATTTTAACATTTATGAAAAAACTCACTGCACATAAATACTGTTTTTTCTGTACCAGTGATTATTTCCATTTAAAATTTTCTTTTTACAAAAAAAAAAAAATTCTTCATTTGAACCAATTTTAATTATAGTCAGAAAATTATAGTCAGAAAAAGAAAATCTGTTGTTTTTAATAATTTGGAAGTTAATTTTTGATATTTAAAATAAAATAGTTAATTTTTACGGATTTGTGAGTATTTAAAAATTTTTATTTTATTTTTGATAATAAAAATTAAAGAAAAGTTACCATGCATTGGAAAATCTAATAAGAAAACAATCAACTATAATATGTTCTGTTTAAATATTAGTATGCCGGATTCCCAATTCGTTCCCGATAATGGTAATATTAGGAGTTGGTCTGGCCACCCTGCCAAATAAAAAGCTTTAAGATTTAAAGCTTTTGGCTAAACTTGTAAGAAATGACGAAAATAACTCATATTGTTCGGGTAATCAATTAACATCACCGATTTTCGGTGGTTGATTGATATATATACCTGATCAAAACATGAGTTTATTGTGGGTGGTGGATTAGAATGAGGCTGAATATAACCTAGTCGCTTAGGTTGAAAGTGCGGCACTCACTTTAACGCTGATTCACACAAGATTTTTTCGTCTTATCTTACATTTAACAATAAGTGTTTTCTATTTGTAATAGTAACATTTAATTATGATCTCAAACCTGACAATTCAAAATGAAAAGAAAAACTTTCTTTGTACGGATTTTGAGTTAGTTTTTTAGTATGAGGGCGGATCAATAAGTCTGTAACTTTTTGAACTTCCCTCGTAGTTATATGAAATGCAACACAGCTCCCATCAAGTACCACCTGTTAATAGACTACTGTCAAATTTTGAGCAAGTTCCGTCATTTACTTTGCGGTAAACAGCTGTCCAAAACATACAACTTCGTGGATTTTTTTTTAAAAATGGAAAAAAAGTGAATTTCGAGTGCTCATTAAACATTATTTTTTGCAAAAAAGAAACCGTCAATCCAACCAAGAAAATGCCTGATAAATACTAGTTAAAAATAAAAAAAAAAACATTGATTTAAAAGATAAGTGAGTAGACCGGGTTTTAACTAGTAGTTTTAAAGTTCATAGTCCTGTGTTTTTAACGGCAAAATATTGTGAATGTATATAAATTGTTGAAAACCCCAAACAAATTTTTTCAAAAAGTGCGCTCAGCAGGTACCAATTATTTTATAATAGCTCCACATCAAGTGTACAAATATCTGCTGAATGTTCCGATCAATTTATGCTCACAAGGAGAGTCTCCCGATGGGTTTTATCGGATCTTAATGAAATTCGAATATGTTATAAACGAGGAACAATTTCGTTGGACGCAATTTTCAGAAACAATCTTACGTTTAAGGGTTAAAAGGCTGGTTAAAATTATTAAATTTTTGAATGGAAACATGTCTAAAATTAATGAAATTCGGATTTATTTGTACAGCGCGTTGAAGTACTAAAGAGATAAAACATTTTGATACCCATATTTCATATGTAGTAACTTAGCGTTTTCATTTATTTTAAATATTTATACTATAGGTAAAAAAAGCTCTTGGAAAGAAAGTTGCATAGAAGGCGAACAGTTACGACTATAGGTATATTAAAGCTCATTAAATTAGAATGGCATTATAATACATAATTTTAAATTTAAACCAATTAAATTATTAGGGAAAGCAAGGGTTTTTCTTAAATAGTTTAGAATGACAAATGAAAAAAAGAACAGTGTTCAGCAGAATAAGTGGTCATAAAGCTCTAAAAGTCATCGGCATGTGCTTGCGGTTTTCTTGCTGAATGTTAAATAAAAAAGGCCTTGGCCCCTTTGACTATTTTGGTTGTACTTTCCTTTATTTAAGGTACTCCTGCGAGTCGTTTATACAATACTTTAGAATACAATACAGGAAAACGTGGTTATACTTTAACAAAACTTGTCTTGCAGTATAAATGGATGAGCATACACCACACAGACTCATAGACACTGTTGCACACTAGGAGTTTGTATGCAATTTGCAATGTATACAAATACAAACACACATACACAAGTGTTTGTATATATTTAGTGCGTATTATAAACGGATTAAAATATCTAATACTATTTGGAGTTATTTGTATCAAAACATACATATACTTTAACAAAAAATCTCTTCTAACAACTACAGTTAGATCTATTTTACCTTGAATTATACCAATACTAATACAACACATTGATACAAGTTGCATTAAATATGTGGATGTGTACTAGAGAGGCATTTTTTTTTTTATAAAAAAATGCTGTATCACAAAATATATTTTTCAAAATGAATTAAATTTTTTTAATATCAAGAACTTTGTTCGTACTTCGACATGGGTAAAATTATCGGGTTTTTCTTAAATATTTGTAGGTAAATTGACAAGTTATCCTTTAATAAATGTTAACACAATTACACTCAAACAAAAACTCGTTTTGTCTACTCAGCTAAAGCAATAATAAAAAAACTTGCGACGATTTTAAAAAATTTCCTAGAATGTCGGAAAAATCGTATTTTTTTGTAAAAATTAAATCGCAATATCTTGTCGCATAAAAACTAAACGATTAAATAAAATATGCATTAATATGTAAATGTTTGAGATTACAAATTAGGTATCCCGAACCGAACTCGCAGATTTTCTTGAACTGTGAATATGTTGTAAAGGAGCAAAAAAACGAGACACGTATTTTTTTTCAGCTGCCCAATCTCACGTTTAAGTGTTAAAAAGTGCTTTTAAAGATTCATTTGTTTTTGTATGAAAAATTTTCTTTAACTTACGAAAACTAGATTTATTTGTACACAGTGTTAAAGTACTGCATAAAACAACAACTTTGATACCCATATTGCCTACATAGTGGACCCAGAACTGCCATATTTTTGAACTATTTGAAATATAGGGGAAAAAGGACCTTCGGGAAAAGTCGCATAAAAACCGAACGGTTTCGAATATCTGAAAAAGCTCAGTTACCCTCGATTAAATTAAATAGGCATTGCTGTGCATCAATTTTAGCTTAATACAATTAAAATTCCTTAATAAAACACCAGATTTAATGTTACTCAAAACACATTTTTGTCGAAAGGTACATGAAAAATTAATACAGTTGTTTGAATTGTACTTGCTTTCAAAAATTTGAGCTTACCTTTTAATTTTCTTTGCTATAAATTAGCAATTTAGTTTTTTTTTAATTTATCTGTGTGTTTGTTTTGGAAAAACATTTACAAATTGACTTGTGATTTTTAAATTTGAAGGGAATGATTTCAAAATTTAAAGGGAATGATTTCTAAATTAAAAGCGAATGATTTCTAAATTAAATACATTCTGCCATTCATATTATGAACGGAAAATAATAACAGCAATTCATACTATTTATGAACAAATTGTGTCATATGTATTAGTCACTATATTTTTCAGATTCTTAAAATTTTGTAAACTATGGGTTTTATTGCCGTTTTTAGTTATTAAAAAATTAAAACATTTTAAAAGTAGTGAACTTTCAGAAGTAGATGGACTATTTCAAAGAGTTCAAAAGCACGTGAAAGTTTCAGTTGCCTACTTTACGATTTTTAATTAAAAAACAAAAATTATTTTTTTTTCCGAAAATTCGTTCATAATGCAAATACACTTTTTGAATGCACTTTTGAATAAGAAACGTTATATTTGCATTTCAAATCGCAAAGTAGTTTTCTGGCGATTTTTAAATGATTGAAATAGTCAGTATACTTCAAGCTTCAGTGCTGTTATGATTTTTTGATATAAATAAAAATTATAAAAAAAATTTAAAATACTAAAAAAAAACTTTATTTTTTTTGAAAAAAATCGTTAAAAATAGTTAACATTTTGATCCCAAAAAAGTCGAAGTCATCATTTATTACAAAATTAAAATTATAACGTTTTAAAAATCTATGTTCCAAATGCAATCAAAAATTGCATTTTCATTATGAATGCATTTTGTTTTTACATCGTAAAGTAGACAATCCGTTTTATTTGCTTTTTAAATCTTTGAAAAGATCTTTGAAAAGAAAGAAATATGGCTACTCAAAGTTCTCTACTTTTAGAATTTATTTGATTTTTTTTTAATTAAAAAATTATATTTATTTACAAAATGTTAAGGAACTGAAAACGGTAGTGAGTAACAGACGTAGGATGTACGAAAAATGTTAACAAAATCAAAGGTCTGGAGGCCAAAAATACTAAATTTTCTTCAGTTCAATATTTTTTTCGCAATATCTAGAAACCCGTTTGTCCGATTTTAAAAATTTTAAAATATTTGTGTTCTGATTGCCAAAATTAATAAAAAAAAAAATATTTTTTTTTTTCAAACAACAGTAACTTTGTTGAATTTTAGTTTTTTTGTTGTATTTATTCTGACCCCTCCATTTGTCAGTTTTTAATTGTTGGACTGGTTTGGTTGTGTGTGCAGGGTTGAAGATACACTCCCGGAGTGTCATGAGCACCACAGGCACAGGGAAGATAAGGTTTCACAACAGTAAATGGCTTTCCGATTTTTCTCTAATTCGCACCACCTAGCTTTTAGGCCAAGTGCTACAATAATCGCAAAAATAATGGTTAAAACTCGAAAGGTGAAGCAAAAATGCCGCTCTAATGTGTATGAAGGTATGAATTTGTTAAATTTTGGGAAAATTTTCATATAATTATTTCTTACAGCTTTATACTAACTCTAGGCAATATTTAAAAAAACAAACAAAAAACTTATGCCACATAAATTGAAGAAAAATTAAATAAACACTGTAACTTTTGTAGTATTGTATACATGTATTCTATTTTGGATATTATACATATTGCTTGCATGTGTGTGTGTGTGACATATTTCGAAATCATAATCTGCATCATCACATGTACCTCTTATATAAAGTGTATTTATTGCATTTTGTTATTATTACTAATTTTGTTAACATACTCGTATTTAAGTAGTAATATTTTGTTACAGAACAACTTCATAAGATCCTCAAAATTACAACAAAAAATAATACTTCAATATTGTTAGTTTTAGTTCAAAGATTAAAATATTATAACATTACAGGTGAGTGAGGGCTTTTTGTATTTAATCTCTCTCAATTCGATTGTTAAAGTTAGTAAGAGACTAGAATACAAAATAAACTAAAATTTAGAATTGTTAAATATGAAGGTTTAGCGAATTTTTGTAATGCTCTACAGAGTACAGTCAAAAAAAAGTTTAGTGGAACAATAAGTAAAACATTTTATATACCAATTAAGAGTTGTTGTACTAATTTTTAGTACAAAATAATTTTTTTTTTTTTTTGTTCAAATGCATGTGATTCTTAATTTGGAGTTTTTTTATTAATTTTCGTTGCTGATTGTAGTAAAATATTTGACTATTTTTTTAAAAATTTTAAATTTATTTAATAGGTTAGGGCAAAGCTTTTTTAGAATCTAAAAGCTCATTTATATCACACCTAAAAACTAGTAGTTTTTGAATTAAAATTTGTATTAAATTTGACAAGTAAATACAAGTAGCTTTTAAAAACTATTAGTTTTTGGTTATAGTATAAATGTATAAAATATATAAAAAAAAAGAAAAAAGACAATAAAAATATATTACATTAAAATAATACTACTCATTTTTAGTCAAAAAGTTCGATTTCCAATAGATCTTACTAAAATTCTATTAAACTATAGCAATGTTTTCTAATTTTTCCTACTACTTATACTTTACTAATTATTACAGAAATGTTGTGCTAAAATTAAAAAAATTATTTACATTTTAATACTCTCTGAAAGCGCATGATAGATATTGAACCTTTAATTACGGAGGTGAAATTTTTGGACATACACAGAAAATAATATTTTCATACTTTTTTTTACACACAGAAAACAAATTTGTGGTTCCAACCGAATTTTCGTAGTAACATCTACTTTCTTTTAATTATTTTGTTAGTTCGATTGTGGTACCCAAATTTTGGTTGAGGGTTAATTACGTATACCGAAATCTTTTTTGTACCCATCGAATCAAGTTGTTGATGCAATTCAAATTATATGGTAAATCCTATCAAATTAATTTAAATAATACACTGTTTCCAATAATATAAAAATAATATATTTTTCATGATATTAAAATGCAAATAGAAGTTAAACATATTACATAAAGCTTTAAATTCAAAAAAATTTTTAACGAAAAACCTTAATATTCTTATGCATTTTTCTAGAGAAAAATTAATTCGACTTTTTTTTGTATATTCGATTAACAAAAAGTTTTATTTACATTTTGTTATTTTTCTGCAGAAAACAATCTTTGGGATTGAATAATTTTTGATCAGAATTCATGAATTACTAAAACAGTATTACCTCTAAAAAATTTGGAGGACTGAGGCTACATCCCAACGCTTCATGGGTGCTTGTTTTCCTGAGCGTAATATTAGTAAAGACTTCAGCATTTAATTTTCTTTTTTGTGAGATAGCTAACAAGGGGAGTCTCCCGATGGGTTCTCTTTGATCTCAATTAAATTTGAATATATGTGTGTTTTTTCGGCTTATTTCAGATTGTTTCAAAAAATTTGAGAGAAATGTTGCACCAAATCAAAGAGTTTTTTAACTGATATTTTAAATAAATAAATTTCCAGGCTTAAAATATTCTGCGACTACATTATCCTGGGTTGTTTTATAAAGCGCAAGTCCTTGTGATTCGTTGACTAGTAAGCAAATCTATATGGAAATATATATACAACAGCCAAATTCATTTGGCACCAAAATATTGCCAGTGCTAAATCAAAGTTAAACTTTTTTCTCGATTTTACTAATTAATTTTCTTTCTAAGTAATTGACTCCCACTGAAATTTAATCTAGTTTATTTCCGCGAAGGAGTTAACGTGATTCATTGTTTATAATTGATTGAAACGTTTAAACATTAAATTTATCTTAAAAAAACATTTGCATTGCAGACCCAATCCCTTTAGAAGTTCTACTTAAGCACACGGCTCAGAAATCGTTCAATCCCAAGAATTAGTCGCAAAGTGCTGTCTGATGTTTTTTTTCATTAAAATAGTGATTTCAACCGCAGAATTCTCCTGCACAATGTTCAGTAATACCTTGTTAGATATTTGACTTTCTGCTTAATGCACACGTTGCTAATTTCAAGATTTTCTGAAACCAGTGGAATTTCACACATTTGGCCATTTTTTTCTTCTAAAGTATAGAAATAATAGGTAGTTGTTGCTTATGATATAAATTGTGCTGCAAAATTGATATTTATTAAAAAAAATGCTGTAGTACACGGAAATTAATACTTACGACAGCCAATATTTTGTGTTATAATAAATTTGCATGTTTTTATAATAATTTTATTTAGCCTTCTCATTTTTTTTTTTTATTTTTTATTTGAAAACGAATTCAAAATTAATTTTCAATTTTGAATAATATATTTGACAGAAAAAGCCTAATAATTGAATTTTATTTCGTAAACATTATTTGATTGCTACTGCAGATAAAAAGTGGTAGTTGTGAATATATTGAATCTGCTAGAGGTATAAATAATGATATTTTAATTTCGAAATTAGGTGTAACAACAAATGAATGATGATTTCAAAATATTATTTAGAGTTGTGTCCACTGAAAGTATTACTAGCATTATTTAGATTTTGAAATTAGGTGTTTGGAATAATTTTTTGTTACGGTGATAATCAAACAATGAATTTTAATAGTTGTATCTACTGGAAATTTCTCTAATTATATTTTATTTTTAAAATTAGGTATTATAACTAACTGATTGTAGCTGGGATAACCAATTAAGCGTCCTAATATTTAAATATGCACAAGGAAAGACTATCATTAATTTATACATATACAACAAATATACCGAAAATTCAAATATACCGAAAATTCAATAGTATTGATGGTCTTCCAACTAATATTTTCCCTGTGTGCAATTAAATTGGGCGCTACGAAATAACCCCCAATGAAATAACACCCAAACGACAAAATGAAATAACCCCCAATGAAATAAATCCCAAAAAAAATGAAATAAGTCCCAACAAAAAGAAATGAAATAATACCCAAAAGAAATGAAATATTCCCCAAAGGTGAAAATGAAATAACGCCCAAAATTTGGGGGTTGTTTCGTAATGAAATAACTCCCAAAGGAACAAAATGAAATAACCCCCAATGAAATAAGCTCCAAAGAAATGAAATATGTCCCAAATTTTTTTTATTTTTTGTTTTCATATTTTTGATTCTTTTGTTACACTGTTCAGTTTTTCTGCGTGGCGGCCTGCGGCCGATCTTAGGGGTTTTCTCCTCCATAGGACGCGGCAGGTGGCTTCGCTGAATACAGTTTTCCTGCGCGCGTCTCATTATCTTCCCTAGTGTGACGCGCGCAGGGAAACTTTATTCAGCGAAGCCACCTGCCGCGTCCCATGGAGGAGAAAACCCCTAAGAGCGGCCGCAGGCCGCCACGCAGAAAAACTAACAAATATTAAAAAAATTTCACTTTTAGCAAAATGAAATATCCCCCAAAAAATATGAAATAACCCCCAAAATAATTTCATATGAAATAATCTCCAAAGAATTTAAATTTTGGGCTATATTTCATTGGGGGTTGCTTCATAATGAAATATCTACAAACCGTAAGATGAAATAATCCCCAAAAAAAATGAAAAAACCCCCAAACAATTTTACACAATTTTTTTGGTGGTTATTTCATTTTTGGCCGTTGGGGGTTATTTCATTGGGGGTTATTTCGTAGCGCCATTAAATTGCTTTGCTGCAAATTTTAAAAGCTGTTAATTAAAAATTAATTAAATCAATTAAATATTTGCTCAAAACATATTGTTATTGTTTTTGTAATATTTATGTATGTAGTTGTTTTTCATAAATGTTTATGGATTAGTAATAAATATTTTAAATTCATTTTAATTAGATTTTATTAATTCTCATTAGATTTATTACTTTATTAAGTTAAATAATTTTTTTTGAGTGGTTCAAATCTTAATTTTAATTTATTCTAAAACATTATCATAAAATTGATGATGTAATTTTTAAAGTTAAATTTAGTTTAATAAAAATGTAACCATTTTTTTTTTAATTAAAAAAAGCTAAGAATGAATTAAAAATTATTAAAAATACATTGCCTTTAACGAAAACGCTAATTTCTGCTAAAAAAAAAATCTCAACTATTATTTTGCCTTACTCCATACGTTTTAATAGAATGATAAAAACTAATTTCTGTGTGAATTTGTTCACAAAAGTATAAATAAAACTGCAAACTAAATGAGATTAATATGGCGGTTTAAATCCAATGTTTTAAAATTCATTTGGTATGGCAACAACACATTAGCCGATTGTTTTTTGCTTTTTAAAAAAATATGCAATATTGATCACTTTTTAATCAAATGAGTTATTATTTAATTGAAAAATAATTCAACTAAGGAGCTATCAATTTCTAATAGATTTTCGTTGTTGGCTGAATTTCAGCAATTAAAGTTATTGAATCAGTGGTTTTCGTAATTGAAATGGGTTTTTATTTTTTGTGTGTAGTCACTGACGAGTGTCAAATTTTACGCTATTTTATTTTACTAAAAAATTTTAATTAGAAAACATTTTTTCATAATTGTATGTTTTTGTTTCATTAGATACTACAAAATAAAATAATAAAGTCCAAATAACTGGTTGCAGAACAACTTATACTTTATTCTAACAGGTTCTAATTTCTGTTCTGCAACTGGTTCCTTTTATATGGAGTTTGTCCTATTTGCAATAAGTTCTTTACCTCCAAACAAGAACAGGTTGCTTTAGAACCGGTTCTAGAACCAGTTGTAGAACTGGTTCTGAGACAGTGACACCTTACATTTCGAATCCCAGGAATCTGTTCTAGAACCGGTTCCATGTAACGAGTGGTAAAAAAAGTTGTTCTAGAACAGGTTCAGAGGTAATCTGGTCTAAAAAATTTTTCTGGGTACATTTTTAATTTAGAATATAAAAAATTGAAATTTTTTTTTTATTCAGTTCAAAAAAACTGGCGCTTAATTTCACAAGCCTATTTTGAACTCAAAAGAAAAATGTAGAGAGGATAAAATTTACCACCATATAAAATTAAAGGTTAAAAAAAATGGCATCACTCATACGCATCTTTGGTTATTTTATATTAAATTGTAATCATACGCAACGTTGGATAATTAACAGAATCAATTGTATTATTTGTATGTAGATATTCAAAACTATGGATCAAATCGGTTTAAAATGCATATAACGATTTTAAAGAAAAAGCCGGACTACGCTTATTAACAAATTTTAAAAAATTTTATTCGACAAACATGGGAATACTGTGTTATTACGTATTTACCCTCCTAAAACCGAAAATCGCATTGAAAAAGTTTTTTATGGATTACATTTAGAAATATCTTTATTTTTTTTTTATTTTATTAATTAATAATCATATAATTACAAATTATATACTATAACCCTAGCCGCGCACTGGCTACCGGGGCGCACTATTTTTTTTTTTTTTTTAAATTTTTGAATAATTTGACTATATTTACATTTCAAATCATGCTGCTTTTGTTAGTCAAATTGCAAAACTAATAATGTTTAATTTACAACATATCTTTTACATACTGTTTTAAAATATGTGCAGTTGTTTTTGGACCTATATGTCGAAATTACTTGGAAGATATTTGTTTTGCAACGTAAATATAAAATATTTGTTTCTTAAACCTAGAGGAAAAGATGTAAGCACTAAAGACAATCTTTTTTTTTTTTTTATACTATGTGTTTGTTGTTGCAAATAACCAGTTGATTTTGGGTAAATTTTGCTCATGGTCACCACAATGACTATCCCAAAATCGACATGCCCGACATCAACTTTTTTATTAGTTTATTTTAACATTATGTCTACTAACAAGTTGTAACCATAGACTGGCTTTAACTAAAATCGAAAAGCTTTGTAGCTGGGCCGATATAGGTCAGTGTGCCAAATATTATAAAAATATATTAATATTTTTGACCTTCAGCATGCGGTCATACATATATGGCATTTTTTGCGGGACTGTTATATTGGCACTATATCTTTACATCGAACAGTTTAAACTAAAATCAGAATATGAACCAATATATTTCTGTGTGCAACATTTCATATAAATATCTTAAGTCGTATAAATATGGACACATTTTAAGGAAAAAACGCAGATTTTGTCCTTTGGATATAATAAGTCAGGGTACCAAATCCTATCAATATACATGACATGTAGCGTCAGAATATCAAATGTATCGTTTAAAAAATAGAGGAAATCTTAGATTTGGATATTTTTACATAAATTCTCATAAATTTTGTATTTATCTATAGAACTGCTTCAACTTTTTTTAGTTGATAATAAGTTTAAGAAAAAACTATTTTATATTTTTCAAATATCTTTTGTATTTTATATATTTTTAGTTTTCCATTTTTAACTTATGTCGAAAGAAGAGATTTTTTTCCACCCGTAGTTCCAAAACCAATGGAACGATTTAAAAACAGTATTCAAAATATACATAGGCATTAAATGTTTTTTTTTTTTTTAATTTAAACTGACGAAATTGCCTTAGTGCTAAATAGAGATATAATCCAAATAGTCAAATTACTCAAAACTGAAATCAAAAACCAAAAAAAATATTACAAAAACTACTACATCAAAAATTTTTTTAATGGATTTTCGGTCAATAAAAAATAGAAGTATGTTTGTCGCATTTTTTCTGTAAACTAGTATTATCGGTGCTGATTTATTAAAATATTTAACTATTTTATAAACATGAGAAAACATAATTTTTATTTTTAATAAAAATTATATTAAACTTGTAAATAAAAAAAAAAAAATGAGAAAAGATATTTTCCATAGTTGAGAGCACCGTCTTTTCTCAAGTTGGACATTTTAATTAGTTAAATATATAAGAAATTGAATAAAAACAAATCTACGTATTTTTAGTAAGAAAATACTGATTTTAGCAAATCGATTTCTAACCAGAGTTTAGTAAAATTTTACTAAATTATAGTCAAGTTTAATAATTTTTCCTACTACTTTAAGTTTCACTTTACTACTGATCAGTGATGACAGCTTTGTGCTTTATGGTGCTTTTCGATGACCCAAAACGCATAACTTAGTGCCAAATTGCAAAAAATCACTATGTTTGTGGTGAACTTAGTGCTTTTTAGCCATTTTTGTTTCTTACTCCCAAATAGTAGTGAAAAAAATGTTTAAGTCTAAAAATTTAACCAAAATTGTATATTTTGGTCGAAAAATGTTTAAATTGTGACACTTTCCAAAAATAAAACTGTATCAATTGCTTAATTTTAGTGGTTATTACAAGTTAACTCCCAAGTTTTTTTTACATTTATTTAATTAAAAAACTTTTAAATTATACTACTTTTAAAAAAATGTTCAGTAAGTTTTCTTCTAACAATGAAAAATAGTACCATGTGCTTTTACGCCCTTTTTAAACCTAAAACTACGCTTTTTACATATTTAAGATTTATGCTGCGGTTTTTACTCTCAAAAAGTTGGTAACACTGCTAATGATTACCGATATGTTGTGGTAAAATTGAATATTCTCTAAATGCTTATGATTGATATTTAAAAAAAAAAACCACATCACTCATACGCATCGTTTGTTATTTTATATTAATCCATATCACTCATACGCAACGTTGGTTAATTAACATACATAATTGTAATATTTCTAAATATATATTCAAAACTATCCATCAAATCGGATTATACTGTATGTAAAGATTTTAGAGAAAAATATAGACTATCTAAATATTGTATTCCGAGACACCCTGTTATTAATTTATCAAATTTAACAATCGGTTAGTTACTGGGTTTTGAACTGAAGCATTTGTTATTTATTTTTAATATTTAAATTTTATTATTGGATTTATTTGTAGGGGCCTTAAAGTATAATTAATAATTAATTTTTTTGTAATATTTTGATATTTGATTTTATAAATTTAAGATTCTAAAAAAACTATGATGTGATCAAGATTATTCAAGTTCGAGATCGTTTGTTTTTTGTTAAACAAAAAATCGTGCAATGTTTATTTATTAATTAAAAATTTCTTTACCCGCTAATGTAATGCAGACTTTTTATACTGACAGGTCCTTACATGTTTCATTTCGCGAAAATCTTCAGAGAACCATCGCAGAAGGGGTAGAAGACTTACTTAAATTATAATTTTTGAATTAAAAAGATCAACGCTTTACCCTAATTGTTTTATTCACTTGATGAGAAGTAAAATACAAAATATGGAGGATTGACCTAATTCAAATCAAAAATAGAACATTTTTAACTAATAAACATTGCTTGTGTTAAGTCTGTAGTCATAATACACTAAGTTAGTGTTTATTAAATAAACAATAACACTCTCTGACTATAGTATTAGGTCCATAAGACAGTTTTGCCGTACCCTGCAATTTTCTAAAACTTTACTTTTAAATTTTAAAAAATTAAAATCCAAAAGTTTATTTTTCGATAACTTATGGCCCTACTGTTAAAGGCAGAAAGTGTTTTAATGTTTATTTAATAAACAGTAACAACACAGTGTATTATAACTATAGATTCTAGCCGTTACACAAACAATGTTTATTAGTTAAAAATTTTATATATTTCAATTCTTCCAATTTTGTTTTTTACTTCTCATCAAGTAAATAAAACAATGAGGGTAAAGCGTCGATCCTTTTCCATGTGAAATTATAATTTGGGCAAATCTCCTGCCCCTTCTACATTGGTCCACTGAAGATTTTCGGTGGCGCGAAATGAAACCCGTAAGGACCTGTAAGGACCAGTCAGTAGATAAAGTCTGCATTAAATTAGAGTAAAAACACATTTATAATTAATAAATAAACACTGTACGGAGTTTTGTTTAACAAAAAGCAAACGATCTTGAACTTGAATAATCGCAAAATAAACTTCTGGTTTTAATGTTTTAAAATTTATAAGTAACGTGGTTGGACATTTAAAAATTTTGTTAATATTTTCCAAGACTCTATTTTAATCTTAAAAATTGTCGATACAAATAACAACATTAAAAAGTATTGCCTCATGTATAAGGATTTTCTTAACAAAACTAGTACAGTCAAAGCCCACTATAACGAATGAAATATTGTCTGGCCCATTATTAATATCGAAATATTCGTTATACCACAACAACTTTTTGTACTAAACATTTAAAATTTTATGATTTTATTGAAAATTGGAAATAAAACCGCAATAATGGATACACTCCTAAATTAAAAGGTTCGACAAACAAAACTTGCTTCTCTTATATATTTTTTACTAACTATTCGTTATATCGAGTATAAATTTTTAGATAAATTCGTAATATAAGGCAGCCAATGCAAACAATTTGCTTGTTCGTTATATCGCGTTTTCAATATACAGAGTATTCGTTAAACGGTTCTTTGACTGTACTCTTTATAAATTCATATATTTCAAAATTCTACATATCATATGTTGTTTTGTTACTTAAATCTTATAAAACAACCTATTGATCTGTCACATGTTTATGGCACATAAACAAAAATCTTTTACTTCTATTAAGCTCAACTCAAAAATGTTATACAGCAAAACTTTAGTACGCAATTGTTATTTATTAAATGTTATGAATGTAAAAGAGCTTTTTGTATAAATCCTTAATCCTACTGCTAGAATCTTCTTTAAAATGTGTCTAAAGTACATAGACACAAACAAATGTACACACAGAGTTTGCAATTGTACTTGTACGTATAATATGAGACACATATGAAATATACAATTATCTATAACAAATTCAAATAATACAAATAGTACTGCTACTATTACTACTACTACTACTGAATAAAGAGAAAACAACAATAACAGCAGCAACAAAAAACTAAATTATACAGACAAACATACAACAACAAGTATGACATATAAACCTTAATTCCAGTACTAAAGCATTCAACACATTCATATAGATTGTATTTGTAAATATATTTTATGCGTAAAACAGTGGTTCGAAGTCGGAAAATTAAACAGTAAGCATGTGAAAATGACTCACGAAAAGCCCGGCAGACGTAAACTTAATTTTGCGGAGAAGAATCCAGTGATATACTCCGTTTTAATAGGTTAAGTCAGAATAAAAAGAAATTTTAAATTTAAGTTAGCATTGACTGGAGCAATTTTCTTAGTGTATTTTTAGTAAAAAAAAAAACATTAAAATCGTTTCTGAAATTACTTTATTTATGGACATTTTTGAATTATTTGAAAACTTTTGAGCTTATCACAACTACAACGAAAGATTTAGTGTTGAAAAAACCTTACATTTGATACCAAATTTGTCTAAAGTTACTTCAAATAAAATGAAATGAACTGAAAAAAGGGGGTAATGCTTGACCACACATGGTGACCCCTAAACATGAGAGTGGGCAGCTAAAAAAACATGTCCCTTAAATGTTTATTGTCTACAACATATCCAAAGTTCATTAAGAATGGAATACCTTGTTAAGGGGTAACTAGTCTTGCGTTCTGTGCCATAAAGAATCAGCTGTTTTGTTCATTGTTTATGAGACGTAATTTTTTAAATTGTGGTATCTATAAACCGTTTTCTTTTGGATTTTTACAGGAAGAAGAAGAAACTTTTTTAGTGAAAAATTTAACGGACACAATGGATCTGACAGACTGCCGCAGGTTCGTCCCATCCAAGGACTCGTCAGTGGTTAATTTATGTGTCAATTGAACAAAGTATTTTATATTGTTAAATTGCTATATATGAAAAACTTTTTTACTTTGCATCGTAGTGAGTTTGAAACCCACAGCCATACAATTAACCACTGACGAGTTCTTAGAGGGGACGAAACTGTGGCAGTCTGGCATATCCATTGTGTTCGTTAAATGTTTCAATTAAAATGTTTTCTTCTTCTTCTTAATGTGAAAATCTAACTAAAAAAATATTTAGAAATTAATTGTAATATAATGAATTACTTGTGAAATTCGTGGTAGAGAAGAATGAGTGTATTTTCTAAAAATCATAACTACATTGCAAATTTTCAATTTTTTCTGAATCAGACTGCGCACTTTCTATTATTGAACCTTCGTCAGTGACCCTGTTTTTTTTTTGAATTTTTGAATAATATAATATTTGTTGTTTTTATTTGTTCGATTGCGGCTATATGAAATTTTTCTGTGCAATCACTGACCGTGGTATAGATAAACTGATTTCTAATGCCACATGATTACGATTGTCATTATATGACGGTTACAACCACTTTACCCCAGAAAGAAATAAAATATCAATTTAAATACATAAAAAAATTTTCTAATTATGGTTCTTCTTAACTACCGATCAAATCGGGAAAAAAAGTTTACAAAAATTCAAAAATGGGACTTAGCTTTTAAGAAGATTATTTCTGTAGTCACTATGGTGTTCCGAATAAAAAAAAATAGGAATACTACTTAATAAATGCGTATTAAACAGCTTAAAATGGGAAAATTAAGTAAAAATAATTTTGAATAGCATCTTCAGTTCATACCAGCGATTGAAGTTGCCGGTTGTATTGAATTTAGACCAAAATTAAGTCTTGATTTTTTTTCGAAATAGGGCTGAAAAGCAGTATTTCGGGACAAATATCTTTAATTTTTCTGTAGAGTAATTTTGGTCCACCAGTGGAGTTTTTATTTTTGCTCAAGTACTATTTCTATTCTTTATATTTTTTTAAATTCGCACATAGAAATTGTACTTGGTCTTAATTAAAAAAATCGTCTGGTGGGCCAAAATTACTCTACATATAATTTAAAAATATTTTTCCAGTAATAAGCTAAAAATTACGCAACTTTTGAGTAATGTATCGAAAAAAAAGTATGAATTTTTTGGTGCAAATACACTAAAACCGGCAACTTCAATAGCTGGTAGGAAACTGAAGATTCACTTTAAAAATCTTTTACTTTCTCATATTCAGCTCTTTGGTTGAGTTGTATTCCCAATTGAAAAAGTGCCAGGTGATAAAGCAGAGCGTGCTTTTTACCATCTTGGTAAAAAAAACTATATCTTCGTATAACTTTCACAAATGTGTACCGATTTTTGTGGTTACAAGACATAACAGCCTAAGTCTAGTTTTAAAATTTTTCAAGAGAGCAGTTACAAATTTCAAATCCTCACTGAAAATCAGGAGTATGTTTTTTTTTGGTTTCACTTTCTTACAGACTCTAGTGAAACGTATTCTTTTACTTACTTCTGAAAAAAGGGTTGTAATGAAAAAAAGACGCTTAGGCTTTTATAATTTCTTCAAAAAAAAATAATTCAAATAGGTAAAGTTGAGTTAGCCTATTATTCCACAATAAATAGAAGCTTAACTCCATTTATGTTTATCAAAAATCGATATTGTAATTCGAAGTAACAGCTTGACTTTCGTTAGGAAATAAAATATTTATGCAATAATGAAAAAAATAATGTTTCTATTTATTGTAATCTTCAGTTATGTTAATCTTCAAAAAAGTAAAATAAAAAAAGTAGAATGCCAAAACGATCATATAGAAAAATAACTTAAGCTATTAGGTGTTTGAGGGTTAATTGCCGACCTAGAAA
Organism: Delia radicum; assembly: GCA_021234595.1. Taxonomy (NCBI): domain Eukaryota; kingdom Metazoa; phylum Arthropoda; class Insecta; order Diptera; family Anthomyiidae; genus Delia; species Delia radicum. The sequence goes on from CM037855.1 coordinate 125,772,025, forward strand.
AGATACAAACATGGAAATTGACAGCAAATAGATTTAGACACGATGAAAACGAAAACTGATGCTGAAAACTGAAGTATGTCATATATCGAGTTAGGCCGTTATGGTTTGCAACCACTGAATTATCTATCTTTAATCTTTTTGTTATCTAGATTACAAGAACATGATAACTGCCATACACTGAACCAAAAACAGCGGTGAAATCAAATTCTGTGAAAACAAACCGTCAATCAAACCAAGGTAAAGCTTGATAAATACTATGCATTATCGATTTCAATGGTAAAAAAGTGGTTTACTGACTTTCGTTGTGGTCGCACAAGTACTAATGACGCTAAACGTTCTGGACGGCCAATTGAGGTCAATACACCCGAAAATGTCGAAAAAATCCTCGATATGGTGTTGGCCAATCGAAGAGGAAAAGTGCGTGAAAATGTTGATGTAATAGGCATTTCATATGGCAGTGTGGTTTCGATTTTAAATGATCAGTTGGTTTTAAGAAAGCTGTCTACAAGATGGGTGCCGCTTTTGCCCTTAATTGACCATATATCGTGGCCAATAAGGTGATGGCAACAGTTTTTTGGGATGTGCGCGGGATAATCCACATCGATTACCTTCAAAAGGGAAAAACAATAAACGGCGAATATTATGCCAACTTATTGGACCGATTACACTAGGATTAAAAAAAAAATACGACCCAATATGGTCAAGAAATGCCTATTTTATGAACCTCGAAAAATCCTATTTTTTGGAAGGGATACAAAAATTGGAGAAATGTTGGACTAAGTGTATTGAGCTAAAAGGAGATTATGTTGAAAAATAATTTTTTTTTTTGCAAAAATAACTGTGTTTCATTCAAAAAGTCACGGACTTATTGATCCGCCCTCGTACTTCACAATTCTATTGTAAAAAGCCATTTAAACATAATTTTATTAACTTTTCCAACTTTAACAAATGGCTCTCTCACGCTAACACGAGTAATGATGCCGCAAGACTAAAAACACGTCAAATTATTTTCTGCAGCTGTTTGTTGTTTTAACAACAAAATTTGTCAAAAGTTAACAAAAATTTTATGTTAATTTCACTTACGACTTTCGGTTCAGTGTAGTAAATAAAAATATTTGATTCTTTGACAACCAATGTTTGATATATGTCCCATTTCAACTTTTTGCTATTTTAGGAAAGTCTGCAGGATGATGGACGCTAAAGATATATAACTTTTTAGCGATTTCTATAAATTATAGCCTGATTGTGTCTAAACCTTATACGGTCAACCCAAAGTATTTTTTTTTCTTTTTCTATACAACTTCATTTACGTTTTGGCTTCGTAATAACAAAAATACAGTTTTAGGTTTATACTTAAATGGTTCTTATTTTTTGATTAAGCAGAATTTTATACAAAATTACATTTTGAACAATATCTTAACCCATTTAGGAGCGATTGTCCATCAATGTCTTAAACTTAGTAATATATTTCCCCGCAGTAAAGCACCACAAGTAGCACAAAATCTATTTTCGGCCATAGCCCTAAGTCTCCACGAAATCAAAAAACCTTCATCGCTATTAGTTCGGTCTTCAAAGGGTTAATTTTGAACTACAATATCTCAGTCAGTCCACCGATCTACCATCTGAGCTATCTCGACATTTTATGCTTGATAGATAAAAACTTAAATAACTTTTTGGCACATAATGTCATAACTTTCTTGCTTACAAAAAGTAAAAAAAGTTGTTGTAAAAGTACAGCCCTATCAGAATAGCCCTATCACGTCAGGTTTTCGAGATATTCTAACGTAAAAGTTAAAAAATACGTTTTTGGGTACATTTGAGGTTCTGTAACTTCATGTAACTTTTCAAAAAGATCGTTACGGATCGATCGTAAAATGCTTCTCCTCCCCTAGAAAATAAATTTTGAATTTTTAAAAAATCGTCATTTGTCACTGAAAAGCAGTAATACAGAGTTCTTAAAACTTTATTATTTGCGTCTGTACACGTCTTGCACATGCAATGGGTTAAGGGTGGTAAATAAATGTTTGTGCTAGTTTCCCCAGTGCTTGTCCGACTCTTTTTGAACAGACGGACCTTTTGTCTAATGATGTTATCATTTTATGCTTGGGAAAGTACTTGTTGCCAGCAACTGTACTACTTTTCAAAGTGCCTTTGGACCATTTGTGTTTTTGGACTTGGTAATTTTAAAATCAAAACTATTTGAAAAGAAACAATTTTTACATTTTAATATACTTTGTACATCATTATAAGTAGCATGTGTGTTTGTTGTATTACAATTTGTAAAAATAACATATACCCCGACAAACTATGTTTGTATGAACAGAGCCGTGGTAAGCAAGTTGTTCTAAATTGTTTTAATTTTTGTATTAAAAATACAAAAATAGTTTTTTCGATCTTTTTATGTATTTAGTTAGAATATTGTTTTACCTCAAGTCCAAAATCTAATATAATATTGTCATTATATACTAGTTTCTTACTTTTCAAAAAATTTGATAATTTTCATGATACAATGTGATGCGTATGAAATAATTGTATTCTCATCCATGAAAATGGTCGAACTTTTTGGAAAGCATAGAACAATATTCTAATTAAATATATGATCATTTTTAAAGGGTGTTAATAAAGCAAAGATGAATTTTTTAAATTGACATGATATTTTCTTTCTTCGAAAGATAATCTTCTGGCATTATGATTTAAATATGACTTCTGGAATATGACCGCCTCGGCTGGCTCGGACGTAGTCTAATCTGGAGGTCTAATTTTCGACGTCTTTTTCCAACATTTGTGGCCTCCAAGTGGTCAATCGTTTCGGGCTTATCGGCGTAGATTAGCGACTTCACATATCCCCACAGAAAATAGTAGATCGGCCTTAAATCTCACGATCTTGGATGCCAATTCGCGGGTCCGAAACGTTAAACTATGCGGTTACCAGACATTTCCTTCAATATATCGATCGTGGCACGAGCTGTGTGATATGTTGCGCCTTCTTGTTGAAACCACAGCTCCTGCACATCATGGTGGTTCAATTGAAGAACGAAACAGTCATGGCTCTATAGCGGTCACCATTGACTGTAACGTTCTGACCAGCATCGTTTTTAAAAAAGTACGGTCCGATGATTCCACCAGCCCATAAAGCACACCAAACATTCAGTTTTTCTGGATGAAACGGTGTCTCAATATACACTTTAGGATTATCATCACTCGAAATACTGCAATTTTGTTTATTGACGTATCCATTTAACCAATAGTGAGCTTTATCGCTAAACAAAGTTCGCAAAATTCGCGTATTTCGAACAGAACCATGATTTTCAAAATAAATTTGCACAATTTGGAAGCGTTGTTCAGGCGTCAGTCTATTCATATTGAAATACCAAACTAAACAGAAATCACTTGACAGCTGACAAAATGGCCGCCAGTTAAAAAAAATGTTGCCAACTTAAAGTTAAAAACTGTATAAAAAACATCCTTTAGTAGTTTTAACAAAAAAATGCTTACTAATTTTTTTCTATTTGTATATTTATGATCATTTTGAAAAACTATTTTATTGAAAAAAACCCGGTTTAAACCACTGTTTGTAATAGTTGTAAATGTGGGAGTATACACCTACATTCAAACTAAATACACTCAGGGAAAAAAGTTTCATCATATTGATAAAACTGTTTCATAAATCGTTTGTCATCATATTTATGAAGTTTACATTGATATGATGAAGAGTTTCATAAAAATGTATGCTAAATGTATGCATTTATTTTTAAAATCTTTAAAAAACAAAACTTTTGGAAATATTTATAATATTCAATGCTCAAAAAAAATTATGTTCTAGAATATGTTAGAATCCCTAGCTTTTGCGAATAAACTCATACTGGAAGGACTCAAAGACACAGGGTTCGAGAAGATTTCAAAAATATATTCGATGAAAGTCTTTGTGGTATTCTTCGCATTTGTGTGTAGACTAACTTAACTGTCTGTTTGTCTATAAAGAACGAAAATAAATTTTCTTAAAAATAACAAAAATTTGATTTTGTTTCTTATGTATTTTTGACGAAAGTAAATGTCAATTTATATCGTTTCGTAATATCTAAGCTTTTTGAACTCTCCACAATACTGTATAAATGATTATAAGAAAGCAACAAATAAATGCGATAAACGTATTGGAAGCCAGAAATCTGCCGGCGAAACAGCATGTCCCAGCGCTTCCAATACGTTAATTGCACATTAATCACTTACCTTAAGCAAACATTTTTAAAAACTTATAGTATTCCGCTTGAAGCGTTAGTATCACTAAGAGTTATTGTGGGGCTTTTATATTGTTCCTTCATCTTCTCAATTACGTTTAGTTCATTAAATAAAATTTCTTTAGTCGGATGATTGGCATACCCAGTCAAGTTTGGTAAGATAAAACACAGATTACATAAATATCCAACTTGTAGGCATTTGTTGTCAGAGGACGCAACTTTTGCGAAAATGTTGGACATACGTTCTAAACCTATAAATAAAACAATGTTAAGATATATGTATGAAAAATGTGTTTGTTGTTAAAAGAAGAAGAAGAACAAGAAGAAGAAGAAGAGTTTGATTTCTAAAAATTAAAATTTAAAATTTATTTTATAATGATCACGGGGAAGGTATTCAAAATTTTCATTCTCCATCTCATGCTATTCACGGCCGCACTAAAATAAAGATGACACAAATACTGTTTAAAAACGGTTCAACTGTATTGTGTTTTTGAGAATAGCCTAATTTAATCAATTGCAGACTTGGGCTACGTTAATTACTTTTCACAATCGTTCAATTGTGAAATTTTTCCATATTGTTAATAATTTCGGAACTACGCTCATACTTGTGAGCTTAATCGCTTCCTTGTAAAAATTGTAAAGTTGTAAATATCAAACATGGGGATTAGTAAAAACATTTGGGTATTTTATTACAGGGCAATTACTCAATTACACCCAATTAAATGTAATTGAAAATAAAAAAGTAATCAAATACAAAGACATTGGTTTATGTCCCATGTCTGGTATTGACAAAATCGAAAATTTTCCAAGCAAGCGTTTAAGCTCACAAGTGTGAGCGTAGTTCTGTAATTTAAAATAATACAAAAAAATTTCACAAGTGAATGATTTTGAAATGTAATTGACGTCGCCCAAGTCTGATCAATTGTCATATTGACCAAAAAAAAAACTTTTGGGTAATATGACTTTGCATTTGGTCAATATGACATTTTCGTATATCCACTTTTGGGCAATATACTAGCCTTTTGGGCTACATGACTTTTCAGTTATTGGGCTATATAGTTTTAGGCGCTATTAGCTAGCGCCTTTTTTATTTTAAAATGAAAATCCAATATTTGTTTGTTTTGTTACTTTTGTATTTATTTTAAGATATGAAAAAAAAATTTGTGGACCGTAAACCAGAAGAGGTGTCTCAAAGGGTCCGTGGAGCAAATGTTCTCAAAAATGTATCTTTATTTATCAAAAACTGGAAAAAAATTTTAAACTATTGAACTTTCAGACCTACAATATACAAAGTGGCTAATTTATTAGAAAAGCTTTAAGAAAGCAGCAATTGTCGACTTTTACAACATGCAATCCAAAAATATTCTGTTCTTTCTAAAATTGCATTTTTAATGCTATTGCAAGTTTGTAAAGATTACGTATAATAACGTAAACCCTAAAATAGCCGAAAGAAATAATGTAAAATAACGTTAACCACAAAATAACCTGACGAAATAACTTAAAATAACGTTAACCTTCTCAGCAAAATTTTTTAGAACAGATTACCTCTGAACCTGTTCTAGAACAACTTCTTTTACAACCGGTTACATGGAACCGGTTCTAGAGCAGGTTTCTGGGAGTCTAAATGTAAGGTGTTACTGTCCGAGAGCCAGTTCTATAACTGGTTCTAGAACCGTTTCTAAAGCAACCTGTTCTTGTTTGGAGGTAAAGAACCTATTGCAAATAGGACAAACCCCATATAAGAAGAACCAGTTACAGAACAGAAATTAGAACCTGTTATAATACAATATAAGCTGTTCTGCAACCAGTTATTTGGATTTTACTATTTTACTGGGTTAATATAACAACGATATAACTTAAAATATCGTTAACATTAAAATATCTGAAATATTCACAAAATGCCGTTATCCAACACCGAAAACCGAATAAAACTGTTGCCAACCCTGATTTTAATTGATATATTCTTAATTACAGTTACAAAAATATTGGGCTTTAAAAATAATGTGTTAAAAATAAATTAACGCCATTGGATGTAGCCTTTATTGTGTTTGTACGCTACCAAAAAACATTTTTTCTTTTCATAAAAATGTATTAATATGATTCAGCATTTTTAATAAAGCGTCTTATAACATTTATGAAACATTTAATGAAAACATATGAAACTTTATTTCATAAATATAAAGAAGCTTGTCATCAATTTGAGCATTCATGAAACAGCTTCATCTTATTTATAAAGTGTTACATTGGACGAAAAGCAATGAAGTTTTTCATCATCTTTATGAAGTTTTTCATAAATATGATGAAGCTTTTTCTTTGAATGTATGTATATAGAGAGATATCCTATTGATGACAATGATGTGGATCAAATAGAGTAGGATTTGCACTAAAAATTAACACAATCAAAATCACAACTACAACTAAAAAACTCATGCAACTACATAGAAACAAACAAATCTGTGTATATATTGTTGTTACTAACACTAGTGTATTTGTTGCTGCAGTTGTTGCTGTTTTGTATTTGTAACTACTGGGCTTTAAAACTTGACCAGGCTACATGTTCTAAAACATAAGTTGAGGATTTTATTAAAACAACAGTAACAAAATCTCTAAACATCCCAGTTTCATTGTATTGGTGTATCGATGCATGGCTAGCATTTAGTACACTTGTAAGTGTTTGTGTGTGTGTGTATTTAAGGATAACTGTTGGTTAGTATCAACCAATGTGTCACATCACTTTAAGTATTTTATACGTTTTTGTTGATATTTTAGAAATATATTCAATGGATTTATCTCTGGTATATATGTTTAGAACAGAAAAAAAATAAAAAAAAAATCACACATTTATACTAACATTTACATAGACATTTGGCATTTTGTAATATTTGTATGTAAAAATGATTAGTTTTGTTTTTTTGTCTATTATTGACTAAAATGTAACTAAAAATATTTGTTAGTTGTATGATTTTTCTCTTTACAATTCATATGTGTCATTAGTAAAGCTCTATATATGATTATAGACATACACATACGAAATCAGTGTATGTGCGGCATGTCCTTTAAACATATTTACATATTACTTGTGTATATGTGCATGTTTTCTTATACGATTTGCATAGATTTTAAACAATATGTTTCAGTGTCAAAATTTTTAACAATTGTTTATTTTTTCTACTAGTAGTTGTAAAGTTTTAACAAATTCTTTATAACCAAGTTTTTGGTTACGGTTATTAAACATCTTTTTTATAAAATTGTATTTAAAACTTCCTTCCTTTTTATTCCATTTATATAAATCTTAAAGTTTATTTTATTAAGAAAGTTTGTTTTTGTTGCTTGTTCATATGGCGCCAGAATGTATCCAATTTAACAAAGTTAAAATCTTAATCCAAAAATCAATATCACAAAAGTTCAAGCAGAGATTTACTTAAACTCATTTTACAATGCAAAATAAGAGGGGAATAGTAAGGTGACTTGATCAACTTTAAAACTTATAGAAAAATGTGTTATACATTTTTATCTATTTACAACTAAAGTTAAACATTTTGAAGTGATTTGGCTCACAACCAACGGGTAAAGATTTTTTTAAAGTTTAATTTTGTATACTCACAAAAATAGTTTGTAAAAAGTACAAAAAATCCGTAATTTTAGTGAATAAAGATAATCCAGTGGATTGAAACCATTAATAACACAGTACAACACTTTTCAACACAGGATTTTGGGACTCAATTCTGGGAATTGCATGTGAAAGAAGTCCGTAAAATAAGAACTTCTGCATCATTCGTTTTGTCAAGTTGGCTAAAGTAAAAATTTAAAGGACATATGAATTTTCAAGGGGGATTTTTAGCACTTTTTCTATATTCTAAAATGGTTATATCTCGGTATACCGTACGGAATATCTCTTTTGTGTCAGAAGCAAAGTTTTAGATATTGAATAGAAGAAAAAAAAAAATGTGGAACAATCCTACCCAAAAAAAGTGCACCCGGTGCCTTAAAAATTTCAAATATGACAATTTTCCCCCATTTTTCACTTGTTTTGCTCTATAACTGGATTACAAATCCACAAATATGCTGTTTTTTTTTTTCTTTATAAACTTTAGTTTGCAATAGGTATTGTGAGAAAGTCAGATATTTAATAAATACACCTAAATTTATAGTTAATTTAAAAAATTTGTCCAAGATTCATAGAAATTTTAATCATTGATCACAAATAAGCTTAACAAATATTATTTCTTTAATATTAAAACTTCTTCAGTTTCTCACAGTGCCCCCAAATATTCTATCAGAATCCAAAAATATCAATTATTCTCTACGAAAAATATTTCCATTTAGACCTCAAGTCTCCGTTAAATAATTCTAACTTCCCTTATTTTACGCATATAACACTTAATAAAGACAACAATAACAGCATTTAGTGAAATAAGGATAAATACTATGAAGTAAAACAGCAATAACAAAAATACAAGGATAAGAAGAGAGAGCAAAAGAGTATAAAAGAGGATAAGCAAAAGCTATAATAGTAAACATTCTTATAACTCAACTTTAACCATGAAAATCCCAATAAATATTGTATTTGTATGTATGTGTATATATACACCAATACTATCTAACCGACCGTATAAGTGAATGTATATGTATAAGTATATTCATAGTAGCTTGTGTTATGGATTAAGGCTCTATAATAAAATACAATTCATTATGAGCTGTCAGTTGTTGTTTTTGTTGCCATTAAATTTATATCAAAACCATCAAGGATATATTTACGAAAAGTTTAATTCACAAAGATAAACTTATATATACACACATACACACACATCATTACTATACGACATCCTTTAAAACATTTATACACTCCATTCACATCATCATCTTCACCCCCTTTTACCCATTATTAGTCTGTGCAAAACAATAACAAAACAAACTCTTTATTCGCAAATGGCTTAAGCTATAATAAATCTCTCGGCTAACGTCAACGTTGCCGGCTAAAACGTACAGATTTCGCCTCAATTCGTTGGGTGTTAAAACCATACCACCCACCACAAAATGTTTTGGCACATTGTTTGTGTAGCCAGGAAGTTGGTGTCTAATGTTTTGGGTTTATCAAGGATATAGCCAGCGAGAGGATGAGAATATACAAAGTATGGTTGCTATACAAAAAAAAGAGAGTGAAATTGCAAAAACTTTAATAAATGTACGTATATGATCTACTTCAAAAAATTTCGACACCTGTTGACACTGACTTAAAATGCCTTCCCCTTTTTATTGGGATAAACGATGGACAGGGTGAGGTAGATTATACACTCAACGCCCATACAAATGGTTAAAAATTCAGTTACCAAAACTGAAAATAGTACCTGAATTTGCTCCAGCAGAATTTTCAATAAAGTTAAGAAACACAGTCTGCTTAATTTAGGTGACCTAAATTTTAGAAGAACTAAAATTGATTTGACAGTTTTAGTTAAATTAACTAAGAATCTACAGGACATATTCGGATCTGACCAGAGCCAGGCCCATATTTATCACCGGGAATATAGGTAGTTAATACAGACTATATAATAGGAACGGAGTAACAATTTGTTGTCCATTTTGATATCTCTTGATTAGTTGTCGAGATATAGCTTATTTTGTGATTATTTTTTCATATAATTATGTATGGAGTTACATATAGGGTAACGGGCCCCAAGATGGACATGGTGTTTGAAATAATGCTTTAGAGCCGAAACGGAATAAGATATCTTCAAGTATGAAAAGCAAACCATATGAAAGCACAGTAGGTTGGATACCTATTGGCCACAGAGATAAATTTTTATTTTGCACACAAAAATCTTTTCAGCCATATTTTTAAATTGCCCAAAATTTTGATTTAAAATAAAAGTGACCCCGAGATCAAAATAAACGCAGTATAAAGGCAATTTTATAATATTTATTATATTTACAGAGAGAAGTATTATACAAATTTCATACAAAATCATCTAAATCACATTTCGGACATATATACCAGGAATCTATGATGTTGACTCATTTTAAGTGTTCTTATCTCTTACAATCGTGGCACGCAATCATATTGGATTCAACAATTTTTTCTAAATTTTTAGCCATTTTTTGCAATTTACCTAAAGTTTTAACAGAATCTACTAAAAATTTGTTTAAAATTAAAAACAATATTCAATTAAATTTTTAATACCATAAAATAGTCATTTGTTTGATCAATAACTTTATTGTTGGAGCTATATATCTTTCCATCGAGCCATTTCTTTAGGTTTGGAAATAGGAAATAGTCACTGGGAGTTAAATCCGGAGAATATGGCGGATGAGGTACCAATTTGTAGCCCAATTTGTAGCCCAATTTATGGAATTTTGCCATTGAGACTGCACACGTGTGCACACGTGTGCACCCGTGCATTATCTTGAGGAAAAAGAACGAGATCGTTTTTTTTAATCCTTGTTAAATCGGTCCAATAAGTTGGCATAATATTCGCCGTTTATTGTTTTTCCCTTTTGAAGGTAATCGATGTGGATTATCCCGCGTGCACCCCAAAAAACGAGGTTGTATGTTTTGAACAGCTGTTAAACGCAAAGTAAATGACAGAACTTGCTCAAAATTTGACAGTAGTATATTAACAGGTGATACTTGATGGGAGCAGTGTTGCATTTCATATAACTACGCGGGAAGTTCGATAAGTCACGGACTTATTGATCCGCCCTCGTTTTTTTAATTGGTTAGCATATTGCGTGAACTTAGTTTCTTGTTAAACAAAACATTCAAGTCAAAAAGCATTTTAAAATATTTTAACACAAAGATTTTATGAACTTTTTAAAAAATTCAATTTTTTTTTTATAAAAAAATGTGAATCTTCACTACCGACTAAATTAGAAAGAGAGCAAAAAACATAAACTTTTTTTCATTCCTAACACATTCGAAACACATTTTGTCTAGTAACAACTAAAGCACTGTATCAGTTCGGTCAAAATTTACATCATATAAAAAATTTTATTAATCTAAATACAAAAATCGAAAAGGCATCAACAAATTTTAAGGACTCTAAATTTTATGGATCAACCAAAATTTGACTACCATCTAATAGCAACCTGACATAAAATTTTTTTTGTCAATTCAAAAGTATTTAAATGTTATGATTTCCTGAAAAAAGTAACCCAAAACCAAATTAATTACAATAAAACCGAAAAAGAATGCGTTTTTTTCCAAAATAATAGCAGATTTCTTTTTTTTTTTTTAAAGTTGTTGGTGTGATAAAAACAAAATGATCCATAAAGTGCTGTAACTTTAATTGAATCCAATAAAAACTGTAAATTTAATATTTTTAATTTGTTTTAAACTTAAAAACTCCATAATTGTTGCGCCGTTACAGATTAAGGCGTCTGGATTTTTGGAAACTTACATATACAAAAAACATACACAAAAGGTTACAAAAAAAAATTAGCTTCAAAGTATCAAAAATATTTGAAATCCATCATATATGTGTATGTATGAGTCTAAGTTTGTATACACATTAAAGCTAAGGGATTAAGCGATGTGGCGCAATATTACTTTGTTTTTTTTTTGTTTTCAACATTCTACAGGATAAAAGCTCTGCTAACGTTGGCAGCATTACAAATCCGTCGCCGACATAAGCTCTAGGGAGATTTAATTTCGATTTTACTTTGTGAAAATTCGTAATGTTTTGGTAGTTTATCTTTATTTGTAAGTGTATGTGTAGGGATTTATATTATTGTGTGTCAGTACGGGTGTGTTTGTGTATGTATATCCTTCATCTGTGTACTATTTGTTTGGCGTAGTGGGTTTATCTCTGTTTATATGTGAGTGTGTTATTTTGCACAAGGATAAGCTCACTGGCAGTAGGTTGTATATTTTGCAGTTATGGTAGGTAAGTAAGTTGAATGGATTCCTTTATGTTTTTTTCATTTCACTTCATTGAAAAGTTTATTGAACTTTTCTGTCTTTTTTGAAGAAAATTACTTAAATTGTTTAACTTTAATGGAATTTATCATTGAAATGTTTAAGATGGGGACTAGAAAAGTAATTAAACTTTTAAAGAAAAATGTTTACAATGTTTGACATAAGATATTTTAATATGTTTTTCTGATCGATCGAAATGATCGATCGATGGAAAACTTGTTCACGCGTTTATCTGAATTCAGCAAATTTTAATCTTCTTGTACTGTATACTTTTTATTAATAATTGATTTTAAAAAATTTAGCTGCCGCGGATCATTCGACGCTGAAGTAGCCACCGCTGCATATAAATTTGTCCCGTCGACGCTGAAAATGTATGGTCGGTTTGGAACTCAAACAACTTGATTTAAGATTTAAAATAAAATTTTCAAAATTTTTTTAAAACAAATTGACTTTTTGCTTGTCTGTAGGTTCAGCTGCCAGCCGGTTCAATAGGGTCGGAGCAGCTGCGCTTACAAAAATGTTCTCGGCGGAGGCGTCTACATTTTCAATAAAAAGTTCCTAGCTACAAGGGTTTCGATTGGGTACTTAAGAGGATGCTATAACCATACTATAATCATTTTTAAGCCAAGTTTTTGTTAAAGTTTCCAAAACTTACATTCTAATTTCATCAGCTATCATTTATCTAAATTTTATGTTTCTAAGTTTCCTCAATTTTCGTACAATCTAACAATTTTATCAATATTTATAAAACATATCATAAACAACAAGAATTATAATGATCATATCATGGTTTCTATGAACTTTTTTATACAGAAAAATAATGAAATCCTTAATATTATGAAATATCCTTCATATAAAGTAGCCCAGGTGAAAAAGGCATCGTATATGAACATATATGATCATATATGGGATTGTATATGATCATATATGGGTATAGCTGGTCATATATGTTCATATATGGTTCGATATATGACCATATATGATCTCATATATTTCCATATATGTTCGGATCCGAAATTTGAGGGTATATGGTCGTATATGATAATATATGTTCATATATGCACATATATGATCCATATATGCTCATATATGATCATATATGATCATATACCCTCAAATTTCGGATCCGAAAATATATGGTCATATATGAGACCATATATGGTCATATATTGAACTATATATGGACATATATGGCCAGCTATTCCCATATATGATCATATACAAGTCCATATATGATCATATATGTTCATATACGAATCAATTTTCACATGGGAGATCATTAATTCGGTGAGAAATCGCCCAAGGGTGTTCGGATTTTCTTAAATGTATATGGAGCTATAAAGACAATCCTGCTTTTAGATTTTTAAAGTTTAAAAAACTAGCGATTTTTCCACATTTTTAATTTTTCAAAAACTTGAAAAAATTAATTTTTTTTCTATTAGTTAATAATCATATAATTACAAATTATATACTATTACCCTAACCGAGCACTAGCTAACATGGCCTTAGGCGTGTTGTAGCGAAAATAGACCAGTACCACTGGTGGGAATCGAACCCACGACCCTCGCACTGATAAGCCAGCACGCTACCAACTAGCCCACCGGGGCTCACAAAGAAAAAATTAAAAAAGGTGTGAACTTTTAAGAGCCATAGTTTGATAAGTAGACGGACTCTTTTAAAAATTTAAAAAGGTTCCGAAAGCTACAGTTGTCTATTTGTACAATCTGTAATCTAAAAATAACCGCTTCTTTCTAAAAATATGTTTGTACTGCAAACGCAATTTTTTAATGCATTTCGCACTTCCCCCCTTCGATTATAATAAGTTTACATTTTTGCCATACAACTAATTTTTTCTATAAAATTAAGTTTAGATTTTTTTTGGGACAAGAAAGTTTATAATTTTGTAGGATTTTTTAAAAAATGTAACTAAATTTTTGCATATATATGTATAACCCAAAATTTTTTTTTTTTTGTTGGATTTTTATTTTTTTTTTTTTGAATACAAAATATGAAAATACATCAGGACATTAGACACTTTGAACAGCTGTATCTCTGACATTTACTATCGCATTTTAAAAATTGAAAACACAATTGAAAGGCGTTATTATCTTCTATAATATTTAGTTTTTACATATCATATCGTCATATAAATGCAAATGCAATTGCTTTTAATGTAAATGAAATTTTTAAATGCATTTTTAAGACTTTTTCACCATTCAATTGCATTAAAAAATCGCATTAGCAGTAAAAATTTATTTTTAGAAAGGATCGGTTGTTTTTTATTACAGTTTGTAAAAGTACATAGCTGCGACTTTTCAGATACTTTTTGAATTTTTGAAATAAGTCATCTACTTAACAATCTATTTCTTTTCAAAGTTAACAACTTTTAGCATTTTCTAAAGTTTTTGAAAAATGGAAAACGTGAACAAAATAGCTAGTTCTCTTAAATTTAAAAGATCTAAAAGCGAGATTGTTTATATTGCTCCATAGAGGCATCCTGTTCACAACATAAAAAATCGTATGACTTGAGATCAAAAACTACATGAAATTATTGATATAGTGAAAGATTCCATAAATAAATATGATTAAATTTATAATGTTTCTTATGAAATGTTTCTTCAATATAATGAAACGTTACAACGAACGAAAATCTATAAAATATTTCATATATATGATAAAGCTATTACCTTCAGTGCAGAACGTGAAGGATGAGACTTTATCCGTTTTTTGCGTCAACGGTATGAGTTTTCAAAAATTCTATATAAGAGGATGTCTATTTGGGAGGATGAACATATGTGCCAAATTGTTGGCTTCTGACATCGGCGGATATGTCAGACCACTAAGGAAAAATACTTTCCCCTTTTAAACCTCAATTTAAACCTCATCCCTGGCAAAATTTTCAAAATATGCTATAGCTAACACATAGCATGTTTTTTTAGCCAAAAGCCAAGCGTTCCTCCATTTTGACTCATACAGTTGGAATTTCCGGAAATCCCTCGGGAGGGTGAATCTTAACACCAACTTTAAATTTTCAGCTTCATCGGTTTGTTCAGGCCGTGAAGGAGGAGACTTTCTCATTTTAGCCTCATTTCATGTCGTTTCTGACGAACTTTTCCAAAATGGTGCTTGTCAGTAAATTAGACCATAAATACTAAACTCCCACCGATTTAAATATGTATATGTAATCCTTAAAATTCCGAAGAGGAGCAAAGGGCCGAGTTTCAGACGAGTCGGTGATTGGCCCAAATTTTAAATTTCTTAAAAATATCAAATCGGCCCTATATATACCTTATATAGCATTAAAAATGTAAAGAAAACTTATGTCAACTTTTGCGATCGTGAAAAACGTTCCTGCTTTAAAAAAAAATGCAATAATTGCTCTTGTAATACATCATTTCAAAATTTCAAAAGCAATTAATTTGTTTTTGCGAAAAATTTTATTTTTTATTTCTGATACAAATTTTAATTTAAGCTTGTCTAGCTGTAAGTGGATAGATTTTTAATAAAATGTTTTTATGCTTTGAAATCTAACCAATAAGCCATAAACATGTTATCGAGAAAAACGGTGAAGAATATACAAACCTTTTGTTTTTGTATACGAAATTGGCAGATAGATATATGCGAGATATTGCGAAACGAGTTTCGGAATTAGAAATGGGATATTTATATATTAAAAACCATTACACCCTAACTCAATTTTTTCGCTGTGGTGTAATGGTTTGCGCGTTGGACTATGACACACATGGTCCCGGGTTCAATTCCCGGTGACGGCAACATCAATTTTAAAAAATAATATGAATAAGTTTTCTATCCCTCATATGTATCGTAGAGCCCACCGTTGGTGCTAACATAGTACTTAACCCCACCGAAGTATAATAATGAATCAGGGATATGAACCAAAAAGCTTCAATACTTCAAAAACTGTTATAAGACTTATCATCTCGCTCAATTACAGTGTTGCCACGTTTGAAGCCCTTCATCTTTCTCACCTTTTAAATCTCAATTATTCCCTTTCAAACAAAGCAACACATTAATAAATATAACGAATTTTCCTAGTGTAGCTTCTCTTAAAAAAAAAAAGAATAAGCTGACGATAAATTGACTTTTCATTTGAATATAATTAAGTGTGTAGGTAATTCTTCAAGAATATTTTTCGTATATTGTCGGAAAGTGTAAAAAACGCTATTTTTACAAACTGCACTCGATGCGGATGGTTTTTGTTTCAAAACAATTCAAATAAACTCTTTCCTTATTTCTGCAATATGGGCCACCACGTGGTGATAATGCTGAATTTCGGTTATATCCCAAATGTTCATACTGCTTCAAAATTTTGAATATTAACCAATTAACATTATTTTTTGCTGAATGTTTTCTATATAGTTTTAAGAAACAAATAAAGATCAGAACTTAAAGTGATCCTGTTTGGTAAGGATAAGTTAAATTTAAGCTGAAAATTTGGTTCAAAAATCACTCATTTTAAGTATAGAACCAATAAGTTTTAGTTTTTTGTTTTTGATTTTAAAGTTATAGTTATGCTCATCATGTTAATAACTTCATTTCCTGATATAATAATTTTCAAAAAAGAAAAAAATCATACATGCACTCACACACACACACATCATCGTCATCATGATCATATGCGATAAATCCTTTTACTATATCGACGAACATGTATCGATGATATAGATGTATGCATAAGGATTTGTTTATTGCAAAATCGTAGACCTCTCCCCAAACTAAGACTCAAACAAGTACGCACACATTTTTATATCCAAAAGCACACATACACAACATCCATCCATCCATCCATATTCACAAGCTTGTTTGCTTACCCAACAACACAGGCCCAGTTTATACCTTTAGTATTTATCATAATGGTGTACATTGTTGTCTGATTATATGCAGTTCATGTATGAATGCATATTTTACTACAAAAATATTATTTAAAACAACTACAGCAAAAAGTATGAAAATACATATTATTGTTGGGTTTAATAAAAGCACGCACATTCCATATTCAATTGTTCTATGCATGTGTATTAATATTTGAATGGATTTTTGCGTATTTAAAAAAGATTTTTGTTCGAGTGTATATTTGCGCTTGTGTCAGTGTGTGTGTGTGTGTAACTCAGAGTCGTGTTATATGTGAATTTTGAAAGCCTATAAAGTTTATTCAAATGGTTTGATGTGTATAGTATGTTAAGCTTAAGTTAAATCCTATTGTTATATTTTTTTATTTTCATACCAACTGACAATAGGGGCAATCACACTCTGATATAGGTTCGAATATGCAATCATAACAAATTAGCGTATTGACAATCTATCAAGAAAAAAGTAAATACTATTTTAAAATTCTTTACTTTTATACTACACAACATCACGCCAAATACTTCTTTTCAAGGCAGATTGTGAATACCACTAATAGAATGTCACTTCCAAAACAATATAGCAAGAGTTATTTAAATTAGCCTGAACTACACAATTTGCAACTGCAATTCAGAATATATCAATTGGAATTCAGAATATTTAAAGAAGAGAGAAACAAAAAAAAAAGTGTTTTGAATATCCACCAGAGGTGGATCTTGCACATCAAACAAGTTTTCAATTTATTTTTTGATCAATGGTTATAATCTTTAACTTCAAACTCATATGTATATTAGTTCTCATGTAGTGAGTAAACTAGTTCATATGTATATTTGATGTTTGGCATGGGATTGTTACCGCTTTCAAAACGTGTTCTGATGATGGGAACCTAGAAAATTCCCGAAATAGATCTATCAACACATTCCTGAGAGGTTCAAATAATAAATTTGAAAACAAAAAACTCTATAGATTATTTGTTAGGACAATATCCTAATGAAGAAATATAGAGTATGGCCTCGAACTTGAATAATTTTCATTTTCAATATTTAATTTAAATTTCAGAATTTGTATTATAAATGCAAAACTCATCAATATAAATTCAGCTTTTGAAATTGGAAAGTCGTAAAATTCAAGTAAATTTTTAATCTGAAGTGTAGGAAGTACCACTTCATAATGAAAATTAAGCAATAAAAATTCAAAAAATTTAATTTTAAACTAGCAAAAAAAAATCAAAAAAATCAACAAAATATCAATTGATTACATAAAGGGGATGTTCTCTAATGTGGCCCAGTATCTGGTTGTTGGGCTATATAAAAAACTAAAAAAAAAACTACAAAGTGGTGAATCCGCAGATGTGAATGAAACTTGGATATATATTGTAAAGGACAAACAATTTTAGACTCAAGTATAACTATTGTTTAATAAGTGGGGTCTAAATTACCCAATTTGCTTTTTTTTAATATATATCCTATATTAGATATTATACTATATATAGACAAATTGGGTATCAAATGAAAGTTAGTTCATAGACGCATCAACTGGTATATAAAAGGTGCATGTGCATGTCCTAGAATTTATATTTTTTTAAAAACACACAATTTTTTTCTAATACCACATTTGTATGGGAAGTTGTTGTTGGCTTCAGTTCAAATAAATTTGTAATAATTTGTCTGAATTTTTTAAATTTTCTATTGGCATATTTTAACTATTTCAACTAAGTGGCAAACCCTGGACCCTCAGCATGGGCAATCTGGGTATCAACATTTTTACTTTCTCGAGAACATTAATGTTTCCTACAAAAAAAATTGAATATCTTAAATTTTAAAGGTGTTTTCATACAAAAATGTACAATTTGTTTAACCCCCAAACGTGTGATTGCGCAGATCAATAAAATACGCGTCGAATATTTGTTGGTCCTCAACAACATATTAAAGATTCATTGAAATATGCGAATTCACCACTGTACAGTTTCCTTGTATGTGAAATATTCTAAATTCAAATACGAGTGCGGATCAATAAGTCCGTGACTTTCTAAATGAAACAGTTTTTTTTTGCAAAAAAAAATTATTTTTCAACATAATCTTCTTTTAGCTCAATACACTTAGTCCAACGTTTCTCCAATTTTTGTATCCTCCCCAAAAAATATAATTTTTCGAGGTCCATAAAATAGGCAATTTTTGGCCATGGGCTTGTTTTTTTTTTAAATCCTCGTTGAATCGGTCCAATAAGTTGGCATAATGTTCGCCGTTTATTGGTTTTCCCTTTTGACCGTAATCGAAATGGATTATCCCGCGTGCATCCCAAAAAACTGTTACCATCACCTTATTGGCCACGATTACGTTTATGGTCAATTGACGGCAAACGCGGCCCCCATATTTCAGACAGCTTTCTTAAAACCAATTGATCATTTGAAATCGAAACCACACTGCCATATGAAATGCCTATGGCATCAACAATCTCACGCACTTTTACTCTTCGATCGGCCAACACCATATCGTGGATTTTTTCGACATTTTCGGGTGTATTGACCTCAATTGTGCGACCACAACGAAAGTCAGTAAACTACTTTTTTACCATTGAAATCGATGGTGCAGAGTCCCCATAGTATTTTGTCAAGGTTTTCCTTGGTTTGATTGGCGGTTTTTTTTCGCAAAAAATAATATTTAAAAGCACTCTAAATTCACTTTTTTCCCTTGTTAAAAAAATCCACGATTTTGTATGTTTCGAACAGCTGTTAAACGCAAAGTAAATGACAGAACTTGCTCAAAATTTGACAGTAGTCTATTAACAGGTGGTACTTGATGAGAGCAGTGTTGCATTTCATATAACTAAGAGGGCAGTTCGAAAAGTCACGGACTTATTGAGCCGCCCTCATACATTAGCTAATAGGCCAATATATATAGGCATTTTTCGGCAATATATAATTTCCTTTTGGCAACTTTGTTGAAACAGTTATATAATAACGTTTAAAACATGAGGTGGCAAAGACAAAAAAATTCTTTACATTACATTTTTTTTTAATTTTATTTATTAAAACGTTTTATATATCGGTTAAAGCTACTTAGGGGGTTAGCATATGCAATGCTAACACTCATAAAAAAAGCCCGTATATTAGTTGAAACTTCAGCTGCGACAACCGAAAAAACTATCTAAATTTGCGACAGCAGAATTTTCAATGTAGTTGATAAATACGTTCTGCTGAATTTAGGTAACATACATTTTAGGTAAAGAAGTAAGTTAAAGTACAATAATTTGTCAGAAAATCTGTTAAATCTAAATCAGTTGAAATCAGCACATGTTTTCTGCTAAATGTTAGTTGGTTAAAAAATTTCAGTTAATTTATTTATTTTATGAAAACAAATTTCATTTAATTTTGTTCTTTTATAAATTCACTTAATATCGTTTAATTTTAAAATTTTTTATATCTTAAAATTTTTTGTTATTGTTATTAATTAATAATCATATAATTAGAAATTATATACTATTACCCTAACCGAGCACTAGCTACTATGGCCTTCGGCGCGTTGTAGCGAAAACAGACCAGTGCCTCTGGTGGGAACCGAACCCACGACCCCCGCACTGATAAGCTAGCACGCTACCAACTAGCCTACCGGGGCGCACTTAATATTTTTTATATGCTTTCTTTTCTCTTTTAATGTCATGTAAAATTGTTTGAAAATATAAATGTGGTGAAAAAAGAAAAAAATAATATTTAATCATATTGTCATTAGTAAATATATTTTTTTCTTTTAACTACCCAGCGAAACCTCGGTAATATGTTGGCATTACGGAACGTGTTACTTGGTATTACTCTTGTATTACTTCGCAAATGTTGGTATTACTGACCGCCCATTAGTAATATCAAAGCCATATGTTTAAATGTTTTTATGGTGTAATTAAATAGTTCGTGTCTACATAAAACTTAATATAATTTTTTTTTTTTTACAAATTTGATCATTTGAAAATAATATTCGATCTAAAAATTAAAGCTTTAAATAAAAAGTATTTGATAACTCTTTACCTGTAAGTGAGGACATGTTACCGAGGTAAGTAATCACCTCGATGGACATGCCCTTTTTAAAAATAGATAGAAAGGAAACATGTTATTACAAAAAAAATATTTTTCCACCCGAAAAACTTTCAAGTATAAAAATTTAAAATTTTAATTTAATACTCAGTATAAAAATATTAAATTTTTCAAAAACCAAAAAAACTTATTACATTTATACTGAAGAAATTATGAGTTTCGTAAGGTAATAGGTTTTGTGTTTTTACCGACCTTAATTTATTATAACCAAACTAATAGAAATATTTGGTGGGTGACCTTATTATTTTATCAGTTTAATTATATATTAGACTGCAACATTTTTTCTTGTTTCTGGCTTTGGTTTCTAAAAAAAAACGGATAAACATTTGCAAAAAAAACAAACACGGCGTTAATTTTTCTCAATCATTCTTGTCTGTCTGTGTATCTCGTTTTCTTCATCAGTGCCATATAGACGGTCTTGCTTTCTTCTTGGATTTTTTTTTTCTGACGGAATCACAAACATGTTTTTATCTACAAACATTCTTGTTGTTTTTATGTACAACATGTATACATCCTTGAAAAATAACAATCGCAACGATTATTATAAAAATGCACGCATGCATAACCACTAGCGCACACACATTTGTCACAAATTCTCAAAATCATTTAAAAAATTAAACTAACCACTAAAGAAAAGAACGATATGCTAGCAAAAACGCTATCACCAATTACTTCGGAAAACGAATATCGGTTTTTATATTTATATTTATTATTTATTTATTTTATATTTAAATAAACTAAAACGTAATTATACTCAAATGAAGGATAAAACACGGTTACGAAATTATAAAAAGTCGATTTGGTTTGAACATCGATATATATTTTTAACAGATTTTGTTTCGTTGATTTCACATCTGTTTTCCAAATTAGTCCATCTTTTTACAGTTTTGACAAATTCGCGATTAAAAACGCTCAAACAGCTTAAGAAATTTGATTACGGTGGTAGATACATTAAACTTTATTTTCTATAATGAGTTAACACACGTCTCAAATTTGTTTATTAGTATTGGTAAAAATTGCATTTGAAAAATGCTCTATCAAAAAAATTGCCAAATATTACATTTTCAAAAGTATCCTAGGCCAGCTTTAATTTATGTTATGGTCATGATATAAACTTTCTACTTTCTTTTTGTTAATGTTGGCGAAAAACCTTAAAATTATTACACAAACTTTGTTTAAAGTAGATTTCATATATAATATATAAGATTTCTTGAAAATTGTACGAAATTATAATTCTTTTTTTTTTCTAAATTTCATATAAAAAATGATTTTATTTGTTTTTTTTTTTGTATAAATCATTTGATAAATGTATTTTTACGCTAGTTTAACAATCAATAGTAAAGTGTATTCGAATTACTTATATTTATTCTGAATCATTAGAAAGCGACAATCGTATGATAAAAGGCATAAAAAGCATAGGATAAAAGCCATTTTTTGCAAATTTAACAGCGGTTAAATTGAAAACATTTGGATGTCGGATTTGGAACCAGGCCAAAGATTATATATGTAAATCACATTGCGGCATTCAAACCAGCGTAGCTTGTCGAGGTGCGTAATTTTGTGTAGATTTATATTCTTACTAAAATTTCATGATTTTGCTGTTAATTTTCGAAAAATTAAGCAAAATATATGAAAAAATTTGGTAAATGATGCATGTAAATATAAAAACCGCAATATTTCAAAAACTGCAAATGAGAAAATAAAAAAGTGTGACAGACTTTTACTCAGCGTTCCTAAGTTTATTAAAAAATAAGTATTCCAAATTGAGGTTTAACAAAAAAGTAAAATTTGTTGAGTAGTGATATTTTTGGTGAACAATTCTATGAATTTTGCC
Organism: Delia radicum; assembly: GCA_021234595.1. Taxonomy (NCBI): domain Eukaryota; kingdom Metazoa; phylum Arthropoda; class Insecta; order Diptera; family Anthomyiidae; genus Delia; species Delia radicum. The sequence continues at coordinate 125,794,956 of CM037855.1, forward strand.
CATATTAAATATTTTTGTTAATACTAAATGACGTATGATGAATTTTATTGTATGTATTATTTATTTCTCTTATGGTATGTAGTTTTAGCATACAAATATCAAAAACTATAAGACGGACAACATTTAACGAATATTTTCTGCAAAACTAAACCGAGTTGTACGATAAAACTTCAGAACTAGTTCAGATTTTTTTTTTTTTAATATATTTTTTTTTTAAATTTCGTTTGAAATCTATTGGTGACAACAGGGTTATCTTCCTTATAAGATACTGTAAGCTTCCTAAAGCACTCTAGTTTACGGCATTAGTATAACCTAATTCGACAAAAAGATTATTGAACAACTTCCAAATATTAAGACAATGTAGAGTATAACCAAGTCTATGCTGATCATCATTCATAATTTCTTTCGATGCTTCTTTAACTACTGTAAATTTGCAACTTAAAATTTTATAATTTCTAAAATCAATTTTAGTTTTTACACTTCATTAATTCGCCATGCTGCGCTGCTGTTTTGCACAAAGGAAATTTTTATAATTCAAGTTCTTTTTTTTTTTTTTTGAACAAAAGTTCTAAAGCATTTTTATGCTATTAAATCATAATTTGCACTGGCATGTATCCGCAGTCATTTAGTTATCCATTGAGCGTAAATTTTAATCCCAAAGAGGCAATATAACACCAACAAAAAATGAGTAGCCAGCCAAAGCTATTCAGTCCTATACAAATAATAATTCAAAATAACGTATTTCGTTTTGTGCAAAGGCTTTAAGGATTTATCTCCAAAAAAGCAGTGCGTCTCTGTTAAAATGAATTTACTTATAGTCAACAACAATAGCAACAAAACAAACTCATAATCCTTAAGAATTCACTATATCGTATGGCATTCATTCGCTCTCTTTACACTTAAAACCCCCCAAGTAAATCTCTTTACCTAAACTCTGAATAAAAATATACAAATTAACGCTCTCTTTTTTGGCTGTTCAATATTTGTTTGTCTGTTTGTATATGTTGTTTTTATACTTTTGCGTTAATCCTTAAGCCAAAGCACATTCAGACAGTTCATACATTTAAACACACACACACACTCATACATTTTAAAACACATACATTTACACTCATACTCTGTTTAGTTCAGCCGTTCGCTTTAAGCTTAAGCTTAATTTATTTTGCTGCTACTGCATTTTCAAAAAAAACTTACAAACAAGTGAGACACACTGCCAGCCATTCAGACATCCAAACCCGCCGCCAAACATATCTATCCATTTATCCATCCAAATTCAGTCAAAACAGCAGCAACAACAACAGCACAATCATTCACATGTATAACATTGCACAGAGGGCCAGAGAAGCCTTTTTTCAAAAATCGTTATTTTGCATTGTCTAAAATAAATATTGCCGGTGTGCTTGGCAGTCGTTGAAAAGGTTCAAGTAACATTTTCTTGGCGAATAATTGACTACTGTTCAATTGACGGAGTCGCAAAGTCAATTGTCCATTTTGTAACCAGACATACAGAGGTGAATAGTGCTGAATATTCACCTCAAGTACTTTTTTCAACAAATTTTTATTTTTCACCTAAACTTTTTTTACCTCGAAATTTTTTTTCACCTCAATTTTTGTTTACTATAAGAAATGTTGGACATTTCATAACCAGAGACATAGAGGTTTGCCCATGATAGGCAAAATGAACAAGTCACGTAATTTAGTAAAATTCGCACATTTGTATGAAAAATTTTGAGGCAGCCTTACATTTTCACTCATAAATTAAGAAGTGCTGGACCGATTTAGCTCATTTTGAACACCACACTTCTAAAGAAGCTACTAAACAGTCTGTGTGAAAACGAACATACTCGCTTTCGTCGTTATTGCATTTTATTTGGACCCATTTCAACATTTTTTTTTTCATTCATAGTAAAAAAAGGGCAAAAATATGCTAAAAAAGAGTCAACTTCAAAAGCCCTTTTGGGAATTTTAGTCTGCTAATGGTCTACTTTCATTTTCCGTTGGAATGGTCCGGGATGTCTGCCATGACTCGAAATTTGTTGCACAGTGTAATTTAAAAAAGTGGGTTGCTTACAATCTTAATAGGTCAAAATTTATCATGATATAAATTTAGGGTCGCATATTAAAAAACAAAATTAGCTACTTTGGATGAAATATTTTGTCCGCCATTTTGAATTGAAAAAGTCTTAATAAAGAATCGAATTTAATATTGTTACAGATTGTTACATATCCCTGACAACTAATCGATGTGTTTTTGTAAATTTTTTATCTGGTCCGAAATTTTGAAGTTTAAAATTTTAAATTCAGAATCGATTTTAATATTCTTATATATTCCTGACAACTAATTATGGCCTAATCTAATCGAAGCTCTTTTTTTTGCGGCCATATTGGACCCGCCTATTTTGAATTTTTAAATTTTGATTATTTATTTGAAATCAGCGGTACTGAAATATATGAAATGCCCAATTTCGCTCAGATGGAAACTATATGGAGATATTGTTGATTACCAAAAAATATTAGACTCGTTTTTTTTTTGTGCGCATTCGCACGTTTTGAGTATAAAAAGCAGGTTAAAACATTTCAAAATTTTTGTATGAAAACATCCATAAAAGAAGAACTTCATATTTTTTTTAAGCAATATCAAAGTACAAAAATGTTGATACCCATCATAGGCAATGATGTGGATTCAGGGTTACCAATTAATTTAAATATTTAAAATATGGGTTATAAAAGCTCTTCGGGAAAAGCTTTTATAACCCATATTTAGACACTCTCTCAATAAAATTAAATAAGGCTTACACTGTGCAACTCGAAAAATGAAACAAGAGTACCGACCATTGATCTAAAATATTTTGTATATGCTGTTTTCAATGGCGTACCCAGTTTTTTCACTTATGGCCCAGATTTTTTCGCGAATTTGCATTAAAGTGTTGCATGTTTTAAAGCAGTTTTTCTTAATTTTTTATGGTGAATGCAGAGGAGACCTTCCTTAACATTTGGGTATCAAATTTGTTTAATAAATATACAGCATTAACAACTACATGTGAAGTTTTTCTCAGATTTTACAATATGTTACCATTTTTGTGCATAGGCAAAAAGATAAAAGACAAAGGCAAAAAATCGCGGTTCTTGGTAAAAACGCGATATGTGCGTAAAACTTATATGATAGCATAACGAAAGAGGACGTTTATGACTTCATGTTTTAGTATAAAATGAAGTGTTCCAAAATTTAGACATTACAGTGAATGTCTACAAAATATTTTCAAACTTTTTTTTTAATTCATACAAATGAAAATGGAAATTATTCAAGTTCGAGGCCAGACTCTATATTTCTTTATTAGGATGTTGTTCTAACAAATAATCTATAGAGTTTTTTGTTTTCAAATTTATTATTTGACCCTTTCAGGAATGTGAATATGTGAACATTTTTAAAATAAAATTTGAAAATATTTTGTAGACATTCACTGAAATGAAAGTGTATGTTAAAATAACTTTCTCTAAATATAAAGAATTTTGGCACATTTTTAAGCTATTTACTATTTATATGAACGCATAGGTAGTTCTGTTTCGCTATGCGTCACAGTGGGATATATCTTAATTTTTTTTGAAATAATTCGGAAATTTCTTACTTAGAGGTCCGATTGCAATGAAATTTGGAATAGGCATAAGCGACGTAATATTGAGATTAATCTTTAATTTTTAGCCTTCTAAGCCGCCCGGGCCGGCAATATGACCACACAAAAAAGGAAACTTTTTGCATATAAAATTTTGAGTGAGCTCTATTTATTTGTTTCTACTCCGATTTTCAAAAAATCAACATATTTAGTAAGTTGCTAGTAGAGACTAACAAAAAACATGCTTACCTGTGTGGGTTTTATCCAATAGTTCCCGTGATATTCCCATTTGAAACTGTGAAATTCCAAATTTGGTATATTATCACTTATGCCTGTTCCAAATGTCATTGCACGAGGAGTACTAAGTCAGAAATGGCCGACTTATTTCCAAAAATGTTGTTTTGTTTTTTCCCATGACCGCAATGGTCGTTACTCTTGTTTTCCATTTTAGGGGTCACTTTTGTAGCGCTATGTTGTTATATGTTAATTTGAACTCAAACCAACATCAGCTTCCCACACAAATACTATGTTATTAGAAAAATTGTTTTTTGAATAACAAAAATGTCGGACATGTTTTATATACCACCAGATCCATCTTTAAAATACCTTTCATTTGATACCCAAATTGCCTATAAGAAATATATTTAATTAATAGAAAGAATTTCCTGAGTGTTGCTTCTCTTAAAAAAAAATAAAAAAATTGCGTCATTTTTGGCACTACTTTTTAACTTAGATTGCACACAATAAAAAAAGACGTGTCTAATATTTTGTTCTCCTTTACAACATTGTTTCATTCACATCTGCGTATTCACCACTGTGTAGTTTCCGTGTAATTTTAGACCACGGTAAAAACTTTTGGAGAAAAAGTCGATTTTCTGGCCCTTTGTGCATTGGTATGCTGTTGAAATAGAATTGCATGGCATGGATGATTGTATAGCAGTAATCGCTGTAGTAGTGGTAGTAGTTTGAGTGTGGGAGTTTATATAATCCATTTCTGCTTAGCTGTTTGCGTTGAGCTTTAGTATTTTGGGCTTATGCCATTGCTGTTGCTGCTACTACAGCCACGACTAACTGACTGTCAGTCGTTTGTACATTTTGTCTGTAGGTCGTTTTATTCAGTCTGTCTGCCTTGTTGCTTGCTTTACACTATGTGTGTGTGTGTGTGTATTAAACTCTGTTTCGATGTTTGTGTACTAAATATATGTGTATACTTCTCTGTATTGTGATGTGTTGTGGGCGAGGGATTTAATTTCGTGCGGGATTATTATTTTGGATTTAACTCTTCGTTTTATGGATCGTTTGGTTATTATAAGTAATACAAGCAGACACGCAAATTACAGTTGAAATGAAAATAATAAGTATAGGGTGTTTTTTTTTTTTAATTCTTGTGAATATTAAATTTCAAGCATTATGGAATAATGGAGGGGAGGTTTCTGGGGATCCATTTCAACCTACATTACACTGATACAGAGAGATTATACATATTCGATCAATAGGGCGTTTCTTAATATTAATTTATTAAAATCTTTGAAGGTTTTTGGCAATCTGAAGTTATATGTGTCAAAAATTATCATGAACCATTTTTGTTCAACTCTTCCAAATAAACACTCCGAAATTTATACGTATTATAGAGGCGACAAAAGAAATTGGCAAGTAAAAAAAAATATAGTCGGTCAAGGTCGTGATAATCTAGTCTATTTAAAAAATTTCACAAAAGTTTAGGTCTGTAATTTTAACGAGTTGAAAGGGACTTGTGTAAAAAAATTACTACTAATTCAGATAATTGATTACGAATTACTGCAAAAGCTTATTAGAAAATCGGTTGTATAGGACTATTTAGCCTAGATCTAATTATAGATTGGTAGCCGATTCGATGTGGTTATCGGTAAGGGTAACACTATTTTTTATTTATTTCAGTAACGTTATTTTAACGGTAACGATATTTCAGTTTTTTCAGTAAGGGTTTTTAGCGACAACGGTATTTTAGTTGTAACGGTATTTTAGTTATTTTGGTTACGATATTTTAAGGATAACGGATTTCAAGTTATATCGGTAACGACATTAAAAGGGTAACTTTATTTTACACACAAACCAATTTTTTAGTTATTTAAGCACTCATAAAGAAAGCCTGCACAAATAGCTGAAAATTCGGCTTCGACAACAGAAAATAGTATCTGAATTTTCGGCAGCAGAATTTTCAATGATGTTGAGAATCGCAGTTAGCTAAATTTAAGTGTCCTAAATTTTAAAATAACTAAACTTGAGTTTACAGTTGTAGATAAATTAACTACAAATTTAGATAAACTAACAGAATGTTTTAGATGAATCAACAGAAAATATCGGTAAAAAGGTCTTTCCGGATTCGACCAGGCGCAGGTCCATATATGTTATCGGGAATATAAGTAGCTAATAAAAAGTACTTAATTGGTGCGGAGTAACGATTTTTGTTAAATTTTGCTCTATCTCGATTAGTTTTCGAGATATAGAATCTCTTAGGATTAGAAAATAGAAAATATGATACAATAACGCCATCTGCAAGTGAGTCGCAGAGAAAAAAAGCGGATTGAAAACAATTGTGTTTAAAATTAAAATTTTCGTTGATAACTAATAACTTTAGCTAAAGAACTGATTTGAACGATAACAACAACAAAAATTAGCTCAAATGAATTGGTACCCGTTTAACATACTTTTGAACTAATTTTTTTAATGGGTGTATTCTTTTGTAATTATTTACCATGTAACAATATAAAACGGCAAGATTAAGTCAAAAATACGACTTAAATTAATAAACAAAATAATAAAATATTTCAGTGACGGTATTTTCAGGATTAGTCTATTTTAATTACATTGGTAACGGTAATTTCGCGACAACGACATTTTAGTTATTTCGGTAACGTTATTATCAGGGTACTGGTATTTTCGTTATATCGGTAACGGGTTTTTACCAATAACGGTCTTTCAATTCTTTCGGTTAGGCGATAGTCAGTTGAAAGAGTTTTGAATCGATAACTGTATTTAAGCGGTATTGCCTTCCAACCATGATAAAAATTAAGTAAGTAAAACTTACAATACATAGAACATAGAGAGCATTTTAGTATATGAAAAATAACGAAAATTTTCGCTAAACTATTGATACTTATCTTCAGAGAGCTAACAAAAAATTTCTTAAAATACTGAACACTTTTATACTTTTAATGAAACTACTTTTTTCATAAAACCTCTTCATTGAGTGAATTAAACTTTTTATAAATAAAATAATATTTTTCATAAAATTTTATGAAAACATGCATTAGGTTATTGAAAAGTTTTAATGGACTAGTTTCAGTGAAACTTTAATGGTTTTATGCAAAAATTGAATTAATAAAATGCATTGAATTTTCTCAGTGTATGCCAAGAAACACTTCATTTTAATAGCACAAAAAGGGGGCATTTTTAAATAAACACTTCTAAACCCCAAGCCCTCATTTCAGATTGGCATTAAAATTTTTCTAGCATTAGTTTAAAGCTGAAAATAGATCCCTCGGAATCCTATCATATTTTCCGGAAACCAACCCTTGCTGAAGATATTAATTAAATGAAGAATTTAATTAAATGTATAAACAATATTATTAAAAGTTTTGCATTAAATAATGATTAAGTTTTATTTGTGGTTTTTACAGACGATTATATATAAGAGTCGTAAAAAAAAACGTTCCCTTTTAATTTGTTATTTATAATATTATTTGGATAAAAACATGTATTAAAGAATATTTATAAATAAATAAAATTTTATCTATCCGATTTTTAACTCTTTCACTAACATTGTACTGTACAGTGTGTACATTGTTAAACAAATATAAAAAAAAATTATAATGCAATAAAATTTTATATTTTTGTTTAAATACATTAGGATTTTGGCCATTGAACAAATAAATTATGTTCTTAAACTGTTTATCAGGGCAATATAGTCGCGATATTTGTTGACAAAGTCCAATTTTTTTTATCAGTCTTTATCTCCAAAATAATGGGCATTTGGTGTTTCTCCTATACTAGGATATCGAAAGTTGGTACGTAGCTTCACCTAATGACTAGAACAAAACCAAACTAGTTTAGTACCGTCATGATGCTTGTTAGGAAAAGACTCATATCTTAAGTAAACGCATAAAAAGTGTACTTTTTAGACAGTAGTTGTATCTAGGTAAGAGGAATAATTTATGCATAAACTTATTCATTTATGACTCGAGCTTGAATATTTATTTATTGAATTACAACAAATAGGTCGAAGTAAAATAAGCACTTAATTATTACTTATTCATTTATTTTGATTTATTTTTTGATATTGGCTCTTAACCTACTTTATTGGTCCATATCGCCTAAAGTACAAAGAAAAATATTTGGAGGTATAAATATGATTGCAAAAAAGTTTAGGATTGTTTGAGGGTTAAAGGCATTTTTGAGGGTTAAAAGCATTTGTGCTAATAAAACTAGCCTTCAAACCTTCTTTAATCATTGATATATGAGGCTATTTTTTTTTTGCCAATAAAGACCCTCCTAAATATGAGCATCATTAAAATTTCAAAATTTTTTGAGCCACTTGTGAGTCATTCATGATCAATTTTTGAGTCATAGTACGTGAGTGTTGAAAATTTTTTCAATTAGGCTCATAAATAAAAGTCAATTATGATTATTTATGATTCCAAAATTTGAGATGTCGAAAAATTATGTTATTTTACAGTGATTTATTTACGAGTCAATATTTCTGAGCGCTCAGAAATGTGATGTTTTTTTAATTAAAATTAGAACAAACTTTTTTTTTTAATAATTTAAACAACTTGGGTCCAACTACGATTAATACAAAATGAAGCAAACTAATTAATATAGGAATTTTATCGAATAAATTGGCATCATTTCCTCAGTTTTTCTTCTTTAGTTTAATGTGATTTCCTTTAAAAATATTTGTAGTATTAAAAAACTATAGTTTTGTAGGCACATTATGCCTTTTTCGATTTACAAGATATTTCATAAAAAAAAAATCAAATTAGATTTATATGGTTTTTTCAGGAACGTAGCTATTGTGTAATTCTATGGAGAGGTTTATTTTATTTAAATAAAAGTCCTGGATGCATTTCCAACGCTGTTTTCTTAGTTACAAAATATCTATTTGAATTTATGGCCGTCGGATTCAATTTGTTTTAATTTACCGACGGTAAAATCAACTTTTATGTTTTATTAAAAAATCATGATTAGCAAAAAAAAAATATCGAGTGAATATACGATATATTGACTTATCTAATTTTATCGTAAATTTTCTAAAAAAAAAATACTTCACTTCCGAAATTTCTATTGAAAATGACTCATGTAACTAATAATTATTTAGTTTTTATTTATCTATCCCTTTACATTATACCACCACTGTTGTAAACAAAACGCCGCAGTATTATAATGGTATTATATCCAAGCAATATATTAACAGATATACAAGCATACATACAAACATATTCTACATTAATACTCTTTCTACACTGAATAAACTCCCCGAACAGAGCAGAGCCAGTGTAACAACTAACTGCATTACACAGATAGAAAAACAGCCATCCAGACATACATACTTACAGACCAAACGACAGATAGACAGTCAGACTGCCTGGCATATTCATTCAGTCTTTATAGAAGGAAATAAATTTATTCGTGTATAAAATACAAAACAGTATTATCTCAGTATAAATGACATCCCTTCGAAATTAATCCTTAATTCCCTGTATTCATTCATTTATACATTTTGCATAATCCCTGAGATATGAGCCCAATAAGACTTAATATTTATGTTAGTATAAATGTAGATGTGGAAGTGTAAGTGTGTAAACGCGTAAGAGTGTTTATGTATGAGTGAGTAAATATACAACAAATTATTTTGAAATTAAAAGAGAAATTTATTTAAAATGTTTTTTAAAAAGATTAAAAGACTAAAAGAGTAAATTGTGATAAAAAAAAAATGAAGAGTATATGAAGTGAAATAGTGATAACATGTATAGCGTACATGTGATAAAGAGAGAATGTATGTGTAAGAGAGAATAGTTATAGGAAAAGGTGGTGTTTAATTTTTTTTTTTAGCTCCCCTTTTTATATCAATTATAGTAATTTGGCTACCACATGTTGCTTGCATTACTATGTAACATTAAATATTTCCCAAGTGCGACTGTGTGTGTGAGTGACTGAGTGCGTATACATGTTTAAGAGTCTTTTATAGTGGTTTCTGAATGAATGGCTGATGAACGGCTTGTTTGTTAGTCGTTTGCTAAAGGTTTCGTTAGTAGTGCGTGAATCATGATAGAAGAAGGTTGGTGAGCTCTTTTTTACCAAAAAAATTAAAAATAAAAAAATTATATTTTTCTGGTGTTTATTCTTTGTTGTGTTAAAATTGCGTAAATTCTGATTTAGGCGGGATTATAAAAAAAATATATAATAATGTGATTAAGTATTTTAGTGTGTGCTGCTTCGGCATAAGTGAATATGTGTGTGTGTGTGTGTGCATAAGTACGTTTGTGTATTTAGGTCTGTTTGAATGTGACGGTATGATGGATTATAGGATTAAGTGATTAAAAAAGATATATCAAAATTTTAAATGAATTGAATAAGACATACAAATAAATATAAATGAAATAATTGGAACATGTTTAAATTAAAAAAAAATATATTAAAAAAAAGCAATTAAGACCTAATAAAATTAAAATTTTTTAATCCAAATCTTATTACTATTCAGCTTTAAAATTGAAGACAATAAAATAAAAAAAATTAAAAATATTTTATGAAATAAAGTTTATGCACTTAAGTGGAATATTAGAATAATTAAAAAAAAATATATATATTCTAGCACTAATTCAAATATATTTGAAAATTTAAAAAAATACCAATAGAAAGCAATGATTTATAAATTTTAGTGTTTATAACAACAACAAGTTATTACACTTCTTGTGAAGGTACATAGAGAGAATTTCTTGGACGAGTTTTAATGAGATTTTTTCACTAAACTAATTAAGTTTTCTTTACAATGTGAATGAATAATTTCTTAAACGTGAGAACCGGTAGGCTAGTTGGTAGCGTGCTGGCTTATCAGTGCGGGGGTCGTGGGTTCGATTCCCACCAGAGGCACTGGTCTGTTTTCGCTACAACGCGCCGAAGGCTATAGTAGCTAGTGCTCGGTTAGGGTAATAGTTTATAGTTTATAATTTGTAATTATATGATTATTAATTAATAAAAAAAAAAAATAATTCTTAAACTGTATGAGAAAGCTTCATAGATTTAATGAAACTATTTTTATGCAGATAAATCTCTAAGTGTATTCTTCTTATGTCCATTGTTAAATGCCGTCTTGTGACGGTCACAAGAAATATAAATATTTTAACTGCTAAAAATATAAATATTTTAACAATAAAATAGAAAATTAGCAGGTGCGTCTCCAGGGGAAGTGAATAAAAAAAATAAAAATATTTCGAAAAGTTACTTTTCTGTACGCTTAGATTCTTTGGTGCTCTACGGCCAAAAAATGAACCAGGCGTTGAAACATATATTTTTTAATACACTAATAACATATAAAATCAACCACTCGATACCCTCCACCACTACTGACTTCGACCAAACTTGGTATAGAAGATGTACATCATATATCTATAACCTTGTCCAAATGTAGGTCAGCTAATCCTAACAGCAGGATTTGGTAACAGTATAGAAGAATAATTTATAATTAACATATATTTTTTTAAATCTTTTAGAATACCAGTTTTTTGAAATACAGCGTTTTGAACCAGGGATTTTGCAAAAAAAAAATGTATTTTACAGTCAGAAAGTGAATTATTATTGTGTACCTTTAGTACCTTTAGAATGAGATATCAATTACTCTTGTAACTTAAACCTTTAAAAAAAATATATGGGCAATTATGTGGAACTACTTCTGCAAAATTTTTATTTATTTTTTTTCAATAAGTTATATTTTTATGTAAATCTTATTTTCTACTATATTTAGTATCTTCTTTTAGATTTTTGTCCATAACTTTGGCATAGTGGAATAAATTATAATTAACATATATTTCTTTGATATTTTTAAAACAAACTGCTTCTTCAAATACAGCGATTTAATCCTCGGATTTTGAATAAAAACTCATTTCACCTTTACAAAAAAAAATATTTTATTGCTTATTTTATTTTAAGCAGGAACAACAAAAATGAGGTATCAGTGAATCACGTAGCTCTAATCGTTAAAAAAATATGGACGACTAAGTACGACTTCTCTTGTTAACTTTCTGTTTTTTTTTTTCATATTTTAAAAAGTGATATTTTCACAACCGTTAGAGCTAACAACCGAAATCTTGTACGACGATATACTTATAAGACACTTACCTTCCGTACCAAGGTTGGTTGAAGAAGATAGAGGTCGAAAATTGGATATTTTTTAATGGTTTTATATGGAATGATTCAATAGACCTATGTACGCTATATTCTAATCTTAAAAAAAAAATATTCTCATTGTAGTTTTTTATAGTTTTTATATTTAATTTAAAAACGGAGTGGAATTTTTTCGAATATTTATTTTAAGAATATAAGTCTTCACATGTCAGTGTTTGTATCAGAATATCACACTGGTATTTTAAGTAAGTTGAAAATTTTACGTTTTTATTGTTATAAATTTTGTGCATGTTTAAAAATTTTTTTAAATTTTATTATTGTGCATAAACTACACATTCCAAAGAACATATTTTTGTATTAAAATTGCAAATCCATTAGAAATGTTCTTCAACTTCAAAGTTTAACTACCCACCAAAAGCATAGTAATGGCTACTTATTATTATATACATTACGTTATGGGTTATCAATAAGATGAGTTATCAATAAGAAACTTATAATGCATTACTTTCATACAAAACATAATTGGTGAACAATGTTATTCATCTTATTACTTCCAGGCGAAATATAATGATACAACATTTTTCTGGAAATCTATTTTTAGTTTCATTATAATTCGTCTTTTTTTTAAGCTAAAGAGTAAGGTGTTGGTTTTGGTATATCTTGAACGAAATTACATAGAAGAAAATGTTATTTAATCTTATATGCCTCGGTGGATTATGGTATAGAGGAGCGACGACTCGGGATCGATGCCCGGCTCAGCCATGTTTTAAAAAATATCAATAATATTTTTTATATTCGTATTTATTTAAAAATATATTTTCAGACCCATTATTTTTTCTTTCTGGTAATAGCTTATTATTCATACCCTTGTATGCATAAAGGTAACCCATTATAATTCATATTCACGTAAGGCTGCCAGTAATACATAATTCAAAACTCTTCTTAGTTTAAACGAGCTTAAGAACATTTATTTATTAATTATTTATTTCCAATATTTCGTCTCCAAATTGGATGACTTCTTCAGGGGACAAATATTACAATTTTAGTAATTTGTTCCCTGAAGAAGCACCCAATGTGGAGACGAAATATTAGAAATAAATAATTAATATATAACTAATCGTAAGCTCGTTTAAACTAAGAAGAATAAAATAAAAGAAGATCAAAGTAAACTTAACATTTTTTCATAAATCATTACTTTTGGGCATTTCATATAAAAAAGTTAGCATTATAATATAAATGGTAATAAGTCCAAACCTGTGTTTTGCTGGGTAATTTGCCAAATGCTTCAAATACCAAAGTAAAAAAAAATCTTCATATAAAATTTTATTATTAACATTACTACTGAAGAATTTGCTACTTTTTGCAGAACCTGTCTTTGGAATACTTATTTTGTAATAGGCTTAGTTTTACGAAGTCTAAATCTGGGAATTTAGTTTTTTTTTTGACCATTTGTAGTTTTTCAAATATTACGGTTTTATATTTACATTACATACTTAAATTTTTTATGCAAAAATTTTCTTATTTTCAAAATCTTTCAAATTTTTTTTAATGGATTTGCAAATTCAATACAAAAAATAGTTCAGTGGAATGTTTAGTTTACGCATGGTGATAAAATTTAATATTGTTTTAGCGTACATAAAATGTATGAGGCTAAAAAGATATATGGAAAATTGTTTCACTTGCAATACCGGTAAGATGTCCGGAAACAAACACCGACATGATTATGCCTAAGTGAAAGATAATTTAATGTAGATTCTATGATTTTGCCGTTAAATTTAATTTTTAAAAATTTAGCAAAATATACGCATCCACCACATAATGATATAAATATAATTATTTGAATGCAGCGCATAATTTAAAGACAGCTTCTGTAAAAAAAAATCAAATTCGTTGAGTACACTCAGGGAACTTCAGCTTTAAAAATATGTAGTTGTTTGGGTTGTAATACAGTTTCTTTATTTTTAATGTAAATGTCAGTTATTTGGAGAACAAATGAAATTTTTTACTAACCTTGTAGTTCATTCACACAGAGAAAAATTTAGATATTGACCAACTGAAATTCCGTTACTACGTCTTAAAGTCGGTGATTACGAATTTCAGACGGTTGTCACAACTTTACATTGGTTTTTATAACAAAGTTCGGTTAATTCAACAAAATTTTAGTTGCAACACCTAAAATATTCATAAATGTAATGTAAATATTGTAGTATTAACTGAATTTATAAGTTGTTACCATTATTATACACTTTTTAATTTGGTTGTCACTTTATTTCTCTGTGTGTTTAAAAAAACAAACCAAATCAAATGACTGTTTTATAGTTTTACATTCATTTTTTACAGTTGTTTTTTTTTTTTTGTTATTTAAAATAATAAAAAAATAAATGTTTGTTTATTTTTTACTGCATATGTGGTTAGTTTTTACTACAATTGTGGTTCATGTTTAAAAATAAAAAACAAATGACAATGTTAGTTAAATTTACTGAAATGTAAGTCGTCCTTTCTTAAAGTGAAATTTTGTTTTGTTTTTAACTCCATTTGCAGTGGTCTTTACCTACATAATATTCTAATTGTTGTACTATCGGAAGTGATTTTATTGTTTTAAGTATCTTTAAATAATAACTGTAATCATATAGTTAAGACATTCTCCGTCGGGTAATACTATTGTACAAGTTAACTGTTCGTAAAGGAGAAACTATAATTTTTAACGAACTTTAGGTAACTAAATCAAAAATGTTTACAAATTATGTTAAAGAACAAACAGGCAAAAAAGAATTGCAACATGGTTTTAATTTTTTTTTTTTTAGGAATTCAAGTGCATCAAATTTTTTTTCAAACAGAGAGAATTTTCTTTGTACGAGTCGTAATAAAGTTTGCAACTAACCCAATGAAGTTTTCTTAAGAAATTGAATGAAATATTTCATAAACTTTATGAAAAACCTTAACAATTTGTATGAAACAATTTTTTCAATAGGCCTATGCATTTTTTTAATAAATAAAATGAAAATATTCATAAAATTTTAAACTGCGTAAATACCAGGACTCTTCATAATTATGTTGCAAAAATTCATTGATATCATGCCGACAATTATCTCAGTGTTTGGTGAAATTTTAAGACTAACTTATGTGATGAAATGTTTTGAAAATATTATTTTTTTTTTTTAATTTTTTCAAATTCTTTAACTTTTTTTATCAAGAAAACAAGCATTAGCAATTTAAAATTTATGCAGGTTTTTGCTGTATTTTAAAATTATTCCGGTTTCTTAATAAACTATAGAGATATGATAATTTTGATTAATGTTAAACATTAACTCAACTCTGATATTAACATTAGAAAAAGAATTTAGTGTGATATTTTTATTTATTTATTTTTTACAATTATTTTTATTTATTTATACATATTTGTGTATTGTATTGTTTAATAATTGAAAATAATGTGAAATTGACAGAACATATTATATATCAATAAAATATTTATCCCTGAAGATGTTGGAAAATACACCAACGAAACGTCGGATGGACCATTAAATGAAATAATCTTTTTGCAGTTATATTAGTTTTTTGTTTTTATATACATCGAGATTATTTTTATGTTATTTTCATTTTATAACGAGCTTTCAACCTAAGTATATTTACAAAACTAAAGCAAATCAAACATATTAGCTAGGTTGATACTAGTATTTCGATCTGGCTAAAGATCTCATCAGAACCCGAAGTTTTAGAACAGTTAGAGCCTCCATAATAGGCAGAACTTTAACAAAAAACCTATTAATAATTAATTTTGCTCCATTCTTGTCTTCTTAGTAATCAAGCACGTGGTTAGGTCTTTTCCTAACAAGCATCATGACGTTACTAAACTTTGAAGACCAAAAATGTTCTATTTATATAAAAAAATTTTAGTTTGTACTCTGGCTCAAGTAATATTTTTTAAAGTTATATTAGTTTTTTGTTTTTATATACATCGAGATTTATTTATATAATAAATTGGACCTTAAATACCCGTTTTTAGACAAATCTAAAATATAAAAAATCAAAGCTTATTACCGTTTTAGTTTTGAAATAAAGGTAATTGTTCAACATGCCAAATCTAAAACTGATTTGAAAATTTTAAATCCTCAATATTATTAGAGGCAATTGTTTTTATATGTTTCCGTTTTTATTTTCTTGATTTAATTTAATCTCACCCGCAAATTACTGGTTTAAATTACTATTTTGATATTTTACCGATTTACATCGGTAATTTATACATACAACAAGATTTATTTGTTCAAAAAAATTAAATAAAAACAATAAAATATAAGAACAGTATCCCCTAATGTTATCGGGTTTTTAAAAGGGTCACAGCGGGTTTTATTTCGGCATGGTAGACATACTTATACCGTTATTGGCAATCAACCTTAAAACATTCAAGCAGGATTTTAAGAAAAAAACTTTTCTATTCGTTTTTTTCTAAGAGTATTGAATATACGGATTTTGTATCGTTGAATATACAGTGGGCGAAATTTATTTGCGCTCTCCAATGTTTTTGAACTTTAGCAAAAACGGCAAAAGCCAGGAGAATTTTAAAGACGATCATATATTCCTTCTTCGATTAATTACACTGTGCTCGAATTTGACACTTTTTTTAAACAAGCTGGGCACCCTACTGGTAACGCTAATTTGAGTACGCTGTATTTGCGGTTTAACATTTCAATACTAAAGTACCACAAAAAAATATTTTGTATATTTTAAATTTAATTTATTTTGAATTTAAATCAATCCAGCTCTGTTAAATATAATTTTTGTCTACTTTTTTCTCAGAAAAATTTTTTTTCTTAGCTCTATTGAATATTTTTCTACACCCTACACTCATAATAATCCAAGCATAAAAATACGAAATTATTGTCAAAACTACAAAAAATTTCGTAAAATGTACAAATTTTCGTTTATTTTACAAAAAATTTCGTTATTTTGACATTTTTTTGTAATTTTACGCATGGATTATTATCAGTGTATTGAATATACACAAAATAACATAACATTGTATTTCTTATTTGCAGAAAAAATGTTTCTGCTTAATTTTTTCATCGATATTTCTTATTTAGTTACATTTAATGAAAATGTGTGGAAAACGATAGAAAACAGAAGTTTTGTGCTTTAGTATCATTTTCTTTAATAATTTCCATATTTATTCAAGCATTTCTTCTTGTAAGTTCCTGCAAATGTCACCGTACAGGGAATCAAACTTTTTAATACTTTAACTCATTTTACACTGCCGTTGCTTTAAAGCAACAGCTACTTTTAAGACCCGATAATTTGGGACAGAGGGACAAACAATAATGAAATAAAAAGAATGTGATAACACACAGTCACAAATTTAGAAAAGGTTGAATTGCTTTGAACCGCGATATAAATTTTTTTAGCAGATTTTGTCTTGCTTATTCCAAATCTGTTTTCCAAATTTTTCAACACGTTATAATTTGAGAACACCGCGATTAAAAACGCGAAAATTGCGTTTTTAACAATTATTTAAGTTGTGTACACAACACATGTGAACAGCTTAGGAAATTTTTATCACTATGTAAAAAATCAATATAAAATCATAAAACAGTCATTTGATGTGGTTTGTTTTTTTAAATGAACTACAAGGTTAGTAAAACATGAAATTTGTTCTACAAATGACAGAAATTTACATTAAAAATAAAGAAACTGTATTACAACCCAAACGACTACATATTTGTAAAGAAGAAATTCCCTAAGTGTATAAACTTGAAAATTAAAATCTTGTTAATTTTTGTTATAACCATGCATATTTATAGTCAGTAGCCAAAAAAAACGGGTTTGACAAAATCCTTTTACGAATCGAAAAATTTTCAACAAAATGGCAACGATTTGGTTTTGAATATAAATGCATATTTTTGCATATTTTGCTATAAATGCATACTTTGTCATATTTTGTTGCGTATTTTTAAATTCAATGCATATTTTGTAAAAATTAAATTAACATTTAATTAACAATAAACAAATTGAAGCATTTGTAGCCCATAGCAAACCATCTAACCGTCATTTATATTGGATTTCAATTTAAAACCAACGCTCTTGAGCAATAAATCGATTTTTTAAAAATCCACAAATTTAAATTCTATATTTTTTGGATTTTTAGTAAATATTTTTAGATTTTAAGTGCATATTTCTTGGTTTTGAATGCATTTAATAAAAATATACTAATTTAATATAAAATAAAACTAACTTTTATGATATAATATGTAACGCCATGCCGTAAGGGGTTAACATTCATCCAACGCCTAATTAGATTTTCTTAAAGAATGTATTTTTAAAATAGACAAAGTACGTTTTATGCATCTTTTTATTAAGAAAAGTTGCTTTTTTTATGTGAAAAATAAAATAAATAATGCTATTTTATAATAATATACTTATTTAAGACATAATAAAAAGAAATGTTATGAAAAGAAATGTAATTTGATTTACCGGTATAATAAATCTAGGTATATGTCTAATTGCGTAATCTAGTGTTAACATTTTACTTATCTGCAGACAGATTTCCAAAAAAAAAAGTCAATAGAACTGCCGCACCCACTAGAAAAAAGCAGGCGGCATCTCAAATCAAAAACTGTGTGTTTGATCTGTGGACATCTAGGACTATAAAATGGTGGCATTTCTGTATTCTCTAATCAATTTGGTCATATAAGAATAGTTTAAGTCTTGCATTTTTTTTTCAGTTTCGTACTATATTACAATTTAAAACTTTACAAATCGCGTAATTCATATAAACTTTTAACTACTGTATAAGTTTTACATTTACTTTAAACTATTCAATCTGGCAACACTGTTTGCGATACACCTATCAGATGAATGATATGTGTATCCTTAACAGTATTGCCAAGTTAGGGGTTTCCCCTAGATTTAGGGATTTTTTGTAGTTTAAGGAAGTAAAAACATGATTGAAAGAGATAATTTTGCCTTTATAAAAATAAAATTTTCAGTTCGATTATTATTTTTGTCAAATATTTTGTATAATTTTAAACTTTTTTTAATTTGTTAGTAAAATTTAAGTCAATATACTGCACTTTTAAAATAAAATTTTAGATCTTGACTATGTAAAAAGTAAAACTCTAACAAAATTAGTGTACTTTAACGTTTTTATTCAAAGAATTTGAAATAAATACTAAGAAATTTAGCAGATTTTAGGGGGTTTTTTTGCACAATTTAGGGGACATTCTTAAAAAATACTTGGCAATATTGATCCTTGCAACTATTATATTGACAAATAATATTAACAATAGCAACAGACACCATCACACATATAACACACAACAACAACATATTGTATCCTTTTAAACTAGTACAAAACAATAAGTGAATTAAAATACAATCTTTTGCTATTAAATTGTGAATATATCACTCAACAACAATAACAAATGAATCCATCTATCCAGAGTAATAAACCTCACAGCAATTATTTAAAAACCTCTGCATATGAGAGAGAACATGTAATAATGATTTAGAAAATAACAACTTGTTTGAAAAAAAAAACACAAATAAATCTTTAGAATTAAAAAAATCATCAAAGATGACAAAGAGGGGTATTTAATAACTGTGGTACTTTTTTAAACGAAAAAGTGCGGATGTTAAAAGTAATTATGATGATTTACTTGTGTAATTAATTGAACAAAAATACTTATCCTTAATGTAACTCTCAAAGCAACATTTAATAAAATTACTTAAGTATTTATTACACTGTGCAACAACAGATAGTATTCTTAACGAAACCAACAGGAAATCAAATTAGAAAATCTATCAGTAGTCCAAAAACTCAGTTGTCCAAAAACCTTAATTTTTAGTATCCTAATTGCTGGGGTGAGACCATTTCCAAAAAAAAGTGACTCTATTTGGAACTTCAGCACTTTTTCAATAATTTAATAAGAATTTCAATATGATTTGATTGTTCTAAGTTCTGGACCATTTATTTTAATTCGCGTCCTGCTGCGCGGCCGCGTTTCGCGTAATGCGGCGCCACCGTAGTTCTCGTCTTACAGGCGCGGCCACGGCAGCGAATCGCAGAATTCGATATTTTTGAATTGGGAATTATTTAATTTTTTTGGGACTTTTTTCATTGGGAGTTGTTTCATTCTTTGTTGGGAGTTATTTTATTACTATGAAATAACTCCCAAATGTTGGGGCTTATTTCATTTTTTCTTTGGAGGTTATTTCATTATTAAAATTGGGACTAATTTCATTGTTTTGGGACTTATTTCATTGGGAGTTATTTCATTGGGACTTATTTCATTTGGGAGTTATTTTACGGTACCAAAAAGTTTACATTTTAACATAAAAAAGTTGTAAGTGATAATGTGTGTATTATATCAATTACAAAAGTAATTGACTATGATTTCTTAATCCACCAAATTTTTAATGTGTGTATTTTTGGACATGTTATTCTTGTGAAGCCAATATTTTACTTGACTAAAGAATAAACTATAGATTGGATACCATAAGATTTATTTCGATCATCAAACACCTGTGAGTGCTACTTTTCAAATTCGTTTAAATTTAGGTACCATTACTATGTTACATTGATTTAGGTACCATTTCGTGTTAAGTCAACATCCCCTATAAAC
Source organism: Delia radicum (assembly GCA_021234595.1). Lineage (NCBI taxonomy): Eukaryota > Metazoa > Arthropoda > Insecta > Diptera > Anthomyiidae > Delia > Delia radicum. Next base: position 125,815,561 of record CM037855.1, read on the forward strand.
TTAACAATTTAAAACAAACAACTACATATAACTCTAATAATAACAAAAACCTGAAATTGAAAGGAAGCCAGGAATAATAAAGAGTAAGAGATTTGAAAGCAAGAACACAACACACAAAAAAACCGAAACAAGGGAAAAGCTTTTAATACTGATGCTTCATGAAGGCTAATCTCTGTGAAGTTCACTAGATTTGTTAGCATTGTTTATTTGTTGTTAGCTGTTGCTGCTTCTGTTGATGTTGCTCCTGTTGTATTTTAAATCCCAGCAACCAACCAGACATACAGACAGACAGTCGTTACATAAGCTGTAGTAGAGATGCTGAATTTTTTTTTTGTTCGTTTCAAATATAAAAAAAATCTGGCATGCGAAATGACATTGTTTGTATGAATGTAGTACTCATTCATATTGTACTCTATTCGTAACTTAACTAACAGAACATAACAAACACCATTAAGAATTGTATGTGTGTGATATAATAATAAAAAAAAATATGTTGCTTTTAAAACAGGGATTTGAAGGTGGTAATTCGTTGCAAATCCAATTTTGATTTCAAGACCTGAAATACTTCATTATATACTTAAAGTTTCGACACGAACACAAGGTCACCTCATTAATTATACTATCACACATATTATTGATTATTCAAATTCTAAACGAGTGTCCTTAAAAACTAGGTAGTCCGAGCAAAACTCGCAGATTTTAATGAACTTTGATTATCTTGTAAAGGAGCAAAAAAAAAAAGAGACAAGTATTTATTTTAGCTGCGCAATCCCCCGTTTAAGGGTTAAAAAGTAGGGTTAAAAATTCACTTGTTTTTGTATGAAAAGTTTTCTTTAAAAAAACTATCTTGTAAAGAAGCAAAAAAAAAGGGTTAAAAATTCATTTGTTTTTGTATGAAAAATTGTCTTTAAAAAACTAGATTTATTTATACGCAGAGTTAATGTACTCAAGAAAGCAAAAACTTTTACACCAATATTGCCTATATAGTGGACCCAGAGTTGACACATTTTTCTGTTAACCTTTAATATAACTTTTCTTTTAACCTACCACTACCCAAAAAGCGGGAGCGAAAATGAAACAATTTTTTTGTTTTACACAAAAGGGGTATTACATTAAAAGCTATTATAAAGTTAAAAAAAAAAAATTAAACGTAATTGTTGCCCATTTCGTTCTAAATATTTTATTTTTTAATTTTATACATTCCGAATTTTCTCTATTATAACACGATATTTTATATTTACAGCTAGAAAGTTTTATAATACAATTTTTTTATAAAAAAAACTTTCTTACCGTGTTCGTGGGAGGGTTATGGCCTGCAAACAAGAGAAGTGTATTAAAAGTGGGTTGTATATGTAATAACAATGAGTACAACTTATTTATTATAATACTATTTAATGGAACTAAACATAGTATCTGAAATAAATTTAACCATGAAGCTGGTTTAACCTGGTTTTCAATAAAATTTATACCACGTAGTAGGCGCTTAAAATAAACAATATGTTTTTGTACGAAATTAATTTGTTCATTGCCTACTTTATGGGATATGGACTGAAATAAGCTTGCAGAGAATTACAAAAACTAATCCATACAAATGAACAAGTTAAGGCATAAATTACTACTTTTACCCAGACATAACTTCAGTACAAAAATCAAATTTTTTGTGCTTTTTCTCAGGAAATGCGAAAAATGAGTAAAATGAAAACTTTGAAATTGAGCGACAATGCACCTGTCGTAAGAGGTGTCCTATTGGAATCGTCATTTAAATCAGAACTGAATTTTTTTATTAAAAAAAATAACTCATTTAAGATTCTGTATGATGTTTTTTTAACAATACTACACTCAAAAGAAAAAGTTAATAAAGTCAGCAAAAAATTTTAGAAATTAAAAAATAGTTGCTAAAAGTTAATAAAATGTTTGCTGAATATTAGTAGACAGCAAAAAAATTTTAAATATTTGTAGAAAAAATATATTTTAGTTAATTTATTTGCTGAAAATCTGAAACAGTTTTTTATGATTATTTTAAAAATAATTTATAATACGTTACAAAATATAAAAATGTTCATACTCCCATACATTAATGAAATGAATGAATTTAATATCTGAAAATATATAAAATTAATTATATATAACAAAAAAAAAAAAAATTTTTAAACTTCTTACATCACAGCTTTTTTTTCAATTAGAAAAAGGAAACAAAAAAAATTGCATAAGATGTGTGTCCTTGTTTTTCGCTAAAGTCTGTCTACCTGAACGTATATTTGTTTGCAATTTGAACACACTACATTAATAATCACTTTAAAGATTTAGTTTACAAATACACAATGTTTATTAAATTTTAATACATTTTTTTATCTTTAATTTAATTAACAGACAATCTGTTTGACAAGACGGTGACAACACAAAATTAAAGTCATAAATTGAAAATAACATAAAAATAACCTCGATGTATATAAAACAAAAAACTAATATAACTGCAAAAAATATTACTTGAGCCAGAGTACAAACTAAAAATTTTTTATATAAATAAAACATTTTTGGTCTTCAAAGTTTAGTAACTTCATGATGCTTGTTAGGAAAAGACCTAACCACGTGCTTGATTACTAAGAAGACAAGAATGGAGCAAAATTGATTATTAATAGGTTTTTTGTTAAAGTTCTGCCTCTTATGGAGGCTCTAACTTTTCTAAAACTTAGGGTTCTGATGAGATCTTTAGCCAGATCGAAATACTGGTATCAACCTAGCTAATAACTTTGATTTGCTTTATTTTTGTAAATATACGGAGGTTGAAAGCTCGTTATAAATTGAAAATAACATAAAAATAATGTCGATGTATATAAAAACAAAAAACTAATATAACTGTAAAGTTTTTTTAATCCACATAAGTATTTACATTGTTAGCATTCTTTACTATGAAAAACAGATACAAAAATCTTCCATGGTTGATTTTTTATATATCTTACATGAGTTGTACTTTTTAGTATCATTATCGTCGTCTCTACTACATCTTTACATGCCGCGACAGATATAGGATTCTGTGTATGTCTTTCAATCACTGGCGGTCATCCACAAAATCAGCACAATTTTTTTTACCAAAATAAATTAGCAAAACATTGGTTCAAAACAGTTAAGAGCTGAATAGGTATAACTAAAATTTTGGCTGAAAACACAATTTCAGCAAAGAATTAGCTGAGAAATAGTATACTTGATTAACAAAATGCTTTACTAATTTTGCAACTAACTTTTTTTTTTGAGGGTACACGTTTTAGGTTTCACATATTCATACCCTCTCCTTTGTTTAGTTTGTTGTCGGTTTTTACACTATTGCTGGCAGAAGTCTGTTTAAAAAAAATAACGCGTATTAAACTTAATCCGTTAGGATATGTTGTGGTTACGTTTTAAATGCATGATTGTATATGTGTATGTGTGTTTGTAAATGTGTTATACAAAATAAAAGGGTAAAAATAAATAATAGTAAATAACAGTGGCGCTTTAACGAAAAAATAACACATATTCTTACGGTTGGCTGAATGAGGACCTTAGTTAATATAGACAAGGATATTGGATTGAAATTTCCTAAGCGTTTGCAGTCTGGACTAACGCTACGTTTTAGAGAAGAAGTCGTTTAAATTATCAAATGTTTGTGCCAATAGAATTTTTATAATTGCATTAGAATGCCTGATTTTAACAAGAAAACCACTACGTTGGGCGTCAATAAATATATTCTTTGAACTTTGTCAGAATACAAGGTATTTTATATAAGAAAATATACCAAAGCTGGAATTTATTATAAAAGATTACCAAAATTTTAAATAGTTAACACCACACCTTCGTATAGCATGGGAGCGAAATTTCTATATTTTTAAACCATATTAAATGTTTTCATTTCAAGGTCCAAATGAATCTAGTGATAAAAGAGATGGGTATATAAAGAAAAAGCATTTCGAATTTTTATAGATTTTTTAAACATTGGTCTCCAAAATCTGCTACTTAAATCCAATTTTGTTAATTTTTCATTATTTAATAATTCAACTACCGCCACTGTGTTGCCCCTCTAAACAAAGTGGTTGATAACTCAGCTTAGCTTACCACACTTTTATGTTCGCTAATTTGTGTATAAAACTAAAGAATAAAATATAAAAAATAACACTAGCAAATTTTACCACTGAAGTGTTTTATAAGGTGTAAAAGTAGCAGAAAAAAGCACAATTTAGTGTAAAGCAACTGGGAAAAAAAACTTAAAAACAATCCAAAAAGCCATACCAGCAACCAACTTAAGCTGTAGTTTAACAAAAGAATTACACACAAAAAAAAATTAAAAGTTAATCCTTTTAAATAGAAATCCTTAAGAAAAGAAGCGAAAAACAGCTAAAGAAAAAAAGGATAAAAGAAAGTTTTAACATCAGTTAAATATAACTTTTAGCGATAAATGTAACACGAAATCGAGTACTAATGGCTACGCTTTCAGACATGAACTTAAAATTTACATATCTAAAGACTAAAAAGAGACAATTAACAACATGTTTTTAAATATTTAAACTTATTAATAAATATTTTTAAAAGTTCACTTTTATCAGCATTGTGCTGGTCAAAGGGTCATGTTACTTTTTAAAAAATCATGTTGTTTGTGACTGAAACGAAACAAAATCTACAAAATCTGTACAAAAATTTGTTTAATCTCTTCACAGCCGCATAAATTTTAAATGTAATTCCTGAAGTTTAATCCCTCTTTAAATTAAGCGGCTCATCGTAAAGTATCATCATCGTTTGTCGTCTTCTTCATCTCATACATTGATGACAGTGCAAAGTAGTGATTGAAAATAACCCAGCAAAGTTTTTCTTAAACATGACTAAGTAAACAAATTTTTGAATAGCTAATTAAATAATAAATCAAATAAAAAGAATAATAATAATACAAAACGAAAAAAGCTTGAAAACATTTTTTCAAGGAAAAAAGAAGTTAAAAAAAATATTGAGATAAAAACAAATTCTGTTGAGGTGAAAGAAAATTTTTGGTGAAAATTGTTTTTGTTGTGATCGTGAAATGTTTTTCACCTCTACGTGTCTGGTGAAAAAATAATCAGGTAGAAACTTAAAAATTTAGTTGAAACACATTTTCTGGTAGAAAAAATAATATGCAGGAGAAAAATATTTTCTGACGTGAAAATGGCTGAGGTTAAAGAATATAGAGGAGGGAAAAATGAAGGTCAAAACCACTTTTTGAAGTGAAAAAAACCGTTGAGGAAGAAAATGTTTTGAGGTGCAACAAATGTTTGAGATAAAAAAAAAATTAAGTTGAAATAAATATTCGAGTTAAAAAAGATTTATGGAAAATTTTAAGGTGAAACAAAGTTTTACCTAAAAAAACTGTTGCGTGAAAACTGTTTTAGAGATGGTTATGAATTATTATTCACCTCTAAGTCTGTGGTCAAAAAATATGCTGAAATTAAATGCAGAATAATATTGAAGTAAAGCCAAAAAATTTAGGTGAAAAACACTTTGGAGGTGAAAAAATGTTAAACTTTCTTTGAAGTGAAATATTTTGATTAGGTGAAAAAGGTTTTGGAGTGAAAAACTGTTAGTATTATTGAGGTAAAAATTGTTGAGGAGAAAAATGTTTTAAGGGGAAAATAGAAGAAGTGAAAGAGGTGAAAAGAAAGTTTAAAAAGTTTCAAATACTTATATATAAATTATTGAAAGTAAAACGATTTTGATAAGAAAAAAACTGAAGGTGCATAGTATTGCTGACCAGAAAATGATTTTGATATGATAAATAGTCAGACGCTAAAAAAAATTTTAAGTGAAAACAATTAGGTGACAAATCAATTTTTGATGATTATAGAATATTATTCACATCTACATAGGGAGAATTTTCTTGGACTAGTTTAAATGAAAATTTTCATTAAACCAATGAAGTTTTCTGCACAAAGTGAATGAAAAATTTCTTAAACTTAATCAAAAAAAAAAAAATGTAATTAATTACAAGCTTTATAATTTTTATATAACTATTTTTAAAAATTTTTTTTATTATAAAATTTGTAATAAATAAAATTAAGTTTTTCATACAAATTTATGAAAAACAGCATTAGTAACTTAAAAGTTTCAATGGAAGAAAAAGGCTTAAAAAGAGTTAAAAGCTCTGCTTTCATATAGTAAAGATTTTTATGAAAACACATTAAGTTGTTAGAAAAACACACTAAGCTGTTAGATCTAATGCAAAAATTCATTGATATCTGATACTTCGTTTAATGCAGTTTTCAGAAAAATAATATCCTAAAATGTAATAAAATATTGTGGTGAAAGGCAGTTTTGAGGGTAAAAATATTTTTTGAAGTAAAAAAAAACCCTTATGGTTAAATGAATTTTTGAGGTGAGAAACATATTTTGAGGTGAAAAACATATTTGAGATGAAAAATGTTTGGGGTTAAAAAATTGTGTTGAGATTATTGCTGGGTTATTTTTGTTAACAATCATTTATTTAAACTTGAGACAAATATAAGGCATAAGGTTTATGATTAATGCAAATACGATATAAAAAAAACGAAATAATCGTTCATTGATTCTTATTCATAACGAAAACGTTCAAAATCTTTATACCATAAAATATAATCAACCTTTCACCATGTCAAGCATTATATGCAATCCATACGAATACCAACCCAATCCATTTGACAATCATATATACCCCAACATGTCAGTCAATTCTATAAGCATTTGAAACTAAAAGCACTTGTCTTAAAGGATCAAATTTCATCCACATCAATAGGAAATTACAAAAAAAAAAAATAAAGTATAATATTAATACTTCTTATACAACGTCTGCATGCAAAAGCAAATAACCCTGTATTGAGCCGTATATTATGGCCTACTTTAAAAGGTTATCATTAGTTATAAACGACAAAAACAGTAAAAAAAAATGTGCAAGTATTTTTCAGAGTATTTTTACTTAAAATAAAACACGCGCGCTAACACTCTTCAATAATATGTTTTGCCTTATTGATGAAGGTTAAGTTTCACTGTGTATAGAAGATGAAAAAACAGAAATCTTAACCTGCTGCATTTTATTTTCATACGATTGAAAGAAAGAAATTAAATCACCAGCTTAAGTTTTTTTTCAGTTTTTAAGCGGAGAATGTCAATTGCGTTGTATCATCAATACTTTCGTACCAAAAAAAAAAAATAATACTTAATACAACAAGAGAGCTATTAACTTGCATTTAAACATTGTATTATAATGATACTTCGCTTATTTATATTTATTTTCCCCACAATTCCTTCTTATTTACTGACTAACATCCACCTCTCTCACCAAGTGAATGGCTAAAAAATTGAAAATATTTATAGGTAAAGAGTATTATATTAATCAAGGCATACTCGTAAGCGCGGTATGTGTGTGGTGGATTTTAAGACGGAAATAAAAATATAGTTTTGCGTAAAACAACATTTAAGAGAAGATTTTTTTATCAAAAAAGAAAGCTTTTTTAATCCTAGGATTTAAATTATTAAATAATTTTTTTCTTTAAAAAAAAAAACAATCATATTAAGGAATTTGATTTAAAAATAAAAAGCTTTTTTAACCGTAATTAAGATTTAAGAAAATATTTTAAATTAATTCATATTTCAAAAAAAAAAGCTTTTTTGGAAAATATTTTTAAAAATTAATAATATTGAATCTTAAATTACTTAATTTAGATACAATAATTAAAATATGATTTGATACTTTAAACAGCATCTCAGTTTTTGTGTTTTAAGATTTTTAAATTGTAAAACTTTAAAAAAAAAAAACTTCAAAAAATCACAGATTTTTCTAACTTAACAATACAAATCATTAAAACAAGAAGCGCTTTTATGGAAATTTTTCTTAAGTTTTATAATTTTTATGAAAATTTTGTTATTTTCTATATATTCTACATATTTTTAATCTTTTGTATACTGAGAGAATTCTCTTGACTACAGTAATGAATTTCTTCATAGCTTTAATGAAACTTGTCACTAGAACTTGTCCATTGAAACTTTTCATAGAATCTATAAAACAGGTTTCATTAAAAGCAATGTTTATGAAATGTTTGTTGAATTAATGAAAATCTTCATAAAACTAATGAATCATTCCGACAATGAAGAGTGTATGGAATCTATGAAGCTGTTCCATAACGTTTCTTAGCATTAAGAAGTTGTTTGAATTAATAAAAACTCTTCAAAAATGTCTTGAATAATCTATTGTAACTAAGCCAATAAATTGCTTCATATGATTTTTTAAACAATTTCTTAGAAGTGCAAAATTTATAAAAGACTTTATTGAAATTATAAAGCACTTTATCAAATATGTTGAACACTTGAGAATTAAATCTTAAAACTAAAGTTTGTAATGTATGAAAGTTGATGAAATTATGAAATTTTTAAGAAAAATAAAAAAATTAAGTCTGTGAAATAATTTTATAGCTGTAAAGAAAATTTTCATTAAATTTATGAACTTTTTTTTATGAAACTATGAAATTTTATGAAAAAAGTTTATAAAAAATTTTTTAATATTAATAAAATTTCTTAAACATAATGAAATTCTTCATTGAATCTGCGAAAAAATTCTATGAAATTGCTGCATAATTATCATTAAGGATAATTCTATCAGTGTATTACAAAATATAAACCTTTATTTGCAAATATTTTCATTAATAAACACAAAATTTAAGCTTTGTTTAAAAAATGGATCAAATTTTAAAATTTATTATTTGCAAAATTTGAACACCTTTGCTTTTCACATTGTAAAGCTTTTTTAAAAGCACATTTTATTGTAATAGAAAAATTGTGATAAATTCACATTTTGTAAATTTAATATCAGATTTTAAAAACTCAATTAGAAAAATCTAAAAACTGAAAAAAAGCTTTTTTTTTAATTTGACAAAAAATTGACAAAATTTTGCTTTTTTAATACCAACAAGAAAATAAAATAACTTAATTCTTTGGAAAAATTTTCAAAGAACTTCTTAAAGCGAGAAAATTTTAATTTTCAATTACTTCAATTCTTTTACAAGTTTTACTTTAAAAGAAATTTAATTTCAATAGAAAAATGATTGTACAATTCGACCAATCCAAAGGATGGAAGGAAAAGCAATCCAAAATATTTGCTTTAAAGGAATGCAAAATATTTGCTTTAAAAATTACTTCAAACATCTTAAAAGTTTTGCAAAAAAAAAAAGTTCTATTTTATTAAATACTTATTAAGATTCCATAAATTGACATCAGTGCTAAATACAAATATTTTTTTTTACTTTATATTGCTCAAATTATTTTATTCCGGCAAAAGTTTCAAAAATTGTATAATTTCCTGAAACTAAAATTTGAACTCCTGCTTTTTACAAAAATCTCCTAAAAGCTTTTTCATGTAAAATAAATTTAGTTTAGATAGATAAATCTTCATACTGATTGAACCAAAAAAGCTTGTGAGCCATTGTTTAGATAACTGTTTTAAATGTGAAAGCTTTTTTGTAGAACCCAAATTAATTAGTCAGGAATGGGTAAAAATTAGAGTTGTCAATTATTCGCCTTTCAGCTTTGTTCGAATAATTCAAATAATTGTTTTCGCTCGTTCGATCAAACGATTAAATTTCAAAAAATCTTCGATTAATCGATGAGAATAACGAATAAAAAAAATTATTTTTAAATAATATTTTTATTAACAACAAAATAAACAATTCATACAGACATACCATCTTCATCCAAACTTCTGCATACAATTTCTTCTATAGAACTGCCGCTGTCTTTCTTAATGTATTTTGCCATTGGACCAAGTTCGGCATTTTTGATGTCGTTGGATTCTCTTCCACTATATCGTTTTCAATGGTAATATTGTGGCTCTTACGCAAATAGTAAAGAAGTGAGGATGTTGTAGATCCAACAATTTTGTATACTTTAGGACACTTGGTGCATGTGACTTTATTTTTTTCATTTTTGTTCTTGGCGAAATACTTCCAAACCGAGCTCATTCTGAAAAATAATTACATAACTTAAATAAATTACAATACAATAACAACATTTTATACTTACATTGGTATGATTTATATAAATCGATTATTTTTTTAGCTTTTTATGTCTTATACCCGAGAGTGAAAAATTCCCTTTCTTGAAATTTTTTTAACGTTTGATTTAAAAACAAAACATCTGATACAATTGTTTGTCAAAGATGTGTTTAAACATAGTGATTAATTACAATCAGGGTTATGGCACATTTTGTATAAAATCTTTAAAAATTTATGAGAATAAATCAAATTAAAAGGTCTTATTTAATTTATTTTGTAATAAAAAAAAATGTTCGATTAATTGACGTTAATTAATCGATTTATTCGTTATTCGAAAATCGTCATTTTTAAATTATTCGAACAAGAGTTTGGTTTTGTTTGATCGATTAATCGAATTATTCTTAATCGACTGACAACTCTAGTAAAAATAGTATTCTTATGGGAATAGTAATATTCAAAAAAGTTTTCAAAATATCTAAGCTTTAATATAGATCTTATCTAATAAAAAGTAAAGCTTTTTTAAAGTAGGTACATTAAAACTTCTTCTTCTTCTTCATTTCCGCTTAACTCCCTGGGGAGCATAGTTCTTAAAATATTTGTATTTACAAATTTTAGTCATCTTAAACTTATTAAGAAATTTTTCAAAATTGCGAGAAAAAAATAGAAAAATATTTAATTTCGACAGCTTCGCATTAAAAAAAAAAGCTAACAAAGTTTTAAAGCTTTAAAGAAAAAATAAATAAAAATTAATTAAAAAGAAATTAAGCATGTTTTTATTATATAAATGATTGAATAATTTCATAAAATTTATAGATTCATTTATATTTCTATAGAGTTTTTGTAAAAATAAAACACATTTTTACCTGTTTGAAAATTGGTATTAATAAAATTAAATTTTTTTGAAACTTTTAAATAAATTAACGAATCATTTAATTTCACGACTTCGAGCAATCGTAAAAATAATGTTGAATAAATATTTAATATAATGAATAGATCAAGATTTCTCAGGCTTTATTTTTTCATATTATATTTTAATCAGAGATCCTTAATAACTGTTAAAGGATAATTTTAGTTTCCAAAAAATCAATTAAGTAGTAATACTGCCCCCTATATTACCCAGTAAAAAAACGCTGCTTACCAGCAAGCAGGTTTGTAAGGGAGTAAGCCAAATAGAATCCCTTACAAACCTGCTTACATATGCCATGATTTTTATATGGCGAATTCCCACTTGGAAGCATTACTTTTGGGCAAAATAAGCGCGGGTTTTAGCGCTTACAAAAAGCTGTGATTTCATGGCTTTCAGTAAAATCATATTTCATGTCTACATTATTACGATTAAAAGTAATAATATAAATAATATATAATTTATTTTACATAAAATTCTACAGACATTAATTTTAGACATAATATAATAATTGTTTTTACCGCACCTCGTGGTAGCTCTTCAGGAACAGTGAAACGACTAATTATTTTTAACATACTCGAAAACACCAAACACAATCGGAAAGCACTCGGGAAAACTGGTTAAGATCGTTTATAATCTACGACATGAAACTTTCTGCATTACAACCTGCATCCTCGTAAGGGATTAACGTAAGCTGCTTACAACCTGCGTCATTGTAAGGGAAAACAGTAAGCTCAACAAAATTTTTTGTTTATTTTTATATGAACAACATAATAGTAAGCACTTACTTCAGCGCATTTGTTTTATCCTGCTTCTAAAAACACGAAACTTTTTTACTGGGTACATACACGTATAGACTAGTAAAGAGGCATTCTTAAAGAATCCTTATTAAAATTTATTGGTTGAATTTTATCTAAAAAAAATCAACTTTAAAAATTAAAATTTTTTTAAATTTAAAAACAAAAACAACAATAATTTTTTAAGTGTTACTATAAAACAACTGATATTTTATAAATTGCATTAAAAATTATTAATGAATGAAATAACTGTTGGTTTTTAATAGTAATTCAAAAAAAAAAAAAATAAATCTTATTAATAATTGCCCATGTAAAAATTATCATATATTATCATATATGAAGTGTCGTATACGTTCGGATCCGAAAATTGATTCTATATGGCTCATACATGAAAATATATATTAAGTTCATATAAGTATTTGTTTATATTTTTTTGATTTTTGTTGTTTGTCTCTGAGGTCAGATTAAATTAAAAAACTATAAAATGATTTTTATTAGATTTTAAAAAAATCAAAAAATAGTTTTTATTTACTCGGACCTCAGAGGCAAACACCAAAGTTCAAAAACCATTCTATACAAAAACTGATTTCTGTTTGTCCAGCATTTAGTAAATTGTGTAGATTGTAAATATAAAAAAATCTATTAAATTTGAAAAAAAAAAAAGATGAAATTGTTTTTTTAATTATTGTTTGACAGAAATTTCAAACCACTTTATTTAATTTGAAAACAAATAATATGGAAGAAAATAAAAAACTCAAAATGATATTTTTTGTTATTGAGATTTTTAAATATACCCGATACCCTGTACACCAAAAAAACTTAGTGGTGAAGAAAATCGAGTAACCGTGTATATCAAATGTACTCATGAAACAAAGTTGCAACAAATTTAGCAAAAACTAAACTGAAATTGGAAATTTCCTCTGTAAAATAGTAGAACACTACACCACTATTTTAAATATAAATGAAACATAATTTGAAATAAAACTTAAATGTTTTTTTAGCGATTATATTTATGAAAATGAAAATTGTTCAAGTTCGAGGCTATACTCTATATTTCTTTATTAGGATATTGTCCTAACAAATAATCTATAATCTATAACAAGTGTAAAAATAAGAAGGAGAATAAAAACAAAAATCGTGTATTGTATATCTACCAAAGGTAGAGCTTGCACAAAACGAGCAAGTTTTCTATTTATTTCTGATCAATAGTGATAATCGATAACTTCGAGCTCATATATTAGTTCTCATTTAGTGGGATAACTAGGCTATATGAATGTTTGATGTTTGCATGGGATTGTCACTTCTTTCAAAACGTGTTCTGATGATGGGAACCTAGAAAACTCCCGTAATGGATCTATCAACACATTCCTGAAAGTACTGTCTTGTTTACTCCCCCTTTACATCTTGTTTTTAAATAAAAAAAACAAGTGTTAAAATAAGAAATAAAAAGGAGAATAAAAACAAAAAGCATGTATTGTAAATCTGCCAAAGGTAGAGCTTGCACATAACTAGCAAGTTTTCTATTTACTTCTGATCAATGGTGATAATCGATAACTTCGAGCTCATATATTAGTTCTCATTTAGTGGGATAACTAGGCTATATGAATGTTTGATGCTTGCATGGGACTGTCACTTCTTTCAAAACGTGATCTGATGATGGGAACCTAGAAAAATCCCGAAATGGATCTATTAACACATTCCTAAAGTGGTCAATTAATAAATTTGAAAACAAAAATTCTGTACATTATTTGTTATTACAATACCCTAATAAAGAAATATAGAGTATGGCCTCGAACTTGACTAATTTTCATTTTCATTGCACAATTAAAGGTCGAAAAAACAAAGTTTTGTTTTTTTAATAAAAATTATATCAAACTTGATTATATTTATAGTTATAGCGCTCATAAGACTTTTTAACAATAAAATAGTTTTAGATTCTGCGTCATAAAAATCTAACTTTCAACTAATTTAAGAAACAATAATTGCTTATTTTTAAGTCAATGATACATGACCAATAATTGCATTTTTCTAAGTAAGTCAACAATAAATTAGTTAATATATATAATCACTAGGGTGGGTCAATTTGTTCGGGACCGAAAAACATGACAAAGCGTATAGCAAGGTCGTAATCTACGGAAAATTCTAAAAACTTTCCCCAAAGAAACCATGGTTCTAAAATCAAAATCGAGCTTCCGTTTTTTTAAGAGAAAATTTGGTGCTCAGGAAATCCGAAAATAATGCTATTTTTTTTGGAAATATTCATTGCAATTGGTGAATAGTTGACCTGTAACGCTGGAAGAGGGCTTATTTTAAAGGAAATTTTCTCAGCTTTCTATATCTGTCCTCATTTATAGAAAACTATTTACCCAAATAATGGTTTTTGGAGGTTTATGTTAAAATAACAATAGTCAAACTGTTAAAAACCTAAAACTGTTACGATTTTTCTACCTAAAACTTAAAAAAAAAATATTTAACTAAATTGGTATTCAAAATTTAATTAAAAAAGTAATTGAACTTAAAATTGGTTAAAAGAAAATTTATTTAACAAAACCTAAGTCAAAACTGAAAATTTAAAAAAATATCTATTTTTTATTAAAACTCACTTTTTTATTTAAAAAGTTCTTCAACTTAAAAAAAAAATAAATCAAAAAATAACAATGAAAAATGTATTCAAAAAAATATATATATCGGCCAAACCGGGAATCAAACCCTGGAATCCTATGACACAAAGCACGACATAACCACTACACAACAGCACTTGTTAACTAATGCGTGCCGGCTGCCTAGGTTCGAATCCTGGCAATGCCCATTAAATTGATTTATTTTTTTGTTTGCTTTTTTATAATTTTTTTTTTTTTTAAATTTAATTAAAAAATATATATGAAAAATATTATTTTCCTCGTTTTTATGTTAAACTGTAATTAAAAAAAAAAAGAATTGTGAATAAAACAAAAAGATTAAAATATTTTTTTTTTCTTTTTTTGTTATTGAAATCCTCTTGTTTATTTAAACAATTAATTAACTTTTTATTTAAAAATTATTAAACTAAATAAAATATTAAAAAAAAAATATTGGCCAAACCGGGGTAACTAATTTTAGCTTCGACCTATAGCGGCAATTTACATACAAGATCTTTTTTGCTATCCATTCGTGGTATTCTTTTGCGGCTTTCAATAGTAACTGTAAAAATATCATCGCGATTACTTTCTATTGCACGCCGGGAAACATTGGTAAGCAACTGTACAAATCGCTCAGTTCCCTGAATAGATCATCGAATTCAATGTATTTCAACACATGTTCGTAGGGGATATTTGTAGTAAATGGGGGCTCAGACAAAATACTATCGTCATCTAAGTCAATCATATCAACATAGTCTGAGCAATCAAAATTTATTTTAGGTTTTTCGTAAGACGGATCCCAAAGATTGTTACGAAAATGCAAAATTTTCTTAATGCATCTCTCACGCACGGATTTTCTGTCGTCGAAAAACATTGTCAATAAAACATTTTCCGGGTGAGCAAAGTATTCATTGTTTTGCACAACCTTATTAACATTCTCTCTATGACTTGGCGGTAAATATTGCGTCGACCGTATAAACTGAAATAAAAGTGCACTCCCGTAGATGACTGAGCTATAGAATTTCACATTAAAGTACATTGGCACATAAACTCTCATAATAAATTCTGTTAGTATTTTCAGGTTTTCCGATGGTGATTTAGTTGTTACATATAATCGCAAAATTCTGCTGGCTTTTGTTAATCATCGAGAGTGGACTATTGGTCCCGGCTTTATGTTGGCTAAATCTTCGGAGCAGAAACCATTTGCAACTGCATTAGCTATGCGATATAAATACTTTACGTCCGTCGAAAGTGTCTGTTTAACTTCAGTTTCTAATGGTGGTGTCATGCTTCCCAAAGAAATTGGTTGAAAATCTGTAACAACCTACGACAATTTTTTATTTTTTTTTTAAATAAATTGAAATTTATACAACGATTTTATAAAAGTCTAGCTAAAATATATATTTGCCTACCTTTTGCTGCTCGCAAGTTTCTATCAGCTTAGTCAAAATACCACTGGAAGTTCTAGGCCCGCTTGTGGTTGATTGCTCAAGCCCGGAGAACAAATGTCGAAATGGTAACTCATTAAAATGTAGCAAACAGACAAACCAATGTAATGGTCTTTTTAACATCGTCTCGAACCTTCGAAGTATTCCATTTTGACTTCCAGTATTAGTGACTTCACCATCGCAGCAAATCCCGATCAAATAAGAAAGGGATGAGTTCCTTTCCACAAAGAAGACGTAAATTTGCTTCTGCTTGGTCTCAGCGTTTTCAGCATTAACTTTTATGTGACCTAACAATTTTGTTTCTGGCTCCTGAACAATGACTATATATGGCTCTTTGGCTAGGTTTGTATGATACTTGCCTCCAATATTAACCCTTGATAAGGAATTATTCTTTCTGCCATTGAAGGAAAACGCTATGATATCAGAGTCATTGAACTGTTGTGGACGAACAAATGCTCTGCACTTCTTTTTTTCACTAGCGACTTTGGCTTTATCCATAACAATGAATTCCCCCACTTTGTCCTTAAACTCAATATCTCTGAAAAGAGCTGTTGCTAAGACCGAAGCTACTCTGTCAGAAATGCCGAACCTATCGCAAGCATTGCAAAATTCAGAGTAGTGTACCTTTCCGAGTATGGACCTCGTTTTAAAGGAATTTCATTTGCTGCTGTGTAGTGGTTATGTCGTGATTTGTGACACAGGATCCCAGGGTTCGATTCCCGGTTCGGCCGATGTATAAATTTTTTTTTTAATACATTTTTCATTATTATTTTGTGATTTATATTTTTTTTAAGTTTTTTAAATAAAAGCTTTTTAAATAAAAAAGTGAGTTTTAAAAAAAAATTATATTTTTTTTTAATTTTTTCGTTTTCAGTATTGACTTAGGTTTTGTTAAATAAATTTTCTTTTAACCAATTTTAAGTTCAATTACTTTTTTTAATTCAATTTTGAATACCAATTTAGTTAAATATTTTTTTTTTTAAGTTTTAGGTAGAAAAATCGTAACAGTTTTAGGTTTTTAACAGTTTGACTATTGTTATTTTAACATAAACCTCCAAAACCATTATTTGGGTAAATAATTTTCTATAAATGAGGACAGATATATAAAGCTGAGAAAATTTCCTTTAAAATAAGCCCTCTTCCAGCGTTACAGGTCAACTATTCACCAATTGCAATGAATTGCAATGAATATTTCCAAAAAAATAGCATTATTTTCGGATTTCCTGAGCACCAAATTTTCTCTTAAAAAACCGGAAGCTCGATTTTGATTTTAGAACCATGGTTTCTTTGGGGAAAGTTCTTAGAATTTTCCGTAGATTACGATTTTGCTATACGCTTAGTAGGCAAAAAAATTGACCCACCCTAATAATCACATATGAACACATATAATTAAATTAATGTCATATATGGACCTTTTGTTTGCATGTATGAACCCATATATTTACACAAATCACATACATCTTCATGCATGCTGATATATGGAACAGTATATGCTCATACATGTTCACATATATTATCATATATTATCATTTTCTTCTGGGCGTTTTGCTTAAAAATCAAATACAAAAATACTTTTTGATTTTTTAAAATTAAATTAATCTCCTTGCCATTAAAAGCTCTTTCTGTAAGGTAATTTTTGGACACACTTGTTACCTTATTTTTTATTTTCTATCACGTATCCGAATTTCAATAAGATCGGAGAAAATCCATTGGGAGATTTTCCTTGTAAGAGGTTTCTTTAATAAAATGAATTTAATAATTTCTTTTCCAAAAAGCTTAATAGTAAAGATAAGTTTTTGCCACAACTATCTTAATTTGTTGTTAGATCCTTTAAAAATGTAATTTTATAATTCATTAAGAAAATGATTTTAACTACTGGATATAATTTTATTTTTTTGCACAAAAATCCGTTTTTTTTGGAAATTTACAATGTATTTTTGAAGAGCTCTTTAAAAATTACTGTACTAATACACTTACGTATTTATACTGAAGCATATATTGACATTTTAATCTGTTTTTTTTTTACTACTGCTACTGCTTTGACAATAGTATTGGTTTTTGTTGTTGTGTAAAAAAAACAACAACCATATCCTTAAATCAACTAAATGCATTTTTATGCAGATGTCAAATGTAGTGACAAAAGAAATCCTTCAGAAGAGGGGTAAGTTTAAAAGAACAAGAAGGGCAAGTAACTCTAACAAATCTTATTGTGGCTTTTAATATACAATAGTACTACCCGACAAGCTTAAAGTCAAACATATACATACTCACACACATTTAAACGAAATCAAGGACTCTTATGATTTGGTTAGTATGTGTGACTTTTTTTGTTTGCATTTAGAGTCATTTATACAATATAATTTTATTTGTTAGAATTTGCTAGGATATGTGAGTGTTTGATATTTTTTTTTTTTTTTATACAAAAATTATCCTTAAACTTAATCCCTTTTTTTAGCTTTAAATATGTTTAACCCTTAGAAAAAGATGTTGAGGTTTTTATACAAATAAGAATTTTTATAAAATGTATCATTAGTTGCACAAGGATATTGTTACTTTTTATTATGCAATTTATTATATTATTGTTTTAAATATTTTTTATTAATTCTTTTATGCTTTATTTTGTTTCTAATCTTTATTTTACAAACTAAAAAAATTACATGTTTTCTTTTAAATCTTTTATTATTGGATTATTTGTTTGTTTTTATCTTTTTGTTTTAATATTGCTTTTTAAAACATGTAAAGATTACTTAAATATCTTTTCTTTTTTCAATGAAAAACATGTTGTTTAAAAAAAAATAATCTTATGTTATTGTTACACTCAAATATGCAAAATGGTAAAAAATTAATTGGTGATTTTATAACAGAAATATGGCTCGGAGAAAATGGTTTATTTTCTTTATGAAAAACTTTAACAACTTTCATCGTTCTCTAAGTTAACAAATTTTAAGATGTTTAGCATTTAGAAAAATGTCCTTCATATAATTAAGTTTAACTAAACATGTCCAAGAAAACTTCCCCCAATTTTTACCTTTTCCATTTTTATTTTCCTTCTATAAAACACATTTCATACCCTCAATCCCTCTGTGTAGAAGGATACTTACCAGTTTGACGTACACTTATCAAAAATATTCTTAACATAAAATATATGTTAAGCTAGATTAGCATGAATAGCGAAATCGATAGTGCTGTCAGTCAGTTTCTTGAAATTCAAAATAATTCGCCAATAAAGAAACTGGATTTTCAGTTTTTGGTCAAATTTTTATAAGACGTTTGGTACGATTTAAATTATAAAGGCCCAGCAAAAATTTTCATTCAAATTAGTAGCGTGTTTGGGGTAGTGTGGTATTAAGTTAAAGTAGTTAATTAATTTTTTTTACAATACTACTTTTGTTGAAAAATGAATTGCTACTTTTAACTTTTAACTATATATTATATTATTTGACGTAATTTTGTATTGTATTTTTATAACTGTTGGAGAAATTCATTGAACATTTTTATATTCATCTTTGTGTTTTGTTTAAAAAAAAAATATTTTCGTTAACATTTTTAATTTGGGTAATACACAAAAATATATTTTGTTCACATATATTTTGAATGACGAACTAATATAAACAACAAAATTGGAAATATTTAAAATACGAGAAGTTTTGTGATTATATTCAATTCAGGGTAAAGTTTCAATAGCACTTTTTTAATTTGTTAACTAATTTAAGAGACGTACCGCAAAAATACATCAAAAAAAATTATGTAGCCAGATGTAGACGAAGTGATTTGCTAGAAGCAATAAACGATGTCAAAATATCTCGTAAAAGGCAAAACTGACTCTCATCGCAATATCTGTTTTAGCGAAATGACATGAATTTATATTTTAAGAATTCCGTATAAATTATGCGCAATTTTGTGATTGAAGTTTGGATAGTCAAAATTATAAAAATTTTTGTGATAATGCTCAATTTGGGGTGAAGTTTTAATAGTATTTTAGAAGGAATTATTAATAGCAATTAAAGCAATGTTAGAGAGTATTTGTATTATGCTAGCAGAATAATTTGTAACTGTGTATTTTTTAACTAAAGTTTTAATAGTATTTAAGAAGGAATTGTTAATAGCAATTAAAGCAATGTTAGAGCGTATTTGTATTATGCTAGCAGAATAATTTGTAACTGTGAATTTTTTAAATAATTAAAGAGACCGCAAAAATACATCAAAAACAACAAAGTCAGCAATGGACAAAAATGATTAAAGGTAGTCGAAATAAGAAAATGGACGGCATATTCGATCGTACTTCAAAATCTATTTATTCCTCTGACGACTCTCATCGTCCGGCGCAATTGGTTTAAAAAGAGGTTTCTGCATAATTTGTTTAAACGATACGCATAAATTAAATTTAAAGAATTCCGTTAACTGCAAACAATTCAACCGGTTTTACCGGTGTAAATTGTGACTCAAAATATTCGAATGAAGCTGTCTATATAATAAATATAAATAACAGTAAAATTCTTTATCTTTTTAATTCTGGCACTTGTTTATTACCACTTCTCCCCCAAATTTCTCACTTCACCCCAAAATCTCTCTTTTCAAAAAATGCAAAAAAATTCAACTAACAAATGAGTTAGTTGACAAGTTATTTACTTAGACCACTAAGCACTTTTTAAGATGTGTCTATTGAACGACTTAAACAACGCGTTTGTGTTTTCTTTAGAAGGAGTTAGGAAAAGTATGTTACCATTTAATCCTAAACTCCACAACATGCATTTCGTTTTAATTCACAGATATTTAGACTATGACTTCATTGTATAAGTAATGAAAATTTTCGATTAAAAAAAAATTTGAAAAACAAGTTTTTCTTCAAGGTTTTTTTTTTGCAAATCTTGTTTTCCTCAAAATTTTTTACGCCAATTTTTTCGGAAATTTTTTTCCAGCTAATATTTTTTTACAAATTCTTTCTTTATCACAAGATTTGTTTCATTAAGTTTGTTTCTAAAAGTAAAATTTCATCTCAATAGGTAGTTTAAACTAAATTTACAATTCCCGACTAATATGACAATATCATATTAGATTTTTGGACTTGAGGTAGAACAATATTCTAACTAAATAAAAAATTGTTGTATTTTTATTACAAAAATTAAAACATTTTTGAACAATTAGCATACCACGGCTCTTCTCAACAAACACCGTTTGTTGGGATATATGTGGTTTTTACAAATTGTAATACAACAAATACACATACATACATGTACTGACATACGAAGTATATCGACATATAAAATTGTTATTTTTCAAATAGTTTGATTTTATAACTAAGTCATACAAAAAGATTCTCATAGAGTTTATTTTGTCTGTTGTATGTATATCTCGGTTTAAGTTAAGCCAATTTGCTTTTTATATTGCAGACAACTGAAGATTTGGGTAATGCCAATGAAACAGTTGATCAAACTTTTTTAATATCAACAAATAAAATCTACTATGACAATATCATATTTAATTATCTACCTCAAACAAAATTTTCTTATCCTAATAACGTGTTTTTTAATGTTTTTTTAAATTGATTTTTGATTAATTTAGAGCAATTTTTACATAATTTATAAAACGCTTTTGGATTTGAAGCAAAATTATACCCCAAAATCATGTATCATTCTAATACCTTGCTAATCTGTGTATTCTTTAAATCCTAATGTGAAAATCAATAATCCCAATTCGCAACTGAACAACGTGAGGAAAATTTACCTTTTTTAAGCAAATTTGCCTACAGCCCACAGTTTTAGACAAATTTGAAATAAGTAAAATGTTAAAAGTAACTGACTAAACTTCAGACCGAATTGTCATAGGCGATTTTTGGGCGAAATTTCCCATGAGGATCAATTTTAAATTCATTCAGATATTTTTTAAATTTTAATTTTTTCAAATTAGTTTATAATTGTGGGCTGTAGTCAAAATTTGCTCAAATTATCCCCACTGTGCTGTATACTGTATACGTATGTTGGATGATAATGCACCGATTGAGGGTTAAGCACATATTAACGTAATAGCATTCTCTCAAATTCGCGTTTTTTCGAAAAATGATGACCGCCATATTTTCTGTAATTGTTGTACTGTAGTTACCCTATGGGGAATGAGGAGTCAATTGTCCTAAAAGTGACTGGTTACAGAAGGACTTATCACAGGACTGGTATAATTTAATACTGAAGTATGTTAAGCAGTGTCAACTGTCTTAAAATTACCAATCCTGTGACTGGTAAAGGGAGGACATACCACTTAACCAGAATGCTTATTAACAAGAAAAAGCCAGTTGTCCAGAATTTTACCCATTGGAAGCTGTTTAGTTTTCGTTTATTTTATACGCCATGTCCCTTTTGCGACAGTCTTGTGGTATCCCCATATTTGGTTAGTCCTGTGGCATGCCACTATGTGGTTTAAAGAAGGACAAATGACCCCCTCCTATGACAAGCCAATGTTAAAGTTGCCAGTTGTTTACATAAGGTAGGGTTTAGCAGAGGACCGGTCTCTGGCACAAAGGGCCCGATCCTGTGGCACACGCAGAACCGGTCCCATTCCCCATACGGTATGTATATATTGTTAAGAGGAATAATTAATACTAAAACTTATTAATTATTATCGATTGTTTTTTAACGCTCACTAAATATGAACCTATTTTGTGACATATCGCCTAAGTAAGCAACGAAAAAATAAATTTACAGAAGAATATATTGTTTATTTTTCGTGCCGAATGCATCGTACAAATTTTATTACAAAAAACTTAGGCCAGTGTTAAATACGTTTTAATTTTTTTGTAAAATTACTTGTCTGGCTTATGTTTTGGAACCCACTGTGTCTGCTTATTTTAAATACCATTAAATAGTTTAAAAATTAAGTTCAAAGCTTTAATATCTTTGCGGTTGTTGTTATTGTTTTTTTTTCATATTTTCTCAAACAAGAAAATCCATTAAATATGACTAAATAGGAAAAAAATGTAATATGTTGAAAAACAATAGAATATGAGCATAACAGTTGCAAAAAATAATAATAAAATGAAATAGGATTAAAATAAATAACAATGTTTTAAGACGAGGTGACCCACTATATTCAATATAAAACCAATAAGAAGAACAACACCTTAAAAGGGCTTTAAAGCCAACACTCACGTGAAAGTGGTATTTTACATAGTTTTTAATAAAGTGTGGAAAAAAAATGTCACTGAGAGAATTAACCAATGATGCGAAAATATTTCATACTAAAAATGTGTGAATAGGGCATAGATCTTCTTCATATTTATCTTGTAGAATACATGAAAATAAAGCAAGACTTGAGGGTTTAAGATTCATTTAAATCATACTCCCGTTGGGCGCCAAAATTGGTTTAGCTTCTAACTAATTTTAGCATAAAACTAAAATCATTTTAAAACTGCTGACTGATTATGTGGCATACAGTTTTCAAAACGATTTGATTTAAATATCCTGCACAGAGAGAATTCCCTGGACGAGTTTTAATGAAATTTGTTTACTAAACTATTGAACATTTCTTCACAATGTGAATGAAAAATTTCTTATATTTCATGAAAAAGCTTCAAAGCCTCAATAGTTTCATTAAAGCTTTTAAGCTTTAATGAAACTATTTTTAGTGAAACTTTTTCATTAGTCGTACGTATTAGTTTTAATGAATAATATGGAATTTTTCATTTAAGAAAAGTATCAACGAGTGCCAGTGACAATTCATAGATATAATGCTAAACTTCGATATCATGCAGATAATTCTCTCAGTGTGGAATTTAAAAACTTCGGCTTATAAAATGCTCTATTAATAAAAATTTGTCGCCCTTATTTAATAAAAAAATGTTCTTGTATATCTAAAATGACAAACATTATGTATAAAACCAAACTAATTCCTGTACAGTCAACATGTAAAATTGTCAAAAATTTACAACAAGTCAACAAAAAAAATTTTAATCTCTCTCTAATGTTTATAATTAAGACTTTATCATCATCATCACATGTGGTCCTTTTGTAAGAATACTTAACATTTAAAGGTCCTAAAACAAATATATAGAAAATACTGACTAACAAAATGTATTAACAAAAGTATTTAAATTGTCTTAAGGGTCTCTCTCTTTACAGACTAAAAGAACTTAACACGAAAAAAAAATGTTAAAAATAAATAAAATAATTTATCAACAACAAAAAAGCTTAAGCATAAACAAAAAATTATTTTACAACATGTTAGTAAAATCTTTAAAAATATATCCAACACGCAGAAAAAAATAGTACCAACCGAATTAAAAAGTGTATTTTGGTGATAACAACCAATTCGGTTAGTACAACCTCATTGAAATTTGAATCTGAATATTTTGGGTGTTGCAAGTAAAATTCGGTTGCATTAACCGAACTTGAAATGAAATGAATTCAGTTGGAAAATGACAAAACTTTTCTCTGTGTGGTTTTTTTATTTTGAAATAGATGGAGTTCCATCATATGTATGAAGTTTGTAATAAGAAAATAAACTTAAAACCAAAAAAAAAAACCCCTAATGATACACTTAAAAACATTCAAAGAAAGAAATTGGATTGTTTAAGAACAACAAATGTTGAATTAAAATTTCGTTCACTATTTTAGTTTATTTTAATTTGCTAAACGCCAACAACATTTTTTTTCGTTTCGACTGAATATTATCATATATGTTTATATATTGACATATATGGTTGTATATATGAGCATATATTACATGCTTACAAATGTATTACAAATTACAAATTTATGCAAATTACAAATACATTATTTTTAGATTATTGTACAACAACAACTCGTTATTTTATAAAACAATCCAAACTTTGTTGTTGCAATTTAAGAAAAATAATAGAAAAGTATAGAATTAACACCATTTTTCAAAAGACGAATAGACATAATCCTTGCATTTTGTATTTGAAACATTGTAATGGTTAATGTATCTAACAGACAGACTAATTTCTGTATCCTTAATGGACAGACTTTGGAATCAAGGATTCATAAAATAAAGAGCTGCTGTACTGTTATTAATGATAGCAACGTATCCCGCCAAATTTGTTGCCTTTTTTAACGTTAAGTTGTGTTACCACTAATTGACCATATTTTTTGTCCGTATCTGAATATGCGCCAATAGATTGTTTTATATACACAGAAAGAACTAAAAACGGGTTTCAATTAAAAAAATAGCTTGAATCAATTAAAATTTTTATTGAATCCGAACCTTTCATGGCAATGATAATATCAATTAAAACTTTAATTGAAAATTAAAAAGGAAAAAGGAAAAAAAGTTATAAATAACTTCTACAAAAAAAAAATATGATACTCACAAAAAAGTGTGTGAACGATACGTTGGTATGTGTGTTTTTTGTTAATGCTGTGTCTGTTTGTGTATTTGTGTGGGTGTGTTTGTTTTCTTTGTAACTTCTAATGCATTTGGTACTTTATACTGAAAATTTTCTATTTAAGCATGTAGTGTATAAAAAAATAGTTTGAGAATTACGTCTAAAATAGAATATGTATTTATATATTTAGAAGTTAATTAAAATATTAATTGATTTAATTAAATATTTGTTTAGAGCCAAATGTAATTCAAATCAAATCTTTAATTTGATATTTTAGGTTAATAACTTTTTCTCTGTATAAACATTTTTGGCCGGAAAGCTTAATTAAATCTTAAAAATTCTATTTGTAAATGTCTTTGAATGCAATTTTTAATCAATTTTGACAAAAAAAAAAAAATGTTACATTTAAAGACAAAAATTTTTGACTCCAAAGTTATTAAGACTGTTGGGATAACAGTAAGTTTATGTGCTCTAAAATTCGTTCATAAAGGATTTTGATTTCGAATTAAAATAATTATTTATTAAGGTGGTCCTTATATTTTTATTTTCGATTTTGCGAAATCATAGCCCAATTTTAGCTCGATCGGCTGAAAATTGCCGTGCCGCACACGCATTGAACTTGTGAGATCGCCATTTGGGCAAAATGTAAATAAAAACGCTCGTAACTACTCAGGAGTCATCCATACACTCACAATATTTTAACAGTAACTGGTTGTAATTTATTTAAAAAGTAATCAATAAACTATTTTTTTTAAGGAATATACCATTCATACCACAAAGAAATATTTTTTTTACTTATTTTACCATTCATTAAAAAACAAACTACACATAAATACTGTTTTTTAGTAACTGTTATTATTTTCATTTAAAATTTTCTGTTTACAAAAAAGTCTTGATAGTTAAAATAAAATCGTTTATAGATTTGGGAGTTTTGTAAATTTTTATTTCATTTTTGATAGTAAAAATAAACGAAAATCTTTAATTTTTATACGGATTATGAGGTAATATCTTAATAGTTAAAAATAAATAGAAAAAACATTCGATTTCAAATTAAAATGAGTATACCCAAAATTACACCAGACTTATTTGATTAATTTTGCTACACCTCCAGCTTGGGTTAGGCGATCGTCCCGATAAAGTTTAAAGCCAGGTAATTCGTATATACTATCGTTGACGTCAGGAAGAAACCACGTCTCAGAAACACATATGATGTCAATTCCGGATGAGGTGAAAAGAAATCTAAATACGTCCATTTTATGATTCAGACTTTGAGCATTTAAGTGTATGATTTTAAGACCTTGTTTTTGATTAGACAAAATTTTTAACATATTATAGATATTATCCTTAGAACCGTATATGTTATTAACTATCATGTTTAACCAATAGGAAAGCAATGCATAGCAAATTCATGTTTAAATTTAAAAAGGAGTTGTACATGATTTTAAGAGAATTATGTATAAAAAGTAGTAGTATAAAATATTTAATTGCAGTTATAGTTTGAAAAATAATTTTAAAAAATATTATCGATTTTAAGAAAATAAATAAAAAATTTCGACTATTCATAGTTTCGGCGAAAGAAATTAGTGTGATTATTTTGCGAACAAAAAAAATTACGAATATCATTTAAGCTATTGATGCGAATTGGTGTATCATCCTGGTTAACTTTGCCATACACAATACCACGCAAAGAATAAACAGATGCAAGTTTTTTGTGTTTCCAAAGTTTTATGGCTTCAATGTAGATTTTGAAGTTCCGAGGAGTAAGATTTTCCTTAACAGTAAATGGAGCGTTACTGTCGAATTAAAAAAAAGTGATTTGAGATATAATAACACAATGTGTGGAAGCGTCTGTGCTAAATTTTTTTTTTTTTTTATTTTCATTTAAAATTTTCTGTTTACAAAAAAGTCTTGATAGTTAAAATAAAATCGTTTATAGATTTGGGAGTTTTGTAAATTTTTATTTCATTTTTGATAGTAAAAATAAACGAAAATCTTTAATTTTTATACGGATTATGAGGTAATATCTTAATAGTTAAAAATAAATAGAAAAAACATTCGATTTCAAATTAAAATGAGTATACCCAAAATTACACCAGACTTATTTGATTAATTTTGCTACACCTCCAGCTTGGGTTAGGCGATCGTCCCGATAAAGTTTAAAGCCAGGTAATTCGTATATACTATCGTTGACGTCAGGAAGAAACCACGTCTCAGAAACACATATGATGTCAATTCCGGATGAGGTGAAAAGAAATCTAAATACGTCCATTTTATGATTCAGACTTTGAGCATTTAAGTGTATGATTTTAAGACCTTGTTTTTGATTAGACAAAATTTTTAACATATTATAGATATTATCCTTAGAACCGTATATGTTATTAACTATCATGTTTAACCAATAGGAAAGCAATGCATAGCAAATTCATGTTTAAATTTAAAAAGGAGTTGTACATGATTTTAAGAGAATTATGTATAAAAAGTAGTAGTATAAAATATTTAATTGCAGTTATAGTTTGAAAAATAATTTTAAAAAATATTATCGATTTTAAGAAAATAAATAAAAAATTTCGACTATTCATAGTTTCGGCGAAAGAAATTAGTGTGATTATTTTGCGAACAAAAAAAATTACGAATATCATTTAAGCTATTGATGCGAATTGGTGTATCATCCTGGTTAACTTTGCCATACACAATACCACGCAAAGAATAAACAGATGCAAGTTTTTTGTGTTTCCAAAGTTTTATGGCTTCAATGTAGATTTTGAAGTTCCGAGGAGTAAGATTTTCCTTAACAGTAAATGGAGCGTTACTGTCGAATTAAAAAAAAGTGATTTGAGATATAATAACACAATGTGTGGAAGCGTCTGTGCTAAAATTTTTTGCCAAATTGAATGACGTCAACCCCTGCTGTGCCGCATTGAAATCAAAGGAGAAACTGTGGGATTTTAGATATGGGAAGGAAAATGATGATGGGTTAAAGTAGATCAATTTGGCCAAGATTTTTAGCACCGAAGCCTCACACATTGTGTTATTATATTTCAAACCACGGTTGTTAAAATTCAACAGCAGTTAGAAAAGCTTTGACGTTTTTTGTAAAAGGAGTTCATTTTGGGCCGCAAGTCCACATGAGTTAATTTAAATATATTATGACAACAAATTAGCCTTGTTATTACCAAAAAAACACAATTTCTTAGAAATCCGCACAAATCAAATCGCTGCCGTACCCAAGTTTACCGGTATTTTGAAATAAATAATAAATAATTATGTTAACATTAATAACATCAAAAAACACATTTTAATTTTGTATTGCATAAGTGTGAAAGTTCGAAAAAAGAGCTCTTCAAAATGACATACATTTGGAATTTTTTACTTTTTTGAAAACTAAAAACGCGAAACAGTCGCAAATTTTTTAAAATTTTAAAAACTGAATATGAACTATTTATTTTGATACCGGTATGAGTCCCTCGTTTTTAAAATGAGATATAAAGGGTTATACATTTCAATGTTTTTGAAGACGTAAACGACAGCTTTTGTATACCATTTTTATGGAGATATATTCAAAAGACAATAAATTTATATATATTTTTAATAAAAATTCTTCAATGGACTCATACCACTTTCAAAATAAATAGTTTTTCTAAACTGTTGTTCATAAATATATAATTTTTTTAGTTTTATTGTAAATTTTTAAGGAAATGGGAAATTTATTTCGGTTCTTCATATAATTTGTTTTTGTACATAGAACATTATTTGTATATTATCAAATTTGCTTTAAAAACGCATATAAAAACAAGTAACGAAATTGCGAATTTCGCAAAAATGGTGCTTGGTGAAAAAATTGAAAGAGCAGATTTGAAATCCGGAGATCAACGTTTATAAGACTCAGAAGATTTTTGTATGTGTGGGATATCCGTCTTATTCCAAATAACGTGCAATACAAAAATTTCGCTAAAATTACAGATATTTTTATAATTTTGAAAAAAAAAAGTTTATGCAGTGAATAGAAGCTATTGAATAATATTAATAAATTATTACTTTTGAAAATGTACTCATACCACTTTCAAAATAACTGGTTCATAACCAGTTCAAAAGTGACTCAACTCAAAATTTTAATTTTTCGGTTTTATATGCTTAAACTATGCAGAATATACTTGTTTATCTATAAAAAAAAATATCAGTGTATTTTGTTGTTGTTAAATGTTGCTAAAAAACATTTATGTCTTTCTTTTTGTTTCAATTTGTATGAAGTTGCAAATATTTTTTTTCTATTTCTGAAAAATGAAAAATTTTGAGTTGAGTTACTTTTGTACTAGGTGTGCGATAAGTTATGGGCTTCATTGAGTTTGTGTATACACAAATTTAATCACGTTTGAAGACTCTTGGTGAATTTCAAAGAACTCATGAAATAAAGAAACTTTTTATTGGACTGACATTTTCAATGTCTTAAAGCTTTTTCAGATCAGTAAACTATTGAAATATTTCCTTATACTTCCTAAAATTTCTACTAAATCTTAGTAATTTAATATTTTTTGCGACCATTTTTGTTGAGTTTACTTTGCTTAAGTGTATATTTTAAAATTTTTTTTAATGTACAAAATCTTTTTACATTTAGTCCCTAACTTACAAAGCCTCATTTTCACAATGTCCCGTTAGCTAATAACTGGGTCTGTAACTGGCACATTTATTGTTGTTTTCCATATAAATTATAAATTATAAATTATAAATTATAAATTTAACTATTTGTTAAATTTTAACTGGACATTCAGTAATCGGGCCTAAGAGATGTGCTTAAGTAATGCCTACTACATATTGTTTTGTAAACTGGTTTTTGACCTAAAACTACTGTATTAGTAGGTAACTTTGGTTTGGTTAGAAAATGACTAACTAAGAGACTAATAAATAAGCCATTTACTTTCATTTATACCTTCATATATGTTGCTTTCCAAGCCAACTGTCCCGCTCCAGGAAAAAGTATGTCTCAGCAATGTTAAACTAACAGTATGTCCCTGAGTAGGAACTGTAATGACGTGTAATTACTTTTCTTATTACCAGTAATGACACCAGCTCTCTACATTATTTTAACACAAATAATAAGGACTTACTAATAACTAGTTAATTTTCCCATTATTTCAATACAAACTATAATGTGTTACCCATAAGTACTTATTTTCATCATTATTTTAAATAATGATCTAAAAATATTGTTTAAATCTTTTTTTAAACCAATTATTTTTTTAGTTCCAGTAAGTACATATTTAACTACTTATTTTAGATTTGTTGTAAGTTAGAAAATAATGATATTTTGTGCACGCAAATCATTTATGCTTTTATCTATCAAGTATAAATGTCTAGATAGCTCAAATGGTACAGCGGTTGACTAACTACCTGGAGGCCCTCGTTCGAATTTCATTTGGGCACATTTTATAAAAAAAAAAAACTTTTTTATTTAAAACTAGATTTTTTTTAATTTAATTTTAGACTCACTTGATTTCGAGTATATTATTTGTTATTATTAAACTCAATTTGAAAAATACTAGAAAATTTGAAAAAAAAATAAATTTTAAAAAGAATACAAAATTCAGAACTAGTTCCTAACTGGTGGTATTACTAACTGCAACTGGTGGTATTACTGACTGACCATTAGTAACAGTAATTATTTTTCTACATAAACTTTAATATAATTAAATTTTTCCACATATTTAACAATTTTAAAATAATATTCAATCTAAAAATTAACGATTTAAATAAAAAGTTTTTGATAACTCTTTACATGCAAGTGAGGAGTAACATGTTGTCGAGGTAAGTAGTTACCTCGTTGGACATGACCTTGTTAAAATAATAGGGTTTGTAATAGAAAAGTAACATGTTACCACCTTATTACATAAAGTTTATATTCCAATCAAAATTTCATGTATAAAACTTTTAGTTAAATAGAGACGGAGGAGATTAGAAAACTAAACAAAAATCTAAAAATAGAATATTTGTGTGTGTTAGTGGTGCCACTTCTGTGTAAAATATACAATAACTGAAAAGCTAATAGGAAAGAAAACTGCAATTTAGCTGCATTACTTTGAAGGCAGGACTTGGTATTGTTACATTTGTAATGCAAGAAGAGCGCAGGTTTGGTTCTTACAGCCGCAGGTTTTTTTAATTTTAACCAATACTCAGGGGATGCCCCCTACTCATGCAGTGCATTGCATTGATCAGGAAAATAGGTTATAGGAGGGAGGAAAGAGGGAGTGGTGTTTGTGAATATTTGATTTAAATTTTTCTAAATTGTAAGTAACAGGGAAGACTTCTGCGGGAAGTTTGTTCCACATACGAATCGTTCGACTAAAAAACGAATTTTCTCTGTAATGCGTTGTGCGAAACACAGGACAATCAACTACAAACAGATGTGCTCTACTAGATAAGCGAGTATTCCGAATAAAAACTCGGGCTCGAGGAATAAGTTCACTTATCTCAGATGAGCACCTCCCATGGTAATATCGATGTGTCACACAACCCACATTCACACAACCCACATTCCGACGATGCTCCAAGGAATCAATAGAGTTGGATACACTACTGTCATTGATAAGCTTCACCGCCCTCCCCTGAACACGGTCCAGAAGCTTCAGAATAGACACTGAAGCCCCTGCCCATATATGAGAGTTGTATTCCATTTTCGGCCGGATATAGCTGGTATAAAAAGTAAGGAGATCGGATGGAGTGAAGTAAGTCTTGCACCGTTTCAGAAAACCAAGACACTTGAATGCCTCTTTCGACACTTGAAATACGTGCTTATTCCAACGGACATCACAATGTATTCTCATGGCCAGAACATCAAGAGTATCCGATTCCTCAATACAT
This sequence comes from Delia radicum, assembly GCA_021234595.1. Lineage (NCBI taxonomy): Eukaryota > Metazoa > Arthropoda > Insecta > Diptera > Anthomyiidae > Delia > Delia radicum. Next base: position 125,847,524 of record CM037855.1, read on the forward strand.
ATACCATCCATAGCTACTGATTACAATGTTAATTCCACAGCCCGTCTGTGGGTTAACATACAACATTGGGTCTTGCGTGCATTAAAATCGACCTTATTCGCGCAACCCCACTCAGAGATTGTAGAAAGGTCTTAATTGAGTGTGTCATTCATGTTCTGCCGCATAACCTCTATCTCCAAAGAGCTTGGCCTGTGATTGAATGAAAATTAATGACAAATGTTGCTGTCATCTGCAAAAGAGTAGATAGGATTGAAGGTCTGACCAAGAAGGTCATTAATAAAAATAAGAAAAAGGGCAGGAGAAAGAACAGAACCTTGCGATACCCCTGAATTTAGTTGAAACTCGTTTGATGAGACTCCATCTAAAACAACATGTATAGTGCGGTCTCTGAGAAAACTCGTTATAAATCGAGAGAAGACATTACCGACACCACGAGTGCCCCGTGCCACACGCGATCGAACGCCTTGGAAATATCTAGAGCAACCACTTTAATCTCACCAAAGCGGTGGAGTAACCGGTTCCAACGTTCCGATAGAAACGCCAACAGGTCTCCCGTAGATAGGTTGTTGAAAAATTTATCATATAGAGACAATCTGACACAAATAATAATACAATTTAAATGGAAAATCACCTGTCACCTGTCCATAAAGAGGCAGAAACCTGTCTAGTCTGATTTAAAACTTAATAGTGTTTATAATTTTTAGAGAACAACGTTTATTCTTCTTCTTAACCTCAACATTTCTAAAAAATTTTTAATTTTATTTAATACCCAATATAAAAAATAAAATTTTCAAAATAAAACAAAAAACTTATTGCATTTATACTGGAGGTAATATGTGTTTTGTAAGGTGTTACCAGAATGGACATGCTCTTGTTAAAACAATATTGTTTTTATTTTGTTTCTTATTCCCAAACATATTACCGGGTAATAGAAAGTTTTGCTGGATAAGGACAATATTCAATAAATATTTTATCCAACACTATCAAATTTTCTATATCGATAAAAAAAACATCTACTTTTTTTTACAAATAAAAAATAAATTTTAAATATATTGCCAATTTTTAAATAAATTGGGTTTTGTATTACTCTAAAAATTCGGTACTAATTCAGAATTTGTTTAGAATTTTTTTTTTTCTAAGTTCTTCATTAAAATATATAGTCAAATTTCGAGCATTTTTTTAGAAAATTTTAACAATTTGTTTTATTTTTCTTTTGTATCTTATGGGAGAACAGATATTGTTAGTTTGAAATTGTTATGATATATTCTTTCCTGTAACGGGTATGTTGGCTTGGAAAGCAACATATGTACCAATGCATACTTGTTGTCTTGAACATGCAACTTATAAAAGTAAATAAGCAAAATAAGTAGCTTAAAATATGTTTTTGCTATTCTTGTTAATATTTGAACATTTTTCTATTACAATATACATTGTCTTAATTTTAAGATTTAAATTTATATTATTTACTAGTTTAAAATGTATCAGCTTTATGATGATGCATATATTATTTAATAAAAATTATGATATTAATTGACATTAAAGATGTGGATTATATTGGGCTTTTTAAAATAAATAAGGTTTATTAAGGAATTATACAATTTTTAAGTTATTTGAGTGTATAGTAGTCCTTTAATGCAAAAATATAAAGTATTATCAGTAGTTAATTTTTAGTAAATTTTTGTACAACTACATATTTAATTAATATAAACAATGGTTTAATTCGATGAAAATTGTTGAAAAATATTTTGTTTATTGTACAGAACTTACTATCACGCTTTCAAAGTAGCCTGATACAAAATCTCCGACATACCGATTGACTCAAAATTATTTTCTGAGTCGATTTATCGGCGTCTGTCTGTTCGCAAGTGATTTAGAAAGTTAATACAGTGATTTGGAAAGTTTGAGATCGATTATAATCACATGTCACCATTTTACATTCAAAATTTGCTGTACAGGTGGCGCAAAAATAACCTTCCGATGTTTTTTGGCTGTAATTTAAAAAAAAATGAAAAACTTTGATTCTTCTTGTGGATTATTTTTATTTGGTATTTTAATTTTTTTTACATCAAGTCGAGAATATGATGTCATGTAAATGGCCGCCGCCACAGTTGATTGTCATTTGAGCCCTTTTTATGGCATTTTCCATCACTTTGGCCGAAATTTCCGGCGATAGGTCCTCACATTCTTGACGGATATTGTCTTTAAGAGCTGCAAGAGTCTGAGGCTTGTTGACATAAACCCGCGACTTCAAAAAGCCCCACAAAAAGAAGTCTGGAGCGGTCAAATCAGGCGATCTTGCTGGCCAGTGCAAATCGCCAAAACGGGAGATTAGGCGCCCGGGAAATGCATCCTTCAGCATATCGGTTGTGGCACGTGCAGTGTGTGCCGTTGCACCGTCCTGTTGGAACCACATGTTTTCCAATCCCAATTCATCAAGTTGCGGCAAAAAGAACTCGTTGATCATTGCTCTGTAGCGCTCACCATTCACAGTAACCGTTTGGCCCGCGTCGTCTTCGAAGAAAAAAGGTCCGATGACTCCTCCAGCAAAAACAGCACACCATACAGTGACTTTGAGCGGGTGTAATGGCTCTTCGTGGGTTACACGCGGATTTTCAGTGCCCCAGAAGCGTAAATTTTGATATTTACGTACCCGCTAAGATGGAAATGTGCCTCATCACTCATGATTATTTTTGATGAAAAATCATCTTCCTCTTGGTGGTGATTAAGGATGGCTTGAGCGTATGTTACACGCGATTGACGGTCAGCAGCTAACAGCTGATGCACCGTCTGCACTTTGTACGGAAACATCTTTAAATCTTGTACCAAAATTCGCTGTAAAGACCGTCGACTGATACCCATTTGCGTGGCACGTCGTCTGGTCGATGTCGACGGCGCTTCCATGACATCCTCGGCTACAGCAGCAATATTCTCTGCAGAACGGCTACTCCGGGGTCTGCCACGACTGGCAGCATCTGGTGCTGTGCCAGTCTCTTCGAGGAGAGCGGCTAAACGTCGCAGTGTTTCACCAGTAAGCGTTGGACGGCCAGGAAATCTGCGATGAAATTCACGTTGTGCCAAAGTCACCGACTGATTATTGGTCAAATAAATAGTCACCAATATTCCGCGTTCTGGAGCAGTGTAGCGTAACATTGTTTATTAACATGTATTTCGCATGTGTTTACTACACAAATGTCAAAACAGAACTGACATTAGGGGCCAATCGCAAAATTTATAGCATTTTCTGATAGGAGGATTACTTTTGCGCCACCTTGTAATTCGTAGCGTTAACAGAGCCTTAAATCAAATAATTGCTAAATTTTTTTTTGTTCCTTTGCAAACCCTCCAGCCAACTGTGCAAAAGGGCATATAAAAGTTTGTCATTCCGTTTATTACTTATCGAAAAAAAATCTGGAATCCCTTACTATATACATTCTTAATCAGTATATATAAAGCAATATATTCAACTATGATCTTCTGTTTGTTGAAATTATTTTCAAGCCCCTAATATGTGGTCTTGGAAGCTGATTTTAACTCAAAATGTTTGTCATAGTGCTATGCATTTTGGTATTGAAATTGAAAAAAATCGGTTAATGGCGAACTTTTGAAGTTTTTTGAAAAAGTGGTCTCAAAAGTTGCGCTACGACGCGTCGTCACGACGAGTTTAAACAAATTTTGGAATACACTTAGTCCACCATTGCATTTTCAAGATCCAGATATTAAACTTTCTGCTGTTTATTTTGAATGCTCTACGGAACAGTTCTAGTTTACCTTTGCTTTTAATACTTTAAAATTAGGGATCATAAAAAACAATATTTTTCATGCATGTTTATTTTATCATAAAAGAAGCATTTGTGGACCAAAATAATTAAAAAAAAATTAAAATTTATTTTGTGCAACGACGCAAGTTTTGATATCAATTTTTTTTAATTTATTTTGTGTAACGACGCAAGTTTTGATATAATTTTTTTTTTTAAACCATTAAGCTTTTATTTTCAAACTCTTTTAACTTTGAATTATGTTGATGCAACCTCTTAAATTCGGTTGTCTCAACAAAATTCAGTTGTTACAACCGAATTCGGTTGCCGTAAACCCTAATTCGGTTGCACCAACCGAATTCAGTTATAACAACCGAATTTACTAGGTGGCAACGATTAAATCAATTCGGTTTACAAAAAAAAAAACGGTTGACACAACCGAATTTGTTATGTCAGTGTATAATTATTAATTATCTGGTAATTATAGATATTTTCTCAAAATTAGTTTCCATTAAATTAATTCGCGAATTTTTCCACAAAATTTTACCATTAGAAAGAACCCTAAAAATACAACGATTAAAAAAACCTTTCCTTTCCTTGAAATTATTCGCGAAATTTTTTTTCACGAAATATTTTTTTTTGCAACATTTGTTTCTACGAAATTTTTCCATTTAAAAATACTTTGAAATTACATCGATTCAAAAACAAAAATTTTTTTCTTAAAATTTTAAACGAGATTTATTTTTTTGAGATTTTTGTTTTTATCGAAATTTTTCCATTCCAGAACATTCCACAAAATTTAAATTTAGTTAATTCAACTTGTGGTTACGGAATTAAATGAACTATTCTTAAACTCATTTAAATGGCCACTTAACTAACACAATTTTTTAACTCAATTTTTCATTCAAGTCCCCAAATTACAGTTTTTCAGTCAATGCCCAAAATTACTTAACTATTCACCTAAATTGTATTTAATTTAATTTTGTAGTCTTAACCTTTTTTGACACACCTACATTTAAGGCACGATAATTTTGGAGATTAGGTCGATATAATAACTTAGCATGTGATAATTAAAGGTCTTTACTATACAACTAATTAAAATAAAATTAAAACTGAAATTCCAGGGTTCACAAAAAAAACATTTTTGTCAATTTTTATGGTACTTTTTTTGAAAAATTATTAATTTATAGTAAGAAGACCGGTGTTATAAAAGTTATATGCTGATTTGGTTAAGGACATATGGGAAAATATTTTCAATAAGAACAATTTGCTCTGCAATATATATTTTTTATATAAAATTACAAGATCGGATCAAGAAATTTCCGAACTTGTAAAAACTTTAATGTTCAGAAAATTACCTAATTTTCAGAAATTGCAGAAATCCTATTGGTCAAATATTTGTTTTAGCAACAAATAAAAAATATAATTTCAAAAAAATCTTAACCCGTTAAGTATTTGAATTTAAATTGCGAATACCACCGCCAGAGGATGCAATAAGTGTGCAAAAAACGTTTGAAAAAGCTTACTGAGACACCATTGCATCTATCTACAAAATTTCATTTTCAAAAATTCACACGGAATCGATGAGTGTTATAAAATGGGTTAAACCAAATTTTGCACAGATGAGTTAATATACCCAAAATGGGATTAACTGCTTAATCAAGCACTAAACAAGTGGACAACACATATTTTTTATTAATTGTTAATAAAACCTTTTATCTGACAACTATTTCTAAACGACACTGTATTCATTCTACTCTATGTTACAATTTCCGTTGGCAACGCTAAAAAACATACATACAAAGTCAGGTAAAAATTAACGGAAAGACGCTGTCGCAAAAAACTGTTGGCGCTATCGGCAACATTCAAAAAGGTGGATTACCTTTCACCAAGTAGATTAATTACGCTGTTTAAATTCTAGGTTCTTCTAAACATTAAGAAGTTAATGATCTTTAGATTTTTCTATTTATTGATTTATTTTTATTTCACATTTCGATAGTTAGAACTTTTTGCTATATACTTTGTAAATTACGGCGAAAAATTCGTAGAAATAAAAAAAATTATAACTTGTTAAATCAGCTATTAAAATGAAAAATTGGTTCAAATTTTCCAACTTTTGAACCAAGTTAGATATCGAAAAATAATTTTTTTGTGTACATGCCAACAGGGAATTCGACTGGAGCAATAAAAAAAAATCGAAAACCTACACACAACTAGTCTGTCCGGAGCAGACTAACAGAAGGCACTAACCAAGTTAGCGCCTTCTGGAAATTAAAATTAAAACACAAAGTAAATTCCAACGAAAATTTTAATTTCTTCAGGAAGATAAGAACACCATTGAATTAAATAAAATTTTTATGATATTATTCCAAACATTATTTATATATTTCTTCCCGCTCTGAACGTAACGCTACATTAAATTTAGTACATTTATGTGACTAACTTTGTTTGAGTCGCTCCGCAAAGTCTTCACACGCTATTTACCGTCATAATGTGTTTTTTTACAAATTTGATGTATCCCCTTTTTGATATTGTGTGGCGTTCATTTTACGAACTTTACTATGGGTTTATTAATAATGTTTAATATTAAATTTTTTATAATGAAGAAATATTTTCTTTCGAGTTTATATTTTGAGGCGAATTCTTGTACCGCCTGATCTGAAGTTTATGTAATGCAAACTTCAGCAAAATCGGATTATGTTAACCCGTAGAAACCTGCGACCAAAATTTTCCATTTTCGAAAACTCTTTGAATCATTATTTTGAATTTGTGTGACATTTGTTTAGAGTTTAATATACTTAATTTAAACCTCGTTTTGCATCGATTATAGGAAAAAGTTAATTAATTAGAAAAATAAACAAAAAGCTAAAAATAGAATATTTGTGTTTGTTAGTGTTGGTCACTTCTGTGTATAATATACAATAACAGAAGAGCTATTAGGAAAGAAAACTGCAATTTAACTGCATTGCATTCGAGGCCATACTTGGGTGTGATCGCTAAACGGTCATGACTTGGTATTGTTACGTTTGTAATGTAAGAAGAAGCGCAGGTTTGATTCCTACAGCCGCAGGTTGTTGAACAATTTATCATATACAGACAATCTGACAATTATAAGACACAAATAATAATACAATTTAAATGGAAAACACTGATGACGCCTGTCCATAAAAAGGCAGAAACTAGTCTAGTCTGATTTAAAAATTAATAGTGTTTATAATTTTTAGAGACCTTCTTAACCTCAGCTTTTCGAATTTTTGTTTTTTTTTTATTAAAAAAAGGAAAAACTAAATTTGTTGCAAAAATCAAGTCGTAACATTTTAAAAACTACAGGAACGATTTAATGAACTTGAAAATGTTCAAGTTCAGTTTTATAGAACATACTCGTACAGTTAAAAATTTAAAATATCTGAAGCTTTGTTAAGTTATTCGTATAAGGGTTAAGTTATTCGAATGAGGCTCTAAACCCCTTTGACTATAAATGCCTCTGACTAAATTTATTTTCATTCCTTAAGATTTTAATATTTTTTTTTTTTTTTATTCACATCAACAAGTTTTATTTCACTTTACTTAATTTTATTGTTCAAAAAGAAAATATTAATTTTAATAATTTATTAGTGGTCACTTACTGATAAGGAAAAATTGATCAAAAACATTTATACCTTTAAGGGATAGTAACTTTTCAAAAATATTACGTGAGTTCAACTTTAACCACAGATATTTTCATATAAATTAGACATTCATACCTATGGTTAAGGCCAAAACCTTGTTCTTTTTTTGAGATAAGTTAGCAGGCCTAAGCTGTTATAGAAATAATAAAGTTTTTATTTGTATGTGTAAATATTTACTAAAAATAATTCCTAATAAAACTATAATTTTAGACAAATGATTTAATATGTATAAATACCAATGAGTGTAAAACTGTGTACGGATGATGATTATGATGATTGAATAAACAATAAACAATTTAAAATCATATTAGAAGAAAATTTTATAATTACCTAAAAACCATAATACGTAAAAATTACACAGATACAAACATACACACTCATAAATATAAATCACAAAATGTTTCTAATAATATTTTTAAGGTATTAAGTTGTTGGTGTTGAATGTGTAAGAAAAATAAAACTTTAAGAACAATATATGAGAAATTTCAAAAATTGTCGACACTTTGAGCAAAATTTTTTCAAAAGTTTCTTTTTTGTACACTTAGAATACTATGTAGGTAAAGACCACTGTAAATGTAGAACCTTTTACGCAATCTTGTACTGATAATGAAAACAATTTTTTTAAGTCAATTTGGAACCAAAACCTCACGCACCGAAAGCGATTTCGAAAATGCTTTAAAGTTTTTATTTATTTATTATTATTTATATAATATTTTTTAATTTTAATTAATGTGCCATTGAGTTGATGTTGCAAGTTTATATTGTTTATTGACGAATAAATAAAAATCCAGTTTTTATTGAAATATAACAGAGTTACAGAAACTAAGTGTTAAAGTTATTACTAAGATGAAATAAAATTGTCTTCCGCTTAATAATGCAATAATATCGCGATCTATTCGAGCTTGTGGTAAACGATTAAAAATTATAAAGAAATGTTAGAAATTATAAATAATTTTTAACAAATTAACTCTTCTGAACTTAAAACTTCAACACGTTTGGTGAGTGAACTTTTTTCCAGATCGGGAAAAGTTAGTATTACATTTCTTAGCAGTTTTTTTATCGCTACCCGAATATGCCTTGAGAGAATTGATATTTTCCAAAATGCTAAATGTTATAAAAACATGTAATAGGTGAAAATCGTTTTTAGATGTAAAAGAGGAATTGTGTCGTAAAAAACCTTTTTGAGGAGAAAAATATTTCTGTGGTGAAAAAAAAAAAGAATTTAGGTGAGATAGTAATTTGAGGTGAATTTAAAATATTATCAAGCTCTAATCGTCTAGTCAAAACTATGGCATAATATCTTATACGTCTTGTGTATAACCACTATAAATTGTAGTCTTTCATACACCAATTTTTAAGGAAAATTAAGAGGTTCATTCATATTTTCACTTATAACTTTTGAACCGCTAAACCGATTTTGCTAATTTTCAGTACAAAACTTTTCGGCAGTATGTACATCAATCTGGCTACAAATGAACAGTTCCGGTAGAGTTTTCGCGCCATGATCGCTATTTCAACAGACAGACGAAAATTGTTAAATCGGCTTAAAATTTAACAAGGATCACGAATATATATATATACTCTATTGGTTCTTAGACCTATATTTCGATACGTTACCAACGGAATAAAAAAATGATATATATCACTCATGGTGGCGGGGTATAAAAAGAAATCCGCAAGTATTTTGAAAACACGCATTTTTGTATGTTACTTATTTGCTAGAAATCCTACTAAAGGCTTTGAAAATTAAAAATTTTATATAAGAATGCTTTTTGAGCTAATGAAAGTTTTGTTTGCTCCATAAAATTTAAAGTTCTAAACATTTGTTGAACCCTGTGATATTCGTATCCGGTTATTGTTGCGCTGACATCAACTTGCTTTACCTTACACTGAATAAAATTATACAATTTTTTAAATAATTTTAAACGGCTCAAAAACCCTATGGAAAAAACTTCCAAAGCTTCAAAATCGGGAAATTTAGGTTTCACTTATAAACTACCATACAACTCTTCACCAAGCAGCCATATAGAAACTAGTTTTTTAGCGAATATATCTATCTAGTCTAGTGGCTCCATATTCTATTGGTTTGTGTTTGAAAGTTAAAATGATTGAGGTAAAGACCTTTCAGCGTGAAACTTTTCATCTGATAGATTTTACGTGTAGTCTAGCTAACCCCAAGTATCAGTGTTCATCGTATCTCTTAATTCAAAAAACCTTTAGAAAGAAAAGGCATATCAAGTCAGTTTTAAAAATTGTCGAAAATTTTTGAAATAGCTCATATTTATAAAAGTTGTTGTTGGGAAAAAAACTTAAGAAGTTTATATTTTTGTTTTAAAAAACTTATTTTACTTAAGGCTTGTTGTTGGACAACAAATTTACACACACACACACACAGTCTATAAAAAACAATAAGTAAAGATTCCAACAAACTAACCTTTTTAATTGGAGCATAAGATTAGAGCTAAAATAGCCTGGTCAAGAACATAAACTTACAAGAACACTTACGCACACATACACATGCACTCATCCCAAAAAGGGGTTGGTTGATTGTTTTTCTTTATTGTTAATACTTATTGGCAAGACAATTGGTCATTTTGTGTGTAGTATGTGCGCAAATTGTCATGGGTTGAGTGGGTAATATTCTCTTAAGGAAAAAAAATTACAATCTTATGTATTCTTAAGAAACTTACAATCAGGGTTATTTAGGTATTTTATGCTTGAGAAGCTTAAAAGAAAATTTTAAGGATATTAAAATACTTATTTTTTTTTTTTTTGTATAAACGTGTATGTGTATGTTTTATGGTAATTTTGTTGTTTTGTATAAATATGTATTAGAATAGTTTTAAGAAACTTAAAAATAGTCCTTAAGCTATAATAAAAATGTACATCAATAATAAATTAAAAACAATTATAATTTTAAACAAAAATATTACGTACTTATTTATAAAATCATAAATTAAATATCTTTTATTAAAGAATAGAAAAAAATTTTTTACAAGATTAATTTTGATTGCTAGAAAATATCTATATACGCTAACGGGTATAATAAAGGGCAGCAAATATTTAAAAATTAGAAAAATATGTTTAGTAAAATTTATTTAAATTTATTATACTCAGTGTATTAAAAATTATCATTTTTTAGTTGCCCATTCGGATATCCCAATAAGAAAAAAAAAAACCGCAAAAGCTACTAAAAATTAGTAAAAAAAAAAAAATACGTTCCAGAAAAACTGCTAAAATGAACAGCTTTATTTACCAAATATTAGTAAGAAAACAATAACAAACAATATACTATTAGATAGACAAAACTTTAGTAATGATTAACCCTTTCACTACCGACTTTTTTTGTGTGGCTATATTTCTATTTGGACTTCAGATTCTTGTTAGGGGTCCTTAAATTAGAAAGACAAATGTTAATGAGTAGCCCCTCCCCCTCCTACCCCTCTAAAAATGGTTCCGCAAATCGAATTTTTGAAACCTAGACCATAAAAAAATATGTGTCCCTTGTTATTTTCTTCTTTGTCACATATCCGAGTTATATTAACATGGAAGAAAACATATCGGGAGACTATCAGGAAATTGTTTCTGAAGTATCATTAAAAATTTACTCTCTAATAATTTTATATCTCAATTTTTTTCACCTCAAATTTAATTTTTCTTATAAAGCTAATTTTATCCTTGAAAATTTTGCTAAAATTTTCTTTACTACTGTAAAATAGTTTTAATTTTTTTTATGTGTGTAATAAGGCACGCGTTCGAAAAAATTTCGCTTACACTATCCAATTTCTTTAGAATTTTTTTTTTGATCAAAGTACCTTTTAAAAATTTATCAGTAAATAAATTCATGACAATCTCGAATTTGTCTTTTCAATTTTTCACAAAATGAGTGATGAAGAAAAAGTATGTTTGAAAATAATTATATAATGAAAATGAAAATTATACAATCTTTATTAGGATATTGTCCTAACAAATAATCTATAGGTTTTTGTTTTCAAATTTATTAATTGACCACTTTCAGCAATGTGTTGATAGATCTATTTCGGGAATTTTCTAGGTTCCCATCATCAGAACACGTTTTGAAAGAAGTGACAATCCCATGCAAAACATCAAGCATTCATATAAACTAGTTTTCTCACTAAACGAGAACTAATATATGAGCTCGAAGTTAAAGACTATCACCATTGATCAAAAATAAATTCAAAACTTGTTTGTTATTTGCAAGGCCTACCTTTGGTAGATATTCAATAAACGTTTTTTTGTTTTTTCCTTTTTATTTGCACACTTGTTTTATTTAAAATAAAAACAAAAACAAAATACAGGGGGAGTAAAAAGACCGTACTTTGTATTTTATACAAGTTTGATATAATTTTTATTAAAAATAAAAATTATGTTTTTTCGACCTTTAATTGTGCAATGAAAATGAAAATTATTCAAGTTTGAGGCCATACTCTATATTTCTTTATTAGGATATTGTCCTAACAAATAATCTATAGAGTTTTTGTTTTCAAATTTATTAATTGACCACTTTCAGGAATAAGTTGATAGATCTATTGCGGGAATTTTCTAGGTTCCCATCATCAGAACTCGTTTTGAAAGAAGTGACAATACCATGCAAAACATCAAGCATTCATATAAACTAGTTTTCCCACTAAACGAGAACTAATATATGAGCTCGAAGTTAAAGATTATCACCATTGATCAAAAATAAATTGAAAACTTGTTTGTTATCAGCAAGGTCTAGCTTTGGTAGATATTCAATACGCGTTTCCTGTTTTTTTCTAAAAATAAAAACAAAATCTACAGGGGGAGTAAAAAGGCCGTACTTTGTATTTAATACAAGTTTGATATAATTTTTCTTAAAAATAAAATTGCATTGCTCAATTAAAGGTCGAAAAAACATAATTTTTATTTAAAAAAAATTATATCAAACTTAATAATTAAATATTTTGAACAAAATTCTTCCTTGTTTGATATGCCAAAAATTAGCCAAGGAATCAATTGTTAGTAGCCAGACTGTTTTAAAAGTAATCAACGATTTAAGGTAGAGAAAGTCTGGCTCAGGAAGAAAGCGAAGTCGTCATGATAAAAGAATTTCCTAAAAAGTTCCTGTGATGGCAAGCAATCAATCGAAATTTATATAAAAGAATATTTGCAAAAAAGACTAATTCCATAATTCTGTACAATATGTCCACATACTTCTGGCCTGTGTTGGCATCTTGTCACTACAGCAAGAGCGCCCCTGAGTAAAACAAATAACATTGTTTTCGTACCAAAGCAGGCAAATCCCCCAAACTTCTCTTCCTAGAAGAGAATTAAAGACCACAAAAAGGGTGTCCCATGGAAAGGACTATTTTAAGCAGAGATTTAAAACCTGCTTCGAGAAGGTTGCAGAAAGTACTTTATAGTCCTTAATGAAAGCGTTTCGCGAAAAAATGAATAAATTTATAAAGGGAGAATAAAACTGATTTTTTTTGTGCGTAAAGCATAATATATATTTTTATTAATAAAAAAAAAATATTTTTAAGGACCATACATTTTGTGTTTAACTTTTTATTGATATTTTTCTGTGTTAAAATTTTTTCGAACTCAAACCTTTCACATTGTGTATGCAACATATGCATAGTTGTGTGAATAAGCTTAAATCAGGTAATAATATTATTAATTATTCCAATTATAAATCGCTTTTAGGCAATATTGTTATTTAACCTCATGCTCTAGCATAAATATCAAACAAATTTAAGCTCATTTACAGATTAAACAAAAAAAAAATATTTTGGAAACATCTCCCATATTAAATCATTTAACAATAAGTTTATTTTTAAAACAATATTTAAACAACCCAACATAAATTTATCTGTTCTTTCCATAGTCCTTTGCAAAAAAGATTTATGTTGCATGTAAAAATGCATTATAGAACTAATAAGATTCCCTACATTAGCGGTAATACTGATTATTAAAAATAATCATCAAAACATAATTTCTGTTGGTTCCATGTAATACTCTACCTACTTGACCACCTTCTATTACCAACAAATATGTATTTATGGTTTAATCTTTTTGGCCGCCAAAATCATACACTCATAAAAAAAGCATACAAAAAGTTGAGAATTCAGTTACGACAACTGAAAAAAATAAATGAATTTGCGCTAGTACACTTACAAGAACTTTTCCAAAAAAAATCAACAGTTATTTAAAAATTTAATCTGTAAAGTTGTTTCAATGTAATATACAGTTGATTTGAGATAGGCGTGGTAGAGAAGATTAAGCATACTTTTCTAAAAATCATAACTACATTGTAAATTTTTTATTGAATTAGACTGCACAGTTTCTGGTAACACAACCTTTATCAGTAATCCTTTTGACAATACTGTAATTATTTGTTATGGTTTTTATTGTTTGATTGCATCTATATGAAATTTTTATTTATTAAATGCAATCCTGACCGTGGCTTGAACCTGCTTTCATTTGCCACATGCACTTCGCACTACACTTTAGACAGGCGCTTTATCCGCTTGAGCTAAAGTCAGGTCGATTTTTGCTGTGGCTTAAAACCAGTTTCAATTATACGGGGTCGATTTTTACATTTAATTGTAATTGCAGAAGATAGCTAAGACAAACACCACAACAAACACACACACAAAATTACAAAAGAAATATGTGTTTTTAACTTTCTGTCTGTTATTCAATAAACAAAAAACTGACTTTCGGTAATAGTTAAAATATTCAGTTAAAATTTTATATTAATAAAAAAGTTATTATACGAGTAGTATATTGAGTATTGAAATAAACGAAAACAATCTATTGTTTTCATGGATTTTGTCAATTAATTTTTCAACAGTTTAAAATAAACTAAAAAATACAATTGTTTTAAACGAAAAGTAAGTAGTCATATTTTTAAATGATTTTCAGTTAATCTAATGTGTATATTCAGTAGCCTTTAAGGAAAAAATATTGTGAGTGTAGAATTGTCAGTGAATTTGAGCATCGTGAGCTAAAAACTTTAATAAAAATTTTAAATAACTAGACTGTGAAATAATTTGACCTGATCTGATCAGGGCCATAACGGGAATAAAAGTGGTTAATATAGACTACTTAATGAGCACGGATTAACGATTTTTGGTCCCTAAAAAAATTATGAGAAGACACAAAAAACAATTGTCGTTTAAATTATTTGGCATATTTAGAAATTTTGAGAAACACGAATTACTAAAAGTTAGCTTGAAAAATAAGTTCAAATACAGATGAAATTTGTTCTTGTGGTGGAAAAGGGTAACTACGAAATTTAGCTAAATAAGCAACAGAACAAATTAGTTTAACTGAATTAGAACCCCTTTAACAGACTTTTGTACTAACTTCTTTTTATGAGTGTATGTATAAAATTTTTGAATAGTATTTGTTTATTGTTGTTTCTGGTGTTTTTTCTAATAGGTTTTGTTATTGCGCCCAAAACCTTTAATGGCAATATTGCTAAAATATTAAAAAAAAAAATCATACAAAAATCCTCTTTTTGTTATAACCTCACAAATCATGTTGATGAGTATTATGATAATGGCGGTTAGGTTTGTTTTTAGGGGCAGGGAAATAATTGTTTTGATGGGTTTATTGTTTCGATGGCTTTTAAAATAGAAAAACAAAAAATTATCAAATATTAAAGAAGTATGGGAGAAAAAAATATTGAACTTAGGGAAATGAAATTATAATTGTAAAATTAAAATTAAAATTATGTTTTAAACTTAAAGAATTCAATCTATCTGATGTATGGATTACAGTTACCAGATTAAAAAATCACTACAATAATGTGACATGGCAATGCTATAGTTAAAGGTTGGATTAAGAAATTAGAACAAAATTTAAAGACCATTTTGACACATTTTTATTGAGAAGATCTTGACTTTTTACTATCGTTTGTTAATAGAACTTAAACAACCAGAAAACAGAATCGGTGGTGACAACCGTATTTGTATCCAATCAAATAGTACGGTTGTAGCTACCTAATTTGTTGGTACACTCAGGGAACTTCTGCTTTAAAAATATGTAGTTGTTTGGGTTGATATACAGTTTCTGTATTTTTAATGTAAATGTCAAATCATTTGTAGAACAAATAAAATTTGTTTACTTACCTCGTAGTTCATTGAAAAAAAAAACCACATCAAATGACTGTTTTATAATTTTACATTCATTTTTAACAGTAGTTTGTTGTTATTAAAAAAATAAAAAAATAAATGTTTCTTTACGTTTTACTAACATGTGTTTAATTTTTACTACAATGTTAGTTGAATTTACTGAAATGTAAGTCGTCCCTTCTTTAGGTGAAATTTCATTTGTTTTTAACTGCATTTGCAGTGGTCTTTACCTACATAGTATTCTAAGAGTTGTTATCACCAAATTTCTTTTGTCCTTTCTTTAAGTGAAATTTCATTTGTTTTTAACTGCATTTGCAGTGGTATTAACCTACATAGTATTCTAAGTGTAGTTATCACCAAATTTCTGTTGAGGCTATCGAAATTATATTACAGTGTCAAAATTGTTGATGATGTAATTGAATGATTCTTATCGCAACCTACAAATTCGGTGGCTGATACCAAAATATTTGATGGCCAACAAATGCTGTTGTGATTGCCGAGTCTGTTTTCTCGGTGAAGTTTTGAGAATTTCTTAGCTGAATGTTAATTTTTATAATTTTGCCTAAATTGAAATGTGGATCTTGAGTTGTGCTCTCTACTGTACTTATTTAATTTATATGTACATTTTCTGTACACACAGAGAAAAATTTAGCTATTTGCCAACTGAAATTCGGTTACTACTACTCATATTCTGTTATTATGAATTTCAGTCGATAGATACAACTGAACATTAGTTTTCACAACAATGTTCGGTTAATGCAACTAAATTTTATTTGCAACACCCAACATTTTCAGAAATCTAATGTTAATATTGTTGTTCTAACAGAATTTACAAGTTGTTACCATTAAAATACACTTTTCAATTCGGTTGACACTTTATTTCTCTGTGTGTAATAGCATTATTATTTATATGAATTGATTTATCATACTGTGAAAAATGAGTTTAAATATTATTTAAAATTTTGTGTAAACTTTTGACAATTGTTTTGTAAATACACATCGTCATCTAAAATCAAAAAGACCATAACTAACAAAAAATTCACAATTGACTCTTCGATTGATTACTATGCAGTTAACCAAAATACACATTCTCACAAAATTTTAAACGTTTACATCCAAAAATACCGATTTTATTAACAAAAGGCCGTAACTACAATTTCAATATATTTATTAACCAAAAAGTCGTTTTGCACTTTATGTAATGATTTATATTGTTTGTTGTTTAAAAAATTTCCTGGAAATAAATTAGTTAATTTAATAATTTTTTCTCGAAAGTTTTTAAATATATAAAAAACTAAAATTTGATTAAAAAAAATACTTACAATAAATATATAAAAATACATTAGTTGACTAAAAACTTGTTTAATTACTGCCGAAAAGTAGTATTTTTTTGACTTAAACAGTTGTTTTATTTTTTGCATAAATTTTTGTATGGAAATTACGGCTTTTTGGATTTCAGCAAAATCAAGTACAAAAAACCGTAACTACATTACTTAAAAACTACAAATTTTCCATGAGTTTTGATTTAAGAATCAAATCCGTCTTTGTTTATTAAGAATAATTCTAAAATGTGGCTACTAAGTTATTTGTAGTTTTTTATTTATAATGTTTTTTGTATCTCCTGTAAAAATCTAAAAAATGTAGTTATGGCCTTTTGGATTTTAAGTGATGACATGTTTCCCAAAAAAACAAAATCGAATTAAATACGAATTAAAGGAAAATATTTTACATTTAATAATATAATAATTTAATTTTATTATGTGTGTTTGCATGTGGGTAAATTTAAACAAAAACCTTTTTCCTTCTCTATGCATATTTAATACATAATTCCACAGATACATGTGTGGTTTAATCCTTTACTACAACAATCATAAATACAATAGTATGCGTAATATGCGTATTTAAAATGCGTTCAACGCATATTTTGTGAATTATTTTTAACAAAATTAAAATATTTTACTTAAAATCATCAGTTTTATAAACTGTTATTTTGTGAAAAAGCGGTAATTATAATCATCCCTAACATTTTACAATATGTTAATAATATTTAATGATGATTTTTCAATACGTCAATATAAGGCTTTCCATGCCAACTGTCACGCTAAAAAAAAGTTAAAACGTATCAATTTTAAACTAACAAAAATGCGAATAAAATATGGAACAAATTTTCTAATCTAGCATTGATTTTTATTTAATACACTGATAATAATATATGCATTAAAATACGCAAATCTTTCAAAGTAACGAAATCTTTTGTAAAATTAACCAAATTTTTTGTATTATTATGCATAGATTATTATGAGTGTATTTATTATAATTAAAAGAAATTTTGGAGAATTACACTAAAATATCACAGTTCTACAAAATCAGATAAAGTTGATGCATCGATGATGCGACCTATCATTTTTAAAAGAAATATTAGAAAAACACTTTTTGGAGGAAATTACATTCTGTTGATAAACTTTTGCAAAAAATGTACAAAATGGAAAACAAAGCCTCTACTTTTTACAACATTCAAATAGTATTACTATGCTTTTTAAGTTGATATATTACACGATTCGATAGGTGTGCTAATTTTCCATATGCATGTATTTAAAGTTAAAATTTTGAATTTTGCACGATTTCGATAATAAAAATCTACAATGAAAAGAAGAACCAAAATTGTAATATGTACCTTCAGGAAACATCACTACCCAGCCAGAAATTGCCAATGATCTGAAAAATCAAGCACTGGCAGAGCACTGTTTGCCAATGATCCAACAAATAAAGTGCTGGCAAAGCACTGATTTACAACGCTCTGCCAACGTTAGTAAAAAGTGCTTTGCCAGTACTTAATTAACAAAATTTACAATTGTAAAAATAATAAAAGCACTGGCACAGCCCTGGCTTAGAACGTTCTACCAACGTTCGTAAAAAGTGCTTTGCCCAGTACTTGATTTACAAAATTTACAACCGTGCGTTCTAAGCCGTGATGTGCACTGGCACATCACTGGCTTAGAACGCTTTCCCAACATTGACATAAAGTGCATTGCCAGTACTTACAACCGTTAACATAATAAAAACAGTAACACAGCCCTTGTTCGCAACGCTGGCCAAAAGTGCCAATTTTACTTAAGACATTTATTTTCAAATTTCTTTCTTTAGTAAAATTGTAGTAAAAAAATCGTACTTGAAAAAAATATCCAGTTTTTTATAATTAACTGAACTGAAGCTAGCCTATTATGAGTTCTGTTCAAATTACCAAAATCATTCAATAAGAAATTATGCAACTCTTTACTTAAGTGAATTACAAAGTAGGACTATACAGTTCATAAATAAATCTCGTTTTCCTATCTAATATTCTTAATTTAATTAAAAAATTTAATTTCAAATGGATAATCAATTTGAGTTATAAATTTTCTTATTTCAAATATACAAAAATCAATCTTTTTTTTCGAAAATTTCACAATTTTTAATTTAAAAATTTGAATTTACCCAATTTTAAAAGAAAATCTTTTTTTATAAATTGCAATTTTCTCTAGGAAAAATTACAGAATACAAATGATTTTTTTAATTGAATTATATTTTAATTTATATTGCAGAAATTGAATTTGTATGTTTATTTTTTTACATAATTTTATTATTTTAAAAAATAAAATTTTATAAAAAAAATATAATAAGTACACAGTTTTTTTTTAATAATTTATTATTTACTTTATTAGTTGTTTTACCAATGCTTTGCCAACGTTTTAAAGTTATGATTTTGGTACTAGCGAAGCACTCATTGCCAGGGCTTTGCCAACGTTTTAAAAAAGAAACGGCCAAGCCCTGCCCGGTGTTATCATTTTGGGGTTGGCAAAGCACTTATTTTATCATTAAAAAAGCACTTTATTGGTTGCTCTATCAATGCTTTGCCAACGTTTTAAAATTATGGTTTTGGTACTGGCAAAGCGCTTATTGCCAGTGCTTTGCCAACGTTTTAAAAAAGGAACGGCCAAGCCCTGCCCGGTGTTATCATTTTGGGGTTGGCAAAGCACTTAAATCTTCAGAAATCCAATGCTCTGCCAACGCTCATACCACCGTTGAAAGCACTGGGCCAATGCTTTGCCGTTCGTATTTTTCTGACTGGGTGGTTACATAATTTATAAAAAAATCGCGTAATTTCTATTTTAGTTAAAGAAAAAAATGGCTTAACCTAGAAACATTTTATATATTTTTATGCCTTAAAAATATGGAGTATGTGACAAAACCTAATTAATAAAATTCAGATAAAACATTTAAGTGTGTTTAACACATGTTTTATAATTAATGCTAACAAAGTTTTAGTAAACTGAAGTGCGTATTTCTAATAATTAACGATTTTAAATGATGAATGACCAAAAATGTACTTTTTATATTTTTTCCAGAGTAAATTCATATAAAATTATTTTTAATAAAAAAGTTATAAAATTTGTAGTTTAGATTGAATTTTCGGAAAATGTTGTATGGGTTTTTTGATAATAGTAATTAAGTGTAATATAAATTAACATCATGTGCTAAAATTTAGCAAATTAGATTAAGGGATTTTACAATATTCACAAAAAACAAAAATAAGTGAAGTTTTCCCTTTAATTGGAAGGATATCCTACATCCTTTAACCAATCGCAATTAATTGATATGGTTTTAAATGCTCAAAGTTCATACTTTAAAATCATATTAAAAGTTATTCGTAGTTTATTCAGGAATAATAATTTAAAAAAAAATTTTAAGGAAAACAATTGGTAGAAGTTAAATTTGAAAATATTTCAAAAACCGCAGCTAATATTAAAATTCAGAATTGATAAGTTGAATGTATGATTGATAAGTTGAATGTATGATGCATTTTTAGTGTTTAACTGAGCATCAAAATATGAATTTATTGTCAATACAACAAAAACTTTCGTAAAATTAACATATTTTTTTTGTTTATTTTACCAAAGTTAAGGCTGTTTTGAAATTGTTTCCTATTTTTATGCATGCATTATTATCAGTGTATTAATAATTTTAAAATACATAAATTATTAGAAAATTTAGTATCAAAATCGAATTAAAAATGAGCTCACAATACATTATTTTATTTCTTCACTCTTAATAAAAAAATATGAACAAATTTCAAAATTACGAAAATTTGTTCGTTCTACGAAAGTTTTTGTTGTTTCGACTATAACTTTGTATTTTATGGATGGATTATTTTGAGTGTAAAAAACCTACAGAAGATTTTCTTTAGAGAGAAAATAACTCAAAAATCGACCTAGTTTAGGTCGAAGGTCTAATTGAGTAGATATATTATCAATATTTAGATATTTAAAAATACTCTCAATATCTGTTTGTTAAAGAACTTTATTTAAGACTTGAAGGAACAAACAATTTGAAAGAAACTCAATTTTTTAGCGACTTTAAAATTTTAAACGGATTTTAAAATACCCAAAAGTTAAGTAAAATAAACGAAAATGTGTTGTTGTTACGAAATGTTTCGTTGTTTTGAGCATAACTTTATATGTTTTGTTCAGCTATGTAATAAAGGGTTGTATAAAACTTTGAAATGGAATAAAACAATGATGATTTTTTTAAATTGACATGAAGTTTACTTAATTCGAAAGATAATCTTCTGGCGCTATAATTTAAATATGACTTCTGGCATATGACAGCCACGGCTGACATATCCATTTAACCAAAAATGAGCTTCATCGCTAAACAAAATTCGCTTATAAAAAACGCGATACGTATTTCGAGCAGAACCATGATTTTCAAAATAAATTTGCACAATTTGGAATAGTTGTTCAGGTGTCAGTCTATTAATGTTGAAATGCCAAAGCAAACTAAACATAAATCACTTGACAGCTGACAAAATGGCAGCCATTTAAAAAGTGTTGCCAACTTTAAACTCTATACCTACCATTGCAGAGTACCCACATGAAGATTACTACCATTTGTGTATATTTTTCCTATTGTATGTAGTTAAAATTTTGTATACATTTAAAAAATGTTACCCATAATGAAGATTATTATCATTTGAGTGTATGTTTGCTGACGTAAATGTGTAAATTAGTTACTTAAGCATTTTATGTGTATATTTTCTAATTTTATATAATTTTACATCAAATTTTACTCAATTTATAGTCGTAAATTTACATGCATTTTTTAGAGTGTACATAATATATAACTATTATCAAAAATTAGTATAATTAAAACGTTTCCTTTGCCAAAATTTTATTTTTTCAATTTGCTGTCAAATGATTCGAATTCAGAATATGAAGAATTTCTGCGATTAGAAAAAACTTTTGTTTCTTGATTTCTAAATTAAGTTGGCTTTCAGAAAATAAATTAAATTCTATTACCAATAGTTCCATATTGGACCACTAGTTCATAAGGGGACAGTGGGAGTTAATTCATGTGGTAATTTTAACCGTTATCTACAGTTGTTTTTACTACATTATGTAGTTATTTTATAAAAAGCTAAAAATTACTATGACTTTGTCATTGATTTAATTACACTACATACCGGATAATGTAGTATACTTTAATTGTCTGCAAACTCTAAACTTTCATTACCATTTTCATAAAAAATCTAATAAGTTTTATAACTTTTTGTTTTTTCAGCAAAATCATTACCATTGCATTGTGTGGTGGAATCTGTACACTCACTGCAAGCATCCTTAACCATAGATCAACGCAGTCCATGGAAGAGAAGACCAAATGTAGAAACCGATAGTTATGTGATTATAGCAGCAGCAACACCATGGTCGGAAATAGTACAAACAGCATTACAAAGATTGGGTTATTCACAAGAAACATCATCCACAGCAAGAGGTAAATGATTAAAAAAGAAATTTTTATTTTAATATTATTTTAATATTAAGGAAACATGCTTCCGTTTCCAATGAGAACTATTTTGACCAATTTTGTCAATATATTTAATTCTCATAGTAAAAGGTTCAGCAACACGTTTTATTTACACTTACAATAATCCAGGAATAAAATTACGAAAATTTGTTACATTAACAAAAGAGAGTCGTAATATGAACGAATTTTTGTTTGCATTACAAAAGCTTTCATTGACTTAACAATAAAGTCTTACTTATATTGGGTACACAAGTTAATAATGTCGGTGTTTTCTGATGGAAAACTGCATTTATTATAATAACAAATTGAATTGATACATTATTAAAAGTATTGTCCATTGTTAGCCACTACTTTTTCCCATCTTTCTGGTAGCATATGTATTCCGCGCCAAAGGAACTGCTCCGGGTTTGAGGTAAAGAATGAATTAAGCCATTTCTGATACCCTGTTCTAAAGTGAAGCGTATTCCAGTAAGGGCGCTCTGCATCGATCGAAACAAATGGTAGTCAGAAGGGCAAGGTCGGGGATATAAGGCGGGTGAGCTAAAACTTCACATCCACTGTTTTCCAAATAGTTTTTGACCGGTCTTGCAACATGTGGCCTAGCGTTGTCATGATGGAAGATTATGTCGTGTCTGGTCGAATAATTTGATCGTTTTAGTGATTGCTCTCTTCAAACCAATCAATTGTGTTTGGTACAGGTCCCCTGTGATCGTCTGATCCGATTTCAACAGGTCATAATACAAAACACCCTTCTGATCCCACCAAATACAGAGCATTACCTTGACGCCATGGTTTTTGGGCTTATGATTATCGTAATGTATCCATTTTTCATCACCAGTAACAACACGATGCAAAAATTACTTCTTTTTGTAGCGTTCAATCAGCATTTCCGACATGCAAAATCGCCTTTCAATATCTCTCGGCTTCAATTCATATGGGACCCAATTTCCTTGCTTTTGAATGAATCCCAATGCTTCTAAACGTAGCTTGTTGTGTGACTCCCAATGATAATGCAAGTTCTTCTTGCTTTTGACAACAATCTTCTTGGAGTGACGCTTCCAATTCCTCACCTTCAAACTTTTTCGGCTGACCAGACATCTTCATGTATTCTGTGTCGAAATCACCACTTTTGAATCGCGCAAACCATCGTTCACAAGTTTTTTGAGTTGGTGCGTGTTGACCGTAAGCTTCTACCAACAATTGATAACTTACAGCAGCCGTTTTCTTCAAATGAAAGAAGGTTATCAGACTTCCCCCCAAAAAACACTTTTTTTAGGCACAAAATTCGACATTATTATAGCGATTCAAAAAAATTTGTGTTTACACTTTGGCGTCTATCGAATACTAAATTATAATGACAGATGTTTACCCTCCGAAATACCATATTTGTTATTATTGACACAAACCGTTTGTGATAGTTATGCCATATGTTGTCCAAATCGACATTATTAACTTGTATACCCAATATATGGATTATTTTGAGTGTACAATGAACATTTTTAATATTCATTCATTTTTTGATGCCATTTTATTTCTTTTTTCCATCTTTCCCCAGGTTCACTAATCATAAAAAATTGGAAACCTATACCCTTAGAGCATATATCCGATAATCCAGTTGTTCCTGTTTGTGATATTATAGGGGAACTAACATCGGTGGTTACTTTACGCATTGTAATATTACGCTGTAAACCTTCACCATTTGGTGAAATTAAAGATAAACTTTTAAAATTATTAGTATTACAATCGCATGCTGTTTTAAGATCTACCGGTTGCCCTTTAGATGAGGTAAGTCTTGAGACTTAAAGTTAACAAAAAAAAAACAAAACCCTCTAATTAAAATCTTATAAATTATGCTGTTTTGTTTAATATTCATAGTTAAATATGTATAATGAAAAGAAAATATTTTCGATAAACCTCTTAAAATTAAAATCCGTCTCCACTACTCCCCTTCACTTGCACAATTTTATTTTTCAGATAGTTTTATGTTTTGTTGTAAGGAAACAATTTTTGTTTTAATCCTTAAATGTCTTTTTGTAACGAATTTTAATACTTACTCGTACAAGAAAGAAAAAATTTACTATTCATATATTTTGCAATACTCTAACCATGTAACGATGATTTTTCTTTAACACACATGTTGTGTTCATTGTTTGTGAAAATTTTAAATGAATTATATTATGATGAAGTTTTCAGTTGCTCTCCAAACTAATGATAAGAATAATGAATTGAGAAAAATAGAAAGTTTATCAAATTTCAGTTTAGAAAAATTTAAGCCAAATTTTTCGTAGAAAAAATCGGGGAAAAAACAAACTAGCAAAAGAGTCAATTGGCCACCTATACAGTATCAGACCAATCGAGGGAATACACTGAAAGACTTCTCTGCATGATAATAATAAATTTTTCCATGGAAGCAATGAAGTTGCACTAGATAGAACTCGTCCATTGAAACTTTACATTAATATAATGCATGTTTTCATAAAATTTTATGAAAAATATTATTTAATTTATTAAAAGTTTAACTCACTTAATGAAGAAGTTTCACCAAAAAAATAGTTCCATTAAATGAAGCTTTCACTAATTTTAAGAAATTTTTAGTTCACTTTAGGAACAAGAGATTCTTCAGTACTGAAATTTTTTTTTTAATTTTTGTCCACTAAAACTTTCTGTAATTTAAAATTATTTTCTTTTTGAAGCACTTGTTTCCTTTAAATTTGCTTATATTATTATGTTTCAGGGATTGTTTTGCTTCACTTTATTCTCCTGTATTAAAGCACACTCGAAAAAAAATATGGCTTTGCTGTTACATATTCTGTAATCAATCGATACAGACGATCAATAGATTTTTTTAACTTTTTTCAAATAAAGGATCCGCCATCTAACGTTTTTTTTTTCAACTAGTGCTTATTTCGTGAATGGTAACACTTAGCTCATGTCTGACTTTAAAGATATTTAGTTTTATCCTTCCGCTGAACGAATATGGTCCGTATGTTCGTTAGAAACTGGCATCCTCATCGATAAACCAAAGTGTGAAAAGCCAAAGATAGTGCGTATACCCGAGAATATTGCTGCTGTGGCAGAAAGTGTGCGTTTAAGCGCCATCAACATCAATTCACCGTCGTTCTCAACATTGAGACGAATTTTGCATAAAGACATTGGTATGACGCCATACAAAGTCCAATTGGTTCAGGAGTTCAAAAAAAAAAAAGTTATTTGGCGGACCCTTTATAACAAAATTTTCACCAATGTGGTGCTATCGGGATTTTTTTGAATATTCCAAATCCAAATACATCCACTTATACGCCAACTCTTTAGGCATATTTTTGTTACAAATATCCGACAAAAATGTGTACATTAGCGAACATGTTAAGCGGACACACAGTCATACAAATAAACCTGTAAAAGTAGCACACAGAAATCAGTTAAAAATGAGCTTGCAGAAAAAACTGCTAAAATTAGCAGATTTTTTTTTAACTAAATATTAGTAATGTAAAAACAGCAAAAATAAGTCTGTTGGATTTACAAATATTTAGTTATATTTAAGCTAAATTTTAGTTAATTGAAAGCAATAAAATAATCTGCTAAAATAAGCAAAAACATTTACTAAATATTAGTAGACAAAAAAGTCATTAAACACACACAAAAAAATATTTCTTAAATTGCGCCAAGTAAACATTTTGTTGAATAAAAAAAACATAATCAATTACTTTTTTAATTGACTCAATTACTTTTTTAATTGACTCAATTAAAAAGTAATCAATATTTTGAATAATATTGATTACTTTAAATAAACAAAAATATTAATTACTTTTTAATTGAATCAATTAAAAAAGTAATTGATTATTTGTTTTTATTCAACAAAATGTGTACTTGGCGCAATTTTTTTTTTCTGTGCAATGTGAAATTTTTAAAGTTTTTTTTTTTAATGCGAATAAAAGTCTGCCCCTGTGAATTTGAGGTAAATGTAGCAAAAATGTTCTTAATATTACAGTTTTTGTTTGCTAATTTAAGTCTACAAATTTTTAGTAAACGTTTTTGCTAATTTTTCAGAGTAACATGCTATTTTCAATTATATAAAATTTACATCGATTACAACAAAAATTATGTATAGTTAACTGATGTATGTTTGCTGTTCTTATTTTATTAATATTTAGCAAAAAAAAACTACTTATTTCAGCAGTTTTTTCAGCAACGACAATTTTAACTAATTTTTAGTACACTTAGAGTACTATGTAGGTAAAGGCCACTGCAAATGTAGCTAAAAACAAATGAAATTTCACAGCAAAAATGTTGTAAAGTTAACTGATTTATTTTTTCTGTTCTTATTTTATTAATATTTAGCAAAAAAAAAACTACTAATTTCAGCAATTTTTTATGCAACGTCATTTTTAACTAATTTTTAGTACTATGTAGGTAAAGACGACAGCAATTGTAGTCAAAAACAAATGAAATTTCACTTGAAGAAAGGACGACTTACATTTCATTAAATTCAACTACTATTTGTCATTTGTTTTGTAATGTTCAAAAAATTACTAACAATTGTAGTAAAAATTAACCACATGTTAGTAAAAAATAAACAAACATTTATTTATTTTTATTTTTTTAAATAACAAAAAACAACTGTAAAAAATGAATGTAAAATCATAAAACAGTCATTTCATGTGATTTGTTTTTTTAAATGAACTACAAGGGTAGTAAAAATTTTTATTTGCTCTACAAATGATTGACATTTGCATTAAAAATAAAGAAACTGTATTACAGAAGTTCCCTGAGTGTAGTTTTAGCAAAAAAATGTACTAATATTTATTTTATTAATGAATGAACCGATTTAAAAACAGTATTCAAAAAATAAGTTGCGCATTAAATACTATTAGTTAAATACTATTTAGTTTGACTGACCAAAATATAGTCAAATTACTCAAATATCAGAATGGCAAAAATGTCACATTTTTTTGCACTTTGCCCTCAAATTACCTTTTTGTGTTCTTTTCTAAAATAAGGCAAACACTCTGAGAGGGTGCCGTGTTTCTTTCTTAAAATGTTGCCTTATAAATTCAAAAAATGCAACATTTTCTGCCCTCAAAAAATTTACAGGGTTGGATGTTGCCCTGTTTTTTTTTGGTCTATCAATCTCATGTGTATATATTGCAAAGTTTTTGGCGAGAAAACTCTCACCTTGGTAGCAGAGTGGTAGTGTGCTGGCTTTTGTTAAATTTAATTTACGATTTTTATTAATTTGTTTTTGTTATTTTTGTTATTTTTTTTAATTTTTTCTTTTCGTAAGTACTTAATAATTTTTTTAATCTGAAATTCGCTTACAAACAAAATTGCAAAAAAAAATTTAATTGAAAAAAAAAACAGATTAGTTTAAATAAATGTAATTTGTGATGAAATTGTGTTCTATTCTGATTGTAAAAATGCTTCATTTTAATGGGGCGAGGGCAAAATTTTAAAAATGTTGCACATTAAGAAGGCAACACTTTTTTCAGAAAAGAAAACACCATAAAAAACTACTCCGTTAAAAAAAATATAATGCGATTTTGGGTATTAACTAGGAGTCCTAAATACATAACAAAAAGATAGTCGCATATTTGTCGAATACTTTTTTTAAATTTGTTAACTCTATATATCTGCAAAACTTGGTTGCAAAATATCCTAAGCGGATCTTTGACCTGAGTTTAATAAGTTAATAGCACAGTGAGACCAGAAATAAAAATTACTATTAAAATATATTCTTATCTGTGCTACTATTAAGCTTAAATTGGTTAATTCACTAATTATGTTAATATTTAATAAAATTTTTATAAATTTCCAAAGTACGTGCAAAAAATCACTAAAATGAAACTGATTAACTGATATCAGTGATGTCCCCTTTATTTTCTTTTGAATTTTGTTAACTTAATACCAAGTTGTCAAAGCTTTAACATTTATAAAAATATAAAAAAAAACCTCATAGTAAATCCCTCACCATTTTAATCCCTGAACTAATAACAGATACAAAATATAGATAGAGATACGTTACAAATAGTCTCATACATATGCAGACACTTGCTAAATTCCCAAATCCATTGGCCAAACACACATATATGAGTGAGTATACGAGTACTAAACTTCAATAATACTCTATCAAATAATAACAATTGACACCCCTTCAACAAACTAAGTTGACGCCATAAAAATCACAGTTAAATATTACTTACTTACGAACATATTTAACAATTGCAAACGTTTAACCATAATAAAAATTCTCAAGTACCCGGGATTCACTAAGCCATAAAAATATAAGGAAAAGATATCGTAAAATATATGATAATATGAAGCATGATTGCAAAACATTTGTAAATCAAAATGTATGAAAATAAAATTGAATAAAAAATTTTTAAAATGCACATATAATTGTACTTTTTGGTACATTTTTTACTTCCTTTGGTACCGTGGTACCACCGCGATTCGCCTAGCTAATGCAAGTTCCCTATTGTGGCTTGTTCCATAAGGTGAACCTTTTGTTTTGTTTGTGTTGTTGCTTCAATATGTCAAAACTGTCAACTGTTATCGAGGTCAGTGTTACCAAGAATTTTTTTCAAATCCCCCGAAATTGTCAAAACTATCTGCTAAATTTTTTAGTTTTTGTTTAAAATTCTTTGAATCAAATGTTAAAATACACTAATTTTGTTAGAGTTTTAAAGTGATTTAAGTTTTACCAACAATCTAAAAAAAAGTTAAAATTATGCCAAAAAATTTACAAAAATAATAATCGAAACGAATATTTTATTTTTGTAAAGCCACGTTTTTCTTGGTTTTCTTATGTAAGTTGCAAAAAAAACGCCACAAAAAGTGTAATTTTTCATAAATATGAAAACTTAATAACAAGCTAGTTTTAAAAAATCGGATTTTTGTAAACGGTAAGAACCTAATTCACAACTGCAATAAAACTGATCGATTCAATAAACAAAAATAATAAATAAAATTAAAATTTCATAATGTATAAGTCGACCTTTGATATATTTTCTACTTTTTTTTGATGTTTTTCCATGTTTTAGTCTTGATTAAATGGCTTAAGCATAATTAAAACTGTTCTTGTCTATTTTGAACAATTTTTCTACATGTTTCTCAACAAAAAAAAAAACGGTCATAACTTGATATTGTTAAGTTTGTAACGTAAGAAGAGCGCAGGTTTGATTCTTACAGACGCAGGTTGTTGAAAAATGTATCATATAGAGACCATATTTATCTTCTTATCCTCAACATTTCTAAAATAACAAAAAACAGTATTGTGTGTTTACCGCAATAAAAAGTTTAGGCTGAATTAGTTTGTACGTAACGTTCCTTGGCGAATGAGCTGAATTTTTTTTGGTGTATAAAAATGCATATGTGTAGTTAGTTTGTCTGCAACGTAACGTTGAATGCCGGACGAACATGTTTAAAACAGAATTTTCTGTAGGACATTAAGTGACAGCTAAAACAGCTGATCGCTCTCACATAAAGCTAATACACGAACTATTTTTTAGTATTAAAAGCTAAAAATTATACAAATTGCAAAAAAAAAAGGTGATATATTACGATAATGAAATCCCCATAATTGCAACTGCACGCAGTGTAAAAAGTGTCATCATATTGATGATATTTCTTCATAAATCGTTTGTCATCAATAATTCATCATATTTATGAAGTTTTTATAAATAATATGAAAAGCATTTCATTTTGAATTGTCAGGTTTCAGTCATAATTAAAATGTTACTATTTCAAATAGAAAACACTAATTGTTAATAAATGTAAGAGAAGATGAACATAAAATTTAAAAGATCAACAATACATACAAAATTCCCAAACCAAACATACATGTAGCATTAGGGTTAATCCGAAATTTTAGATTTTGGGATACAATATCTTTTCAGAAGATTTTTTCATCACTAAAAATAATGGCGTAATTATTTTTTTAGAATTCAAACTCCTTCTTCTGCATATCTGCATATCTGCGGCTAAAAACGCTGATTTTGGGAACCATTTTCAACAGAGCAAATACGGTTTAATACACACAGAGAAATAAAAAGCCAACCGAATTTAAAAGTGTATATTAATGGTAAGAACTTATAAATTTAGATAGTGCAACGATACTCGTATTTACATTAGATTTCTGAATATTTTGGTTGTTGCAACTAAAATTTAGTTGAATTAACCGAACTTTGATGTAAAAACTAATGTTAAGTTGTGCCAACCGTCTGAAATTCGTAATAACCGAATTTGAGTCAAAGTAACCAAATTTCAGTTGGCAAATACCAAAATGTTTCTCAATGTGTATATTTCGAAAAAGGTATTGTACGCTAAAATCAAAAACAAAAATTATTTTGAAAACGAAGCCTAATACAGGTATTGCTAAAACGCCACATCTGTCTATTGTCGATCACAACAAGCTTTGTTAAAATCGTCCCGCAGGTTTCCCAAAAATGGCACATATCATAGGCACAGGTCATAGGGTTAAACACATATATTTCTCGAATATTTTTGGTTGGTCTTTTAAAGAGAACAATGTGTTCACCCCGAATTTCCCAACTTATCTAATGTAGTCTCTAGTAATATAGTTTTTTTATTTAAATTATTAACTTTTCTATAAATAACAATAGTTTTAGTCTAAAACTCAAACAAACAAACTATTATGGAGGCTCTAACTTTTCTAAAACTTCGGGTTCTGATGAGATCTTTAGCCAGATCGAAATACTAGTATCAACCTAGCAAATATATTTGATTTGCTTTATTTTTGTAAATATACGGAGGTTAGAAGCTCGTTAAATATTAAAAACAAACTTATGTTAGTTTTTTAAAATTAGTTAAAGTTTCATTTTGAGGTTCATACGTAATTTTAATTAAATAAATAATATCACTCATACGCCAAGTAGGTTCTGATAAGTAGTGCAAGGAAACACAAATATTTTTTTTTGTTGTAAAAATGAAAAATATGCACTTGAATGGAAATATGTATGTAGCAAAAAAAAAAGCACAAGAAATTTGCAATGAATATCATAAAATGTGCGCTTAAAAGCTAAATATGAAATATTAAAAAAAAAATTATACCTTTAAAAGCAAAAAATGTATTTCTTAAGAAATATGCAAATATATGTAACAACAAATCAATTTTTCATTCATATCAATACATTCATATGTATGTAGCAAAAAAAAAAGCACAAGAAATTTGCAATGAATATCATAAAATGTGCGCTTAAAAGCTAAATATGAAATATTAAAAAAAAATTATACCTTTAAAAGCAAAAAATGTATTTCTTAAGAAATATGCAAATATATGTAACAACAAATCAATTTTTCATTCATATTTTTTCTTTTCAAAATTATTTGGTCAAAATCATTTATGGCTTCACAGGGAGTATTTTCTTGGAGAAGCTTTAATGAAATTTTTCACTTAACTAGTGAAGTTTTCTTAACAAACCGAATGTAAAATTTCTTAAACTTTGTGAAAAAGTTTCATAATTTTCAAATGCAATTGTTTCTCATTTCGATTTTCATATTGTTTTTTTTCATGAAACTTTTTCAGTAGGCGTTTGAAATTTTTAATAATTTTTCATAAAACTTTATGAAATACTGCATTAATTTCATGAAAAGTATTAAAAGACAAATTCCAGTGATACTTTATACAACAAATTCAAAAGATGATTGATAGCATGTGGAAAACTACAAAATCGCTGTTCATAGATATTGCAAAACTGCACACAGAAAGCAGTTTTATAGTTGCAACCGAATTTTTTGCCAACCGAATTTTTGTGGTTCTACGTACTATCACTATTATTAAATTTTAATACTATTGTAACAACCGACATTTATTTACAAATTTCGAATTTTTACTGTAACAATTGAATATTTTATGTTTATGGACTATAATATTCTATAAATAGATTTACATGAATTCAAAAAAAATTATTTTATTCATAAAAAAATGTTTTGCCTTGAATTGGGCTCGAACCTGCGATCTTCCGTTGTTAGACAAGTACTTTACCTCTAGCATAAACTTAATTTAAATATGTTTTTTCTAAATTTCAACTTTGCATATTTTCTAGTTTCAAATTTAACTATTTGTCTAAAAATAGATTTGTATGTACAATAGAAATTTTGTTGCTAATCTCAATATTTTATTAGAGTTATCAAAACTATAAACAAATTTTATATTATTTTAATATTATTTTATTAATAAAAAATTCTTATCCGCAAACCGGGCTCTAACCGGCAACCTCCTACTTATCAGGTAATTACTTTACCTCTAACCTAAACCCAATTTGAAATTGTATTTTCCAATTTTAAGCATGAATGCTTGTTTGTTTCAAATTTAAATACGTAAGTCTAAAAATAGATTTGTATGTACAATAGAAATTCGGTTTCTGATCTCAATATTTTATTAGAGTTACCAAAACTATAATGAAATTAATATATTATTTTAAAATTATTTTTTTAAAACAAATTCTTATGCAGCGAAGTGGACTCGAACCGGTGACCTTCTGCTTGTCAGGCAATTGCCTAACCTCTAGCCTAAACTCAATTTGAATTTGTATATTTAAATTTCTATCTTGAATATTTTTTTTCTTTAAAGTTTAAATATGAATGTCTAAAAGTAGATTTGTATGTAAAACAGAAACTAGGTGCTAATCTCAATATTTTATTAGAGTTTCAAAAACTATTAAAAAAACTTTATATTATTTTGAATTTGGTAACGAAAACTTATATTTTAGATAGAGTGATAGTTTTTTTGCAGGCGAAACTAATATTCAATTTTAACTGCAAATAGTTTATTCAAGGGATAAAATCTTCGAAAAGTGATTGGTTGTTGGTATTACAGGTAATGTAGAAGATAATATTTTTTCAATATTGATAAGGAAAACCAATAGTTTGAATGATGTGACTGTGTTTTGTTTAATTTTATATATTTTCTGTTTACAATATAGTTTAGTTATTCTGATGATCAATTTTAAGTATTAACAATTTATTCTCTGTGTGTGGATTCACACGTCAACTACCCCTGTATATTTTACGAATAGTCAATTTTTTAATAGTCTACTTTAAAATGACATTTCGCATCCCCAATACTGAAAACTAGTAGACAAAGATGTCAACTTGTAAATTACCCTTAAACCCCTAAACTTTGACTATTTCGAGATTGGTAAGCAGTTTGAGTTCGATCGCACATACTTTGTATATAAAAAAAAACTAAAGGGGTCGAAAACAACAACTCCTTGTAAATCAATATATTTTGTTTCCGTGAGGTTCAAATAAGTTAAAATCGTGTGTCTGGTTGGTTCAAAATAGAAAGCACAATTTTACATCCCTGGCACTTACACTTGTTACATATTTAGAATAAAAACTAAAATCAATTTATTGATAACATTACTTAATAATAATTTTTAGTTTAAATTGATTTAATTCGTTTTTCAAATACAATTTTTTTTTCATAATATGTCAAAATAGATACCAAGATTAACTAACGATTTTTATAAAACAAAAATTATTTGTAATCACTTCATTTGTTTAGAGAGATAACACTGTTGGCTAGTGTTATCATTCACTCATAGAGACACAAGAGGCTTTGGCGATTTTGAAAAATCACTTAAACCCCATTGACAATGAAATAATAATAATGTCTCCTATAATATCAACAATTTGTGTTGGTATTGTCATAATTACTGTATGATTTATAATTAGTTTTTCGACTAATGACTGTATTAGCTCTTAAGTCATTTTGCAAAATACTAAAAAACAAATTTTCGAGTAGTTATCACATGATTATTATTGTTATTAATTTTTAAAAATACGTTAACAATTGTATGTTTTACAAACAACAATTTAGTTTGAAGGTTATTAAATGCATTTTTTGTTTTCAATTTAATGAAGTGAAAAGTCATTGATTTACAATGTTCTATATTAAAGAATTATCATTTTTATGGCGTCATATGATTATGGCAAGAGGTTCCATAAAAATGTAACAAGTCGTTATTAATATTTTTAAAAGATATCAATAAAAAAATACTAAATATAAAATTCATCAAATATCAGGAAATCAATCAAATGTGTTTTACAAAAAGATTATTAAGGGGGATTTAATATAAATAACATGAAATTAAAAAAACAAAATGTATAAACCCATTTAGCAATTTGCAGACGACATGGACTTATTTATAGGCATGACATTTCCGAACAATGATTATTTGATTAGGGCTAGAACTTTGATTGCACTACACTGA
Organism: Delia radicum; assembly: GCA_021234595.1. NCBI lineage: Eukaryota > Metazoa > Arthropoda > Insecta > Diptera > Anthomyiidae > Delia > Delia radicum. The sequence goes on from CM037855.1 coordinate 125,882,143, forward strand.
GAGTAGTATCTGTATGATAAGAAGTTTTGCATCTATGAATGTCAGTGGAATTCGTCCATTGAAACTATTCATTAAATTAATGCAGTTTTCATTTCATTTTAAATTGTCAGGTTTGAGATCATAATTAAAATATTATTATAATAGAGATATCAGCCCATGAGTTCTTGTAGGTGGTGGATTAGAATGTGGCTGATGATGGCCTACATGCTTAGGTCGAAAGAGCGGCACTTCCTCTAGCGCTGATCCTCACGAGATTTGGTTCATCTTTCTCTAACATTTATTAGCAATTACTTTTTTTTCTATTTATAATAGTAACATTTTAATTATGATCACAAACCTGAAAATTCAAAATTAAATGCAATTTTAAAAGATCAACAATACATACAAAAATTTTATCAAAAATTTTATTTTATTTATTAAAAATTTCATACGCCTAATGAAAAACTTTGTTTCATAAAAATTATAAAGCACTTTCATGAAATCTAAGAGATCCTGTATGTTGTGAATAAACCTCATTAATTTAGTGAAAATTTTCATTAAAACTTGTCCAAGAAAATTCTCTCTGTGGTATATGATAGAAGGATGAGATTTCGCCACTGGGGCACATATACCACCACCAATTTTCGCTGAATTAAAAAGAGTTTTTAAAATATTGCTTTCCATAATTTGTGCAGTTATTGATCATCTTACATGTCACCAAATTATGCTCTTATATTTTACACGTGATCAATGATAGACATGTTTTTCTGTTTTTTGGGATACAAAAAAATAATATACACTGAGGGAAAAAAGTTTGATGATATTGGTTCATAAATCGTTTGTCATCAATTATGCATCATATTTAAGAAGTTTTCATAAATATGATGAATAGTTTCATAACAATTTATGGCAAACATTCATAATTTCAAAAAAAATTCCATAAATTTAAATTTATAAATAAATTTTTTATTGAAATTTTTATTTTTCGTTTGAAATTTATAAAATATTTTTTGCTTTTTAATGCTATAAACACATAGACCACAGCAGACTGCAGAGCTACACGACTGCAAATGCCGTTGACTGCAATCGTCGCCGTGTGGTCAGCTACTTATTATTTTGGAAACGACAGCAGCATAGTAAACAGCTGATCACGATTTAATTTAAAAATATCAATAGCTGTTTTTTATACAAATCAGGGATGTTAAAGTTGGTACAATTGTACTTTGTTTGGTACATTTTGACCTTCTAAAGTACCGTGGTACTACCGCTACTCATTTGGTACAATTTAAACATTTTTAATTTTTCCCCTTTTTGAATTTTTAGTATAGCAAACAAATTGTTATTGTGTCCTTTTTCATTGCATTTATTCGTTTTATGTAATGAGCTCTTAAAATATATGCGACTATATCCGCCAGATTTTACGATTTATCATCATTTTAAGGATTTTAAAGAATAAAGTTGGCAATTTTTTTTTTTTAATATCGATTAAAAATTTACGATTTTTTACAAAATTTATCTGGCAGCTCTTACATATATTGACACTTTTTGCAGCCAACTTCACTTTTATTTTGAATTTATTAAAATTCTGAAGAAGTGAAAATTGATATATAGATATGGCATCACTTATAACATATGGGAAAACAGTGGACATTAGAGTGAGGTGAGTTTCTAAAAATAGAACTGTTGTGTTGTTGGAGTTGTACTTCTGAGATTATGTATGCAAGAACAAAAACACCGTGTATTGAATAAAACTAGTTTTAATCACAACAAAACTCGACCTAACTATAGCTCAGAGGGCTAAAGCGCTCTGTCTAACGTGTAGTGCGAGTGCATGTGGCATTAGAAATCAGTTTATCTATACCACGGTCAGTGATTGCACAGAAAAATTTCATATAGACGCAATCGAACAAATAAAAACATAACAAATATTACATTATTCAAAAATTCAAAAAAAAACAGGGTCACTGACGAACGTTCAATACCAGAAACTGCGCAGTCTGATTCAGAAAAAATTGAATATTTGCAATGTAGTTATGATTTTTAGAAAATACACTCATTCTTCTCTACCACGCCTTTCACAATTAAATTAAATAAAATTGCATATTAATTATAGTATTAACTGCAATTGTCTGAAAAAGACGTTAAAATTCAAACTCAAACGAAAATTAAATTATTGTTAAAGAAATGAAAGAAAATTCCAAACAATCTTATATATGTTTAATTTAGAACGAGCTCTCAACCTCCGTATATTTACAAAAATAAAGCAAATCAAACATATTAGCTAGGTTAATACTAGTATTTCGATCTGGTTAAAGATCTCATCAGAACCCAATGTTTTAGAAAAGTTATAGCCTCCATAATAGGCAGAACTTTAACAAAAAACCGATTAATCATTAATTTTGCTCCATTCTTGTCTTCTTAGTAAAAATATTACTTGAGCCAGAGTAAAAACTAAAATTTTTTTAACTGAAGTCGTTAAAAAATTAAAACGTTTGTAGTTTTTGTTCGGTAGTAGCTAATTTTCAAAATGAACTGAATGTCAATATGTTTCCAGACATTTCTAGTCGTTGCTGGAATTTTATCCATTCCACACTGGTCTGCAAATGTGGAAAGAGTTTTTTTCTTTTCAAAATATAATAAAAACTAAGGAAAGAAACAGACTACATTAGCCAACATTATCAAGTCTCATACAGACTAAGGATTGGTTAAGAGCGACAAATTTATGCTGCTATGATGTAGAAATTCCAAATAGTTTATTAACTAAACAAATAATTCCATGATTTGGTCTCATATATTCATAAGACTTTTTTATGCCTTATTTTATTCATACATATAATGTATGTTATTGGAAGGTTTTGTTTTTTTTCTGTACAAGAGAATTTTATGTATTTTTTTTTTGTTTTAATAAATTTAAAAAAAATGGTACCGTCAACGTCCAAAAAGTACAATTTTTTTTGGATGTTGGTACAAAATTGAAAACTCCATTTAACATCCCTGATACAAATACATTTTTGTTTCAGTAGTGCCAATTACATCTTTTTTTTCTTTATTAAAATAGAACAACATGCTTGGTTGTAGACACGTATATAAAGTTCACTTAAAAATACAATTACTTATTTATAATACATTATTATAACGTGAAAATAAATTTATATAACCCCTCTTGAATATTAATGCAATTATACCATTTGATGTTGCGACGTTTTTTGTGTTTAACAAAATAAAATATTTTTAAGCACTAATTTGTTACATATTTTGTTTTATTGTCAACACTATTTTTGTTTTGCAGCCAACAAAAATAGAAATTAACCTAAGTTGACTACAGCGGCAAAAGTAGTCGGGTAGCCGTGTAGTTGTGTTGGTGCCAAAATAATCGTTTTCATATAAACGTGTGTATTTTATTTTTGACAGGCTGTAGTCGTGTAGCTGCAGTCGTCTATGTGTTTATAGCATAAAACTCAAAAACTATCAAAAATTATTTGAAATTTTGAAACATCAGTTAAATATTATTTGCTGTGTTCTTATTTTTATATAGATTTTTTTGAAAATAATGTAAAATTTCGGAATTTTAATAAAAGTTTATCCAATGAAAAATTAAATTTTTTAATTTCAATTGGATTGTTTTACTTCAATTGGATTTATTTAACTTCAAGTGATGTATGAAAATTCCACACATGCAAATATTTTTTTATTATATTTCAAAAAAAAAATCGAAAACAAATAGTGAATCATTGCAATGTGTTTTCTTTCGCACGAGCAAATTTAGAATTATTAGTTTTAATGTGAAATAGCTATAACAACATAAGACTAAAAACACAATCAAAGTTAAAACTAAAGCGAAAAAAATTGTTTATTTGGCCGGCATTTTAAAAATATTGTATGGAAAATCTAGGGTAATATACTTCTTACATTACCCCTGTTTCAATATTGGTTTTAGTTTTGTCATGATAAACCAATACCGTTATTTTAAAACTAATACGGTGGTCAACCTTGGTTAAAATAAAAATTTTAAATTTATTAAAATTCATTATAATAAATAAAATGAATTTTTATTTATAAATAAGATGGCACAATTTTTTAATTTATATAAGAAATTTATGAAAAACTATGAAACAGTGAATAAAAATTTATAAAAAAATTTTCATAATATTTCTAACACGTTTCATAATATTTAGAAATATTTCATAAAAAACAACTAATCAACTTTCATAAAAACTTTTAAAACTGCATGATCCAATTTATGAATAATTTAATAACATTAATGAAGCATTTTATAAAAGGTTATAAAACTTCTTCATCATTTTATTAAAAATTGTATAAATATGAAGAAAAAAGTCTGTCATCAATTTGACCCTGTATGAAACAGCTTCATCATATTAATGAAGTGTTACATTGGACGACCATCAATGAAGTTGTTCATCATATATATGAAGTTTTTCATATATATGATGAATCTTTTTCCCTGAGTGTAGAGTTCGAATATTTGGGATAACTTTTTCATTTTGTATAGTAAAACAAAATCCCCGATTAGATGTCGAAGCGTTTATAGTAATTTATAATATTAACACGAATTTTTTAGAAATCGTCTCTTAAAAGTGTAAAAAATATAAAATAATGTAAGCGGCTGATCATTGGGCACATACGCCTGACCACAATGCGTGTAGTTTTGTCAGCAACAATCGGTAGCTCTTTAAAAGACGTATACGTAATATTTATTCGTTATATGGTTATATATGTTTTACGGGTCAGACGTAGTTTTCTCTCAACAAATTCGAAGAAAATAACATTTTTTAAATTTTTTTCTGAAATGTTTTACTACAGTCCTTGTCAAATTTCCAGAAATAGTAGTGAGCTAAGTAGGTCTTATTGGCTGGAACACGTATTCAAAATTTTATCTTTCTAGCCAAATATAATGAACAAATAGTAGTCCTCTTTGTAATGGTGTATATAATTAATATAATAGTTTGGTATTTCAGAAAGTTTTTAGTGAAATATTATTTATTATAAGTTTGATATAATTTTTATTAAAAATAAAAATTATGTTTTTTCGACCATACACAGAGAAAAGTTTTGCTATTTGCCAACTGAAATCCGGTTATTACGACTCAAATTCGGTTATTACGAATTTCAGTCGTAATAACCGGTACCATTAATATACACTTTTCAATTCGGTTGCCAATTTATTTCTCTGTGTGCATTAATTGTGCAATAAAAATTAAAATTATTCAAGTTTTTTTTATTAGGATATTGTCCTAACGAACAAGTTTTCAATTTATTTTTGATCAATGGTGATAATAGTTAACTTCGAGCTCATATATTTGTTCTCATTTAGTGGGATAACTAGGTTATATGAATGTTTGATGTTTGCATGGGATTGTCACTTCTTTCCAAACGTGTTCTGATGATAGGAACCTAGAAAATTCCGAAATAGATCTATCAACACATTCGTGAAAGTGGTCAATTAATAAATTTGAAAACAAAAACTCTATAGATTACTTGTTAGGACAATATAATAATAAAGCAATATAGAGTATGGCCTCGAACTTGAATAATTTTCATTATTATTTATTATTTTAAAATCATTGTCTTCAAAAAAGATTTTTTTTATTGTAGTAATATAATTTTCAAAATAATTCCTTTCTTTTTAGGTTACTTTATCACAAATATGTCGAAGTTCATATCAAAATCCCTTCGCTTTTCCCGGCGGTGATATTCCTGAAGATTTACGTCGTAAATTTGATCAATGGTGGTCAAATCAATTGTCACCACAAGCTACTATGGGTCCTAAACTGTTGCCATTTATGAATGCCCCACCGACAGGTGGCAATAATGAAATGGACCATAATATGGGTACAGCAGCATTGGCAGCTGCTGCAGCAGCAGCCGCAGCGGCACAAGCAGGTCTTCATGCCGCTGCTGCAGTAGGTTCTAATGTACCGGGTAGTATTAGTGCAAGTCGTGAATCATTATTGCTCAATGACACAAATACCCATCATGCTGCTGCAGTTTTACCAGGAGCATCTGGTCAGCATCATGCTAATATTATGGTACATCCTGCCATGCATGCTAGCATGCATCATCATGCTAATTTGGCAGCACATACACAATATTCCAATCAAAAGACACGCATGCGCACAAGTTTTGATCCTGAAATGGAATTACCACGTTTACAAAAATGGTTTCAAGAAAATCCTCATCCCTCAAGACAACAAATACAGGCATATGTCGTGCAACTTAATGCCTTAGAGTCACGTCGTGGTCGAAAACCGTTAGATGTTAATAACGTAGTATATTGGTTTAAAAATGCCAGAGCTGCTCAAAAGAGAGCAGAAATGCGTGGTGGCTTTGGTGCAATGCATGCAGCCATGAATGGTTACTTGGGTCAGCACAGTCAATTGGGTCAAACATCGGGTGGCAGTAGTACAGGAAGTATGAGTAGTCAACAACAAATGATGGGTTCTAGTATGGGTAATCTGTCATTATCAAATGATTTTATGAAAAGTCCTTTAAGTTTAAAATCTGAAGATATTGATACTATGTCTCAGCATTCAGATGATATGGATGAAGACCAATCTAGACCAAATTCACCACAATTACCCCTGTCACTGACTATACACGAAAGACATCACATAACACCGGATATGGATAATAAAGATTTAGGCCATGAAATGCATAATAAAAATACACAATTAGATGAAAATAGTACTGAAGAAAAGCCAGGCTTATTAAATGACTCTCAGCAAGAACGTTCTCATTCCAGTAATTTTGAGGATAGAGAAAAATTTGCTAATAAAGAAAAATCAAATGATGCTATTGAACCTTCGGCGAATGCCACTGATGATGACCACAATCAGTCTCATACTGAAAATGAAACTAATAATAATTCTTCCAATTCTTTAAATAACAATCAATCTAATAATGACATTTCTCACAATGAATCACGTCCCTCTTCACCTAAACACTCTTCTTCCAAAGACGATGATGAAGATCTCGATATGGATGATGACGATGATGAAAATGATACCAGTCATTTGGAAGATTTTCGCTCACCCTCACCTGATATGAATAATCCTATGATGGCAGCACAACGTAAAGATTTGCCCTTTCCCATGGTGCCAAATAATATGTTCCAACAATCTTTTATGTATATGAGTCATTATATGCCTGGTTTTGGTCAAGCTGCGGCGGCAGCTCATCCTCACGCTGCTGCAGCAGCTCATCATGCTGCAGCGGCCGCAGCTGCTGCTGGTATGCAACCAAATCCTTTAATGGGTGGTGGTGGTCTTAATTTATCGAGTATTTCGAATGAGGAGAGACGTAAAAGAAATCGTACATTTATTGATCCGGTAACAGAGGTGCCCAAATTAGAGCAATGGTTTGCTATGAATACACATCCATCGCATAGTTTGATATTGAAATATACCGAAGATTTGAATACGATGCCCTATAGGTGAGTGAATACACAAATTTTTGAATTTAAAACGGATTTATTTCAAGATTTTTATACTGAAGCAATTGTTAGTAAAAAGGTTATTTTTAGAACAAAAAGTACAAATTTTTTATATAAAAGCACCCATTTTTAATAAAAACCATCCATTTTAAATAAAAAGTACCCATTTTTAGTAAAAAGTACTCTTTTCAAAAAAAAAGCACCAATTTTTTATAAAACAAATCAATTTTAAATAAAAACCAATGACATACATATTTTTCATAAAAACTACCCAGTTGAAACAAAAAGTACCCATTTTTCATAACAAAAACTTAGTTTTTATAATAGTTTCTTTTATAAAGAAAACTATCAATTTTAAATGTACTCAAGTTTTATAAAAACTACAAAGTTTTAATAAAAAAAATACCAATTTCAAATAAAACGTATCAATTTTTAAAAAAGCACCCATTTTCAATAAGAAGTACTCATTTTAAAAGAAAAGTACCTACTTTTAATAAAACCCAACAATTTTAATACAAAGCAAACATTTTTAATAAAAACTACCCATTTGAAACTAAAAGGACCCATTTTTCAAGGATATTATTTGTATCAGTTGCAGTTATTATAAATTTAAATTTGTATTACAAAAAAAAAAATATTCCAAAAATGCCTGTCATGGGAATGTGCCAAGAAATGTGTTGCGACGTTTCCCAGAACAATAACATTTCAAAATCAAAAAACATCGGCATACACGACATATACGTTCACTACACTAATAGAACTTATTAGACGCATTTTAAGCCCTTAAAACCATTAATTTAAAATTATATTCAAGTTTTAGCAATAACAAAACAAAGTATTAACAAATTTTAATATGCATTACAACTTTTAAAATTTAGTTTGAATTCAAGTCATTTATGCCGAACAAAAAGTTCTTATATCCGTTTATATTTTTATTTTTTTTTTAAAGTGGTTTGTTTATATACAAAAATTAATTCAATTCAAAATACAAGAAATTGAACCAGTTTCAACAAATACAACATCCATGCAAACACAATACATGTGTGTGTGTCTATATCAGACTTGGGAATTTTTCATTAGCATTAAATTTGATTGGCATTACTTTCTATCAATGCCAAAAAATTTCATTACCATTCCAATGAAATATTTTTTAATTGGCATTGATTAGACCAATGGTTATGAATTGCTTAAAAACCCAATGCTTAAAATTAAAAACCCAATTGTAATTCACCAAAAAATAATTGTTTATAAAAAGTGTTTTGTTTTGAAAAAAAGAAACAAATTTTAAATTTAAGCCCTAACTTTAAATGTATTCGCTATTATTTTCAAGTTTTATCACATATACACTATTCAGTCTTGTTTGGTAACTGATTGGTCACGATGGATCAGCTTTTTATAATATATACTTAATAAAATACCGAATATTTATAAAATAAGTTCGCAAATATACGATTTTTATCTAAATATGCAACTAAATTTTATTGAACACAATTGTAACAAGCAATTATAGCAATCAATTATAATTATCAGTTAAAGGCATTAGCATTGATCAAGCCAATTGAAACAAAATTTCATAGGTATTTTTTTAAGCAATTGCTAAAAAAAAAATGAATTACCATTGACATAAAACAATGCCAATTAAATTGTCAAATAACTGGTCCTTTCAATGAACTGATCATTTCAGTGAACTAGTAGCAAGTATGGTGTTCATTTTGTAGAAAAAAACAAACAGAAAAAACTGAAATAATTTCATATAACTGATTCGAACATTAACTTTTACTGATCTGTAGTTAAAATGTTGCGCATTTATTTTTAGCTTTCTATTCTCTTGTGCTTACGGGTATCTTAGTTATTTAAACGATGTTCAAAAATAAATAACAAGAAATATTTGATTTAAATGAAAAGTAAATAGACCGGATTTCAAGTGATTATCATTTATTTTGAGTGTATAGCTCGGTGGTTAGAATTGTCGGCTGAAAATCTGGCGGTCAGGGTTCGAGACCCTGGTGGACCAAATAATTTTTGAATGAACTTTTTTTTAGTTTTATTTTAGAAAATATATTTTTAAACACACTATTTCATTGTTTCAACAACATTTTGACAACGTTTCTCCAGTGCAACGTTTTCCCAGTGCTTTTTCTGACTGGGTAGTTTTAACTAAGAAATATTATAAAGGACAATATTTAATACATATTTTTCTCAAACCTAATCCGAGTTACGCGATGAAATTTTCTGGATAGATAGAAAGCATCTAAAACTTTTTCTTAATAAATAAAAATACAAAAAAAAAAATGTCCACTAAAAACGAATATTGCCATAGTCAAAGTTCTAGCATTTGATAAATTCAGTGAAATAATTATAAATAATCTTTTGAAAAAATTTGAAATGCTGTTTCAGTTTTCTTCGTCTCTTATAGAAAATGTAAAAAAAGCTATTAGGTTGTCATTGCTGCAATATGAGCATATATATTTTATTTCAGCGACTAATTTTTCGATAGTCTCCGATTTTGATAAAATTTGCATGTTTGGAAGTAAACGCATATTTTAAAACGGTTGCTTACCTGTGGCCTTGAAATATCGAAAAATGTGGGGTTGGGACATCATTTAAAATATGAAAACTTTGTTGTCTGAAGGATATTGGAAAAATTATTCCTGCATATAAATAATAAAAATTGGCTTTTTTAAATATTTTTAAAAAAAAATAATTAAAAAACATTTTTGAAAAAAATCCCTTTACAATTTTGATATTTTTATTTCTTTTATAGAAACACATTAACAATTTCAGAGTGAAATCTTTACTAATTTTTGAGATACGAGGGCGGTTCAATAAGTCCGTGACTTTTTTTAAATCCTCGTTAAATCGGTCCAATAAGTTGGCATAATACATATTCGCCGTTTATTGTTTTTCCCTTTGAAAAACAAAAAACTGTTGCCAACTCAAACTTACCTTGGCCTTCTTCAGAGCCGGTTCACCCGGGAGAAACCTTTTTTTTTAAGACTGCTGTTTGGTATCCGGAGTGTTGTAATGGATCCATGTTTCAAAACCGCAAAAACTCATTCGAATTGCGGTTAAACAACTCCAAACAATCCTTTGAAGTTGTCACACTATTACGTTTATGGACAATTGAGAGCAAACGCGGCAACCATCATGCAGACAGCTTTCTTAAACCCAACTGATCATTTAAAATCGAAACCACACTGCCATATGAAATGCCTATGGCATCAACAATCTCACTCACTATTACTCTTCGATCGGCCAACACCATATCGTGGATTTTTTCGACATTTTCGGGTGTATTGACCTCAATTGGCCGTCCAGAACGTTCAGCGTTATTTTTTACTTGTGCTATTACAACAAAAGTCAGTAAACCACTTTTTTATTGAAATTGAAATCGGTGGTGCAGAGTCCCCATAGTATTTATTAAGCTTTTCCTTGGTTTGATTGACGTTTTTTTTCGCAAAAAATAATGTTTAATGAGCAGTCGAAATTTACTTTTTTCCATTTTTAAAAAAATCCACATCTTTTGAACAGCTGTTAAACGCAAAGTAAATGACGGAACTTGCTCAAAATTTGACAGTAGTATATTAACAGATGGTACTTCATAGGAGCAGTGTTGCATTTCATATAACTACGAGGGGAAGTTCGAAAAGTCACGGCCTTGTTGTCACGTCCTCGTATCTATAAAAATATGTAGTTTGTCACCATAATTTAACATATTTTGCTAAACAAAAAGCAAACAAAAATTACTTTTTCCTGAGACATACTACACAAAAGGGGTAGAGATTCCACTCTGAAATTTTTGGAGGCGTTCAGAACAAGGGTTTACCTGAATGTATACAAATATAAAAAAAAAAATTAATGGTTTTTTTTTTTTTAATAATTATGCATTCTTTTATACAAAATTTATCCAATATCTTTTACACAACAAAAATTATGACAATTTAGATTAAGTCGCAACCACTAATTTTTCTATATTTCAAAGCTTTAGGGCTGCCACAGTTTTCAAAATAAAAAAAATTGTTTTTGTAAAACAGAAATCGTAGACTATCGAAATATTAGTAATTGAAATAAAATGGAGTTGCGCATCTACATTTTTTTTAGCTGCACAGTTGGCTTTAAATCCAATTTCACTCTACTATTTACTAACATTTTTCCTTTTACGCTGTTCTTCTCTTTTCAGGCAAAAATTCCCCCGCTTGGAAAGTAAAAATGTACAATTTTGGTTTAAAAATCGTCGCGCCAAATGTAAACGTCTAAAAATGTCTCTTTATGATACCAATCAATGTTCCCAGCTGGCAGGCTTAAATTCCTTTGTACATAAATATGATGAACGTGATTAAATCGTGTTAAATAATTTCCCAGGCAATATTGTTTATTAAATAAAATTTTAATCATTAAATAAAAAAAAAAAAACAAAATCATATCAAAATTTATTTATAATTATAAAAGTTTTTTCGAAAAATCCAGCCAATTCAGTAGTATTAGATTTATAATAATTAATACCGTAATTACAACTTGTTAAAAAAAAGTATTAAACAAGTTTTAACATAAATTATCGTAAAACACAAAAAAATATGACAAATAATAACGAAAAAATTGTTTATAAAAAATAAATAAAAAAATTTTTTAATTAAATTGATACACCTTCCCCAGTTTGAGATGCTTAAAAGCGTATAACATTTAAATTTAATGTAGTAAATAAATAATTTTTAAAAAATTTAATAGCAAATAATTAAGCAACCAAAGATGGCATTTCAGTTTTTTTTTTATATATATATTTAATAAATTAAATATGAGTTTTTAATTTTAGTAATAAATTAAAATTTTGCCTTATTTGTTTTTAAGTTTAAATAAGTTAAAATAATTATTAAAAAAATCTTCCCATTTTCCTTAAAGTTATTGAAATATTATATGAGAATATTTTCCAGTCTTTTTTTTCTATAAATTTTTGTTAACCTTAAATATTTAAATAAAAATTAATTATTCTATTTTTTTTTTTTTTGGTATTTAATGCCTTATTTTTATTATGTATTTATTAGGTTTTTGTTTTAGGCTTTTTTCATTATTTTTGTAAAAACTACTTTTACACAAAAATTTGTAAATCTATTTGCAACAACCTAAATCTGTATTACACACACACACACACACATACACACACACACATATATATATACAATTTATATTTATAAATAATAATTAAGTATAGAAATACTTTCATGCATCGCAATTATCCAATTAATTAGTTAATAAGTATTATTAGTGTTTTAATTTTTTTTTCTCTATCTCTCTCTTAATCTATCTCTCAAATACATTAATAATAAATAAACTTCTCTATATAAAAACTGAAATAACAACAAAAATTTCAATAACAAACAATTAATTTTTAAGAATTATAAATCAATTAATTTTATTAAATCGGATTAAAAATAAAAAAAAAAAAATTAATGTCAAATTTAAATCGCTGGTGTTTTATTTTATAGCATATTTTAAATGGGTAATGATAATAGATACTAATAATGACAATGACAGCAAAACTAAATAAATCTTTAATCAAAATCTTAATATTTCTTTGATATCACAGTGCAACCAGTGGCGTACCCAGGGGGCCCTATTTTCGATTTTTATTTTATTTTTGTTTTGTTTAGTATGTAATAAATGAATTTATAATATTTTTTTGAGTGTACATAATGTATAAATAAATAATAGAGTTAGGTATATTATGGTTTATAAACCTTGTTTTTGAATACAAGACCCTCTATTTTCGAAAATGTGAAATATTATTAATTGAGAATATATATTTTTGATTGCAACACTAACGAAGCTGTCAAATGGTAAGTACTAAAAAGGCATACTTATACATACAGGAATTAAAATTTCAAAAACGTTGATAAGCGAATTAAAACGCCTTGGTTTAGGCACACAAAATATAAGAGGACAAGGTTATGATGGAGCAGCTAACATGTCTGGTAAATTCAATGGCGTGCAAGCGATTATTAAAAAAGATCATCCATCAGCAAATTTTGTGCATTGTGCATCGCATGCTCTAAACTTGTGCTTAAATTCCGAAACAACAGTTTCAGAAATTCGTAACACTTTCGGCACAATATCCGAAATATGTAATTATTTCAGAAATTCAAAAAAAAAAAGAACTGCAGTGTTATCAGATATTTTTGATGAACATGGAAAGGCAACCAAAAGACTGAAGTTATATTGCGAAACTCGATGGGTTGAACGCCACGAATCCGTTGATCTATTTTTGGAATCTATGCAGGAATTAATAGAAGCTTTAGAAGTAATGGATGAAAAAGGTAAGTTCATCTGAGGGTACAATTCAATAATTATGTATATTTTCTCTTTATATTAATGAAAATCAAATTATTCAAGTTCGAGGCCACATTCTATATTTCTTCATTAGGATATTGTCCTAACAAATAATCTATAGAGTTTTTTGTTTTCAAATTTATTATTTGACCCTTTCAGGAATGAGTTGATAGATCTATTTCGGGAATTTTCTAGGGTCAAATAATAAATTTGAAAACAAAAAACTCTATAGATTATTTGTTAGGACAATATCCTAATGAAGAAATATAGAATATGACCTCGAACTTGAATAATTTTTATTTTCATTGCACAATTAAAGGTCGAAAGAAACATAATTTTTATTTTTAATAAAAATTATAACAAACTTGTATAAAAGGCAGAGTACCGCCAAGTTTACTTCCCCTGTTTTGCGTACAAACTAAACAAAATATAAAAAGGAGAGAGAAACCAAAAAACGTGTATTGAATATCCAACAGAGGTGGATCTTGCACATCAAACAACCCAGGTAGAAAAATACAATCTTTAAAACGTTTTAAAAGCATTTTTCATGATGGTACAAGCGTTTTCAGAACATACCAAATTACAAATTTAAAGCGTTTTGAGAATGTGCAAAATGATAACCCAAATTTACGGTCTGAGGATGGTATTTTATAACGTTCTCAAAACATTGCAAAACAAAATTTTTGAAATGCTTTTTCAATCGTTAAATAAGTATTTGCAGAACATTTTGGCTTACAGTTATTAAGCGTTATGAAACGACCCAAATGATAACCGCTTTGAGGGTTGTAATTTTGAACATTGTCAAAACGCTCGAAGACAAATTATAAAGATCTTTATGAATTGTTCATAAATACCACAAGTAATGAAACATGTAAAATATGATTAAAATAATATAAATAAAGTAACAAAACATTGTAATTTTAAATAGTTTAACTAGAGTTTTATTAAGTTTTGAAAAAGTCCTCTAAAATATTGCTTTATCTGTCCTCAAAATATAGTGCTTTATAAAAGATTTACAAGGACTATACACTTCATAGAGTCGCTACATTATGGGCTGGCCATATTGAGTGATTTATTGAACTCGGTTCATGAAGAGAAAAGCATATACAAAAATTGCATAAGAAACCGAGTTCGCATATAGATAGACCCCTTATGATAGTGTTGTTTTTTAATCAGTAAAATATTTTGTAAAAAAAAAAGTATTTCTAAAGTACTATTGGCAAATGTTAGAAAAACGCTTTAACGCAATGGTTTTACATTGGTTTTATTTTATAAACCGTTGTAAATTTTGTACGATAAGAACTTCTAAAGTACTTTTTACAAACGTTGGAAAAACGCTTTGAACCAATGTTTTACAGTGTTTTTACTTCACAAATATTTGTAAGTTTTGTATAAAAAGTATTCCTAAAATACTTTGTCCGAACGTTCGAATAGCAATCCAAAATAATGTTTTTAAATGCTTTTTTTCGTATTATTTGCAATTATCGCTTTGGAAACGCTTTTATTTTAGTACCATCAAAAACAAACGTTTTGAAAACTCTTCGTTTTTTGCACCATCCCAAATTTCTACCTGGTAAGTTTTCAATTTATTTTTTGATCAATGGTTATAATCTTTAACTTCAAACTCATATGTATATTAGTTCTCATGTAGTGAGTAAACTAGTTCATATGTATGTTTGATGTTTGGCATGGGATTGTCACCAGCTTTCAAAACGTGTTCTGATGATGGGAACCTAGAAAATTCCCGAAATAGATCTATCAACACATTCCTGAAAGGGTCAAATAATACATTTGAAAAACAAAAAACTCTATAGATTATTTGTTAGGACAATATCCTAATGAAGAAACATAGAATATGGCCTCGAACTTGAATAATTTTCATTTTCATTGCACAATTAAAGGTCGAAAAAACATAATTTTTATTTTTATAAAAATTATAACAAACTCTTTATATTAAGTACAAAACATATGTTTTTTTTTCAGGCTGTAATATTGGAAAAAGTTTACACAACCGAATATGTAAATTCGAATTTATTCTGGGTGTCGCAATTTGCAATAAAATTTTAAATATCACGCACAACTTGTCCAAATTCTTGCAGTCTGTCAATTTAGGTATTATTAAGGCGTACGATCACATCCATATAGTAATTGACATGTTAAGCACAATGCGAACAAATTCCGAAGAAGAATTCTTTTTAATTTAGACTGAGACCATTAATATGGTGTTGTGTTGTTTATTCCCTATTTAGAAGAAGTTATAGCAAGTATGAAAGATAGATTTACTGGGCATGAAAATGTTGTTAAAAATTTATATAACATTGTACCAAGTCAAGTCGTTAATGCCGCATCAAAATAATTTAATAACATTATAGAATTTTATAAAATTGATTTAAAAGATCAAACTAATGTTATATTAACTGAAATTGATCTATGGAAACACTACTGGAAAAATAAAACAGAAATACCATCAAATCTGCTAGATGCTATTCAAGATTGCAACAAGGAGCTTTTTCCAAACGTTTACATGTTTTTACATTTACTGATAGTAATTCCTGTTACAACTGCATCCGCAGAGAGAAGTTTTTCCACCCTAAAAAGAGTGAAAACATATTAAGGAATTATATGGGTGAAGCTAGACTTGGTGCTCTAGCTCTTGCATCAGTGTATCGAGAAAAGGTTGAACCTGACAAAATCATTGACACTTTTATGAAAAAAATCGTCAAATTAACTTTTAAGAGTTTTGTTAATAGTATATAAGGATCTCAATTAATATGATAGCTCACTTTAAAAATAAAAATAAAATTATTTAATTGATACATATATTTGTTTAATATTTAAAAAAAAAAAAAAACTTGTTTGTAGATATAAAAAAACTAAAATAACAAAGACATGTCAAAACATAAACATTTCATAACTGGGTATAACGTCAATGGTAACTTTCCCATCCAAAACTTATTTAACAGATACAGAATATTAAATATAGGCTCTCGTATGTAAAAAATTATATGCTTTTTAAACAAAAAAAAAAAATTAATAAAAAACAAAAATTGGGCCCCCCGAAACAAAATCCTGGGTACGCCGCTGAGTGCAACAGTGAAAAAAAATGCACGGACTCGACAGTATAGGTTCGATTGTGCTACCAAAGGTTAGTAAAAACCCTGTACTCGGTCTGGCCAGTTTGATTACAAATTTTTTTTTATGGACCTCAAAAGATTTTGAAAATCAGTGCACCACTCAAAAAAAGGTGTCCTCAGTTTTTGGCCTACAGCTAATTCAGACTTGATGATATTGCTTAACTATATTTGGTAATAATGTAGTGAAAAGTCTACTGAACAAATTTTAAGCTAAGCTATTTCGGATGCCTAGACACATTCAGATTGTATTGATATGTTCACAAAAGTTGTTCAGATTTACAATGGCTACGATTTCGTCATATATTGTTAGTGAAAAATAATGAGTCCCTGTAAGTTATGCTGAAAAAAGCAAAAAAAAAAAAATTATTTTTTCCTATATTTTTTCAAAAAAGTGCAGGAAAAAATTATTTTTTGCACATAAAATATTTATAAAATTTGTTCAGTAGACTACATTATTGCCAAATATAGTTAAGCAATATCATCAAGTCCAAATTAGCTGTAGGCCAAAAACTGAGTACACCTTTTTTGGGTTGGTGCACTGATTTTCAAAATCTTTTGAGGTCCATAAAAAAAAATTGGTAGTCAAACTGGCCAAACCGAGTATAGGGTTTTACTAACCTTTGGTAGTACAATCGAACCTATACTGTCGAGTCTGTGTATTTTTCCAAAAGTCTTCATTTGTTGCACAGTGTATTAAGCATTAATCAATAAAAACAACAATATAAAAACCAGGGCAGCGACTTTCATGCACTTAAACATAGAAAACATGCTCTTAAAATATGCAATAAAAATGCAAAATTTGCACATTAGAGCTATAACGTTTTAACACTTATCGCAAATATTCAAATTGGTATAGCGTAGTCGACTAAGCCATAAAAATCTATGAAGAAATGCGTCTTAACTTTTTCGAACTTTTTAAAAAAAGTTTACCCACCAACAGCGATACAATTTTAAGTTTGTATGGTTTTTAATTTTTAATAAAAAATATCATATTTATATTTTGTTTTATATATGTCCAACAAAATTGAAACGAGTGGTGAAATGAGGGGTGGAGGAAAAGTTTCATGACAACTGCAATTTTTTTTTAATTCAATACAAATAATGCAAAAATGTATATTTTTTTTTATTTTGATTTAATTAAATTGGAGCCTATGCGAACACTTGAGTTAATTTTAACCGTTATGTAAACATTGTGATATGAATTTAAATAACTTCCCAAGTAGAAATTGCCAACCGTACAAAAAAAAAATAGTACCGGCAAACCAAAGTTGTTTTTGTAAAACCCAACATATTAGAAATTACCAAAGTTGCAACTGGCCAAGCCGCGAAATGCAATCGACACAGTGTTGGCAAAGCGTCGGCGATGGCCGGCTATGAGTTGCCAGAACGTGGGACTAACAATATTGACGGTATTGTCCTGTTTCCCGATTGATAACAGCGGCCAACCGTTGGTTTAAGCGAACTCAGCACCGTTTTCATAACGTTTGTAATTATAAAATGTGGTGCTTTAAATAAAATTATTTTGAGAAATTTGTATAATAAAACACATATAAAAAACAGCAATACAGTTTAGTCTTAATCTTGTTCATCATATTTAAATGTGTGAAATTTTCTTCGACCCGGAAAAGGCAATTCATTTATTTATTTCTAATAAAATGTTTTAACAAAATCCTTCTAATTGGATGTAATATTGGTAAAAACAATATTAGCAAATACTTTTGCTGGCCGTACTGGCAAAACACATGCTTTGCAAACAAAATAGTGTTTTCCTAGTGCAATATTATTCCTACATTTGATAAAATACTAAAATAACAGTAGTTTGCCAGTACTATTTGTTTGGTGCGGTTACAATGGGAGGGAAATGAGACATTTCCTACCCTAAAATCAGATTTGCCTATACATAATAGTAACAAATATCAAAAAAGTTAATCAAAAATACTCTAATTTCCCTCCGCAAAACATTTTCCTGGATCCGCGACTGGTAATATTGTACTATAGAAGCATAATTTTGTATGCAAAGTAAGTGTTTTGTATACAAATTTGCATACTTAACTGCACCTATTGTTGTTACCAATATTAAAGCTATTAGTAGCATTAATTTTTTTTTAAATATTTTATTATATTTTACTCCTTCAATCAGCAATTATTTATTTGAAAAACTTAGACTTAACTTGGTTTTAAAATGGCCGTCTTTTATAAACATTTCACAAAATTAATTTTATTTAAAGTATTTGGAAAGCACCAAATTTGTTGAAATTCCAATGTTATGCCAACGGTGGCAACCAACGGTTGGCAACTGTTATAAATCGGGTAACAGGAAAATACCCTCAAGATTATTAATCCCACGTTCTGACAGCACATAACCGACCGTAGCCGACGCTTTGCCAGTACTGTGCCGATTGTACTTTTCTAGCTAGGTTGTTACAAAAAAAAATAATTTTTTTCTATTGTTATAGAAAATGACCTAAATTACTGTTTTTGTTTATAATACAACATTGTGCACCTCATGGTACTATGCCAAAAATTTGAAAAAGTTTTTGAGCAAAAGTATCTTTTTAAAAAATCCTGTGGAAGAACATAAATAATTTTTTAAGTTTTAAAAAAAATGTTCTCCTTCCAAGTCGATTTCAGGTGTACATATAACACTACAGAGCACTGGCTTTGGTGCATCGGACTTGAAAGCGGATCTTGATTAACTTAGATATGTGGAGTTCGAAAATGCTATATGTTTTACTGGGTCAGATAGTTTTTGGGTTATCACACAAAGAACTAAGAAAAAAAAAACAATATTTTAGCTTTGTTTGAAAGTCGATAGTTTAGAAAGTAATCGTTTTCGGTGGAATTGGAGAACTGAATTATATAAAATATAGCCATGTTCACTCAAAACAGCTTTTACTTTGTCTGGATCTGTTCACTTTTACAAAATATAGCGCTTTAAAATATCGCCAAATAATATTTAGACCCGGTTTAAAACGAACTCTGACCAGCACTGGTTTCGATTCCTTAAATATATTACTTGGATAGGCTTTTTCGCATACAACTTTTTTCGTTTTTCAGGTAATTCCCTAATGAATAGTTCAGAGGAACAGTTAAACTCTAAGATTTTGAGAACCTACAAATATATAAATGTTTTTTCTTGATTATGCATTTGGGTTCTCTAGGAACGTTTGTGCGATGAAAAAAAAATCATCATTCCAGGCCTTTTTGCTATGTTCTGTTTTAAAGTTGTAAAATTCTAATTTTCTCGAAAACTATTCGAGATACAAAAAAAAAATGAATAAGCGTTGCAAATATCGAATGTATTGAATTTTTCGCATAAGGAAAGTTAAGCGTCCAGCGAATGTCTACGTTAAGCTAAATAGTGAAACTTTTTTCGGCCCTATATAAAATGGACGAATATTCAAATTTGGAATGTTTTTTTGGAATTGCCTTAAAAAGTACGTGTAGGACCCATATAAAATTAGTATTATTGGAAAATTTGTTCAAGTACCTTCAAAATGCTACATATATAATATTATATATTATTCAGAGATGGGAGTATGTCAAAAAATATTTTATTCCAATACTAGGAGAAATTTGTACAAACATTTTTATTATCAATATTTGATTGAAAACAATTTGTTTGCACAATATTATTTATACTTTAGCTTAACTAAGATTTGCAACTACATAAAAGTGTTTTTAAGACTATTTATTCCACTTTTAAGTTTTTTTGTATGAAAATTTTGTTTAAGGTTTTTTATAAAAGCGTTTCATATTGGGAATTTTAAAAATGTGATATATCATTGCGATAGCTTTGGTTTTATTTGTTAATTATATGTCCTTTTCATGCATAAAAACATTTTTTTTTTTAATTTTGCCTTATTTTAAAATAAAATGTTTTGTACCTACTCCCATTTCTGGAAATGACATAAAATTATGTATCGTTTTAAAGGTACTTAAAAACTATTTTCAATGATACCCAATGTATCAAATTTTCATCAGAAACAATTTAGGTTTCCAGTCATTTTTTTTTTTTTTGTATCAAGCATAGTTTTTGGTAATGGAAAAATTTTGTTTTGCGTGTTCAAAAGTAAATTTTGCAATGAATTCATTGACAAAAAATTTGAATTTTTATTGCAAAAGTATTCTGCAACAACCCAAATACATAGGAAAATATTTTTTTGGTGTTTTGCATTTTTTTGGGTTATACCTTATTTAATACACTCTAAAAAATGATTGTAAATTTACTACTATAAAACGAGTAAAGTTTCATGTATTATTACGCAAATTCGGTAAATTTATACATAAAAATGCGTAAAACTATTTTGCGCACACTTTTATATACAATAATACCCACTTACAGTATTTTTACCAATTATGCCTAAAGTAGTATTATTTTGTTAAATAAAATTTTTACGCACAAGGTTTGTAAATATACTAACTTATAATAGTAATTAATATTTTGACATTTTTAAATTGAAAAAAATTAAACAAATTAAAAAAAAGCATAAACAAATCTAAAAAATTTAATTTATTGACAATTTTAAGGGAAAAAAATGTATAACTGTAGTATTTGTGATAGTGTTTAGTTTATAGTTTATTTCCAAGTGTTTGCAGCCTAATTGTGGAAAAATATTTTCAAAATATAATATGTATATGTACAGAGCTTTAAAGAATAAAATTCTTCATTCGATTTATTCAGTCGGTTTTAACTCAATCGATTTAAAAATATCGCCAATATTGAAAACAATTGCCAAAATTGAAAAAATCGCCAAAAATCGCTAAAATTGAGAAAATCTTGAAGATAAAAAAAAATCACCAAAAATGAAAAAAAAGGTTAAAATTAATAAAAAAAAAATCGCTGAATTAAAAAAAAAATTTCCAAATTTGAAAAAAAACGCTAAAATTTAAAGATAATCACCAAAAATGAAAAAAATCGCTAGAATTTAAAAAATCGAAAAAAATTAGAAAAATCCCTAAAATTAAAAGAAAATCGGCAAAAATTAAAAAAATCGCAAAAAATTAGAAAAATAGCTAAAAATGAAAAAAATTTCAAAATTAAAAATAAAAAATTTGCAACAAAAAAAAAATCGCCAAAAATGAAACAAATTTTCAAATTAAAAAGAAAGCTTAATTTGAAAAAAACGAAAAATATTGACGAGCAACTTTAAATAGCTGTAAATGTATCTTTATTAGTTTTCGAAACACAGGCGATGTTCCAAATAAATTCTCTTTTTGCTTTGCGATGTTTTGTTTTTGAGAAAAACGCGATCTAGGAACCTAGCCAATCAGGCCGGTATTGGGGTTGAGTTTTGAACATCTGTGCAAACATTTTTCCAGTTGCTTTTTTATTTTTTGAGTTATGGACGTTTGTATTTAGTCAATTTTTAAAAGGTACATATTACGAAAACTAATGGAGCTGGGGGAAAAGTTGCTGCACCATTGTTCAAAACTCAACCCCATGACCCCTACAACGATCGTTAATTTCGATTTGATTAGCTGGATTCGTAAATCGCGTTTTTCTCGAAAAGTAAGCATCGCAGATAAAAAAGAGTATTTATTTGAAACATCGCCTATGTTTCAAAACTAACAGAGATAAATTAAAGACACGGACAACTTTTTCCAATTTGAGCAATTTTTTATCAATTATGGTGATTTTTTTTTTTTAATTTTCGCGATTTTTTACTTTTGCCGTTTTTAAATTTTGATTTTTTTTTCATTTTGGCAATTTTTCTCCATTGTTCATTTTGGCAAATTTTAGTAATTTATTTTTAATTTTGGCGATTTTTTTAAATTTTGTCGATTTTTTCAATTTAAGTAATTTTTACATTTTTGGCGTTTTTTTCAATTTTGGAGATAGTTTTAAATTTTTGGGATTTTTTTCATTTTAACGATATTTTTTTCGATTTTAGCTATTTTTTTTCAATTGTGGCGGTATTTGTAAATCGATTAAGTGGAAAATAGATTGAAATCCCAATTATTGAATTCGCAATGATTGAAGAAAAAAATCATTCGATTTAAAAAAATCCGATTTAATTTTTTTAAAATGGAATTCAATCTTTGAAGCTCTGTATATGTACAACAACTTATATACAAATATTTATTATTAAATTTATTATTATACAACACATTAATAAAACTCTTTCTAAAAAGTAATTTTTTGTTTTATTTAAAAATTTTTTTGGGCTGTTATTCTTTTTACCGGAAGGTAAAGATACGCATTTTTAGGGGGTTTTTACGCTTATAAATATGTATGTTTACGCATTTTATACGTATAATTGCACGTAAATCATGTTTTTTTACACGAAAATTTGTTAAAATTACTCATTTATTTATAAATTTTATCAAAATTTTACGCACTTCCATTGTAAATTTACCAACTTTGTGTTCACAAACTTACTCTCAATGTGCGTATTTTTTTCATTTACACACATAGAGTAAATTTACCCAACTTATAGTAGGAGTACAGTTTCCTACTATAAGTTGGGTAAATTTCAACAGATATTAATTAGAGTGTACTTCAACCAAAAACTTTTAATTTTTGAACACTTCTAGTTTTTGCTTTAAAATTTGTATGGAATTTGGTAACTAAATGTTTAACTAAATTTGGTAACAAGTAGTTTTGAAAAACTTCAAGTTTTTTCGACTATTCTTATAGAAAACCCAGCAGGTTCTTAAACAATTATCGCAATGCGAAACTAGAAAATTGTGAAAATCGTTAAGATTGTAAAAACTGTTTTTAACATGAAACCTCTTAGATATGACGACTTTTTTCAATTCGAATTCTCTGATTATTAAGACTTTTACCTGAAAGCAAATGTTTACACGGTTGTTTTAGTTTTTACCTCGAGAAAAACTCCTAAAGTTTGAGAAGTTTTTTTTGCTGAAAAATTCTTTGATTCTGATGAATTTTAGCTGTTGAAAAACTCTAAGACTTTAAGAGCTTTTTCCTAAACGAAACCTCTTAGATTTCTCACACTATAACTCATTGATAAACTAGTTATTCTTGAGGACTTAATAATTTTAACGCATATAGTTAATAAATCGTTTGATAAGTATAAAATTTCTAAATGCTTGGATATATTTTGTAATGAACCATGTAAAACAAATATCTATAAACGATAAGAATAAATTTAGTTATATGTAACGCATTTAAAAAAGACTAAAACCTTGAAATATATCAAAATAACCAAAAAAAATACCAAATTACATCAGTGGCTCCTTTAATAAACAAAATGAGGTATCACATTACCACACAGGATAAAAATTTACATTTTTAATTTTTGGCCAATAAATGGAATAAACAATTTATATTAAAATTTTGCGTCTGTGCGCCCCGGTAGGCTAGTTGGTAGCGTGCTGGCTTATCAGTGCGGGGGTCGTGGGTTCGATTCCCACCAGAGGCACTGGCCTGTTTTCGCTACAAACGCGCCGAAGTCCATAGTAGCTAGTGTTCGGTTAGGGTAATAGTATATAATTTGTAATTATATGATTATTAATTAATAAAATAAAAAAAAAAAATAAAATATAATTTTGCGAACAAAATTTTCATTGTAATTTACTTACACTTTGGTAATTAATTTTGTTTTGTGATGATAAAATAACTCAATTGAAATTTGCAGTTTTTTTCTTATACAAATCCTCAAATTTTATTTAAAAAAGCATTCTCTACACCAAGGGTGCCCAAGCCCTATGCGCTTCGTGCTCATTTGTTTTTGTAAAAACACTTATATATAGGCTGTGTGTTTTAATACACACTTAGAGCACTCAGCACTAGCAATACAAAATACACAAACAACTTTGTCTTATTAGTTTTTTTGTCGTTCTTCACTGTATACACGCAAGTGCAAAGCAACAACACTTTCGTATGCTTTGCTGGTAAACATTGAAATATTTTTTTTCTTTTTTCTTTGTATGTATTGGTTTTTACAACAAAAAATATTGAATAAAAATTAGTTTTTCTTTAAATGTATTGGTGTTTGCTCTTCCATAAGGAACTTTTGGGCACTCCTGCTCTACACGCTTATAGCATTAAATCAATTAATTTTTCATCAGTTCTTATAATATTTTGTTAATAAAAATAAGACAATTTGTGCATCCATATTTTTCACAAGCGTATCAATCTTAATGTCTGTGCATCATATGTAATGCATTTGGACAGTCAAAGGGTTAAATATAATAACGCGAAAAAAAACCGAATATTCACTTATACTATTCAAAACTTTTCATTTTAAAGTATTTGTGGGTGCAGCAGTAGGATTCGGCACTACGGTGCGGTGTTATATATAATACTCCTATAGAGTCCAGAGTAAAAACGTTTACATATAATACTGCATTATCTACAGAGTGGGCCAACATCGACTGACTGATTTGAAATGCTTACAACTTTTTTATTTTTAAGAGTTTTTAATTTTATTTTTTTGCAGGTAATAAACAATTTAAGAACATTTTTACGTCCGTCAATAATTCTGACATATGGTTCCAGCAAGATGGAGCTACAGCTCATACCGCGTGGCGATTCTGCTAGAACTTTTTGATGACCGTATAATTTAAAAATGTGCTGATTTTGCGTGGACACCTCGTTCCCCACATTTGAAGGACTCTAATTTTTTTTTGTGGGGTTTCTGGAATGGACGGGTGTACGTCAAGGAACCACAAAACATTTACAACTTAAGCAGAATATTCGCACAGAAATTGCAGAATTGGAGCCAGAAGCGTTGCACAACGTAATGCAAACGTATTTAAAAGAGCCATTAAATGCCAACAGGAAAATGGACGCCATTTAATGGATGACATTTTTCATACTTAGATAAAAAAAAAAAATTAATAAGTTATACTTTCATTTTAAAAAAATTTAAAACTCTAAAAATAAAAAAGTTATTTACATTTCAAATCAGTCAGTCTAAGTTGGCCCACCCTGTATATATATAAGAGAATAATATTACTCACTCACTCAACATCGCATAGCTTATACCGCTGTAGCTATGAACTTAAAATTTGGCACGGAGGTCCATCCTCCAGCATTGACGTCCGCTAAGACTGCATTTTTGGAAATTCCTACGAGGAGGGGCAATACGACCAAACACCTTGGGATAGAAAGCTGAAATTTTCAATATTTGTTCTTTCGGATATGACCCAACTACAAGGTATGGTACTTTTTGGAATTTTGCTCAGAAACGTGGGACTAAAAGGCAGAAAATGTCTCCACTTGAAGGCCTGGCCAATCCGTTGAAGCTAGAACTTCGAAATTGGGTATGTGGGTTCCTAATCAGAAACAGACATCTGTATAGAGCGAATTTTTGGATATTCCTACGAGGAGGAGTGTAAGGGTATAATTCTCCCCCTTGACTACCTGGCCAAACCACAAAAGTCACAAGTAGTATTGACTGGATTTTTAAAAATTTCTACGGAAAGGTGAAAAAGGAGCAAAATATCCCACTCGGCGGTCTGGCGAAACCGCCGAAGCTAGGAACTTTAAATTTGGTATGTGGATTTCTAATCAGGAGTAGAGCGGATTTTTGGAAATTTTGTATGTGGGTACTTAACACGAGTTGACATCTGTATAGAACGTATTTTTGGAACGTTTTCGGGGAGGGGCAAAAATGGTAAAAGTCACCCCTTGTCGGCCTACCTAAACCCCTTTTACCAGAAACTTATATTTCAAAATTTATGTCCAGGATCGTTTCAAATATAGGGGTTAAAGTATGAAAAAATTTTTATTCTTTAACCGCTTAAGGGAGGATTTTAAAATATGATATGTTGGTTCGTGATCCCCCTTAGAAAGGATTTTTAGAAATTCCTACGGGAAGGTCCAAAAACGGTATAGTCTGCCAGTTGACTGCCTCGGAAAACCGCTTAATCGACGTACTTGAAATTTGTTGTGTGAGTCAGATGCTCCTTGGAATATTTCGTAAATTACTGTTAAGGTTCTTTAGAATTTTGACGAGTGACTCAATAAAAAATTTGGTGTAATGCCGAAAAAGTAAATGTTGATACTTTTGTTCCTCGCCTCGTCTTAGGAAGACTTTTTGGTAATTCCTGCTAGGAAGTGTGAGAATCATCCACTCTAAGGTCATGCATATACCCTTTTAGTAAGAAACCTAAATTTGAAATATTTGTTCACTGTTGCATAGTGGATTATATCACAACATTTTGGAAATACTCGTCCATTTATTTCTTAGTGGTCCGATTGCAATGAAATTTGGAACAGGCATAAGTGACGTAATATCGAGCTTAGTGTTGGACGGATTTGGATTTTTTTGGGAACTGTGGGATTGCTTACATCAAATAATGAATTCTGACATAGATTTTGACTTAAAAGTCTATTAAAGTACAAAAAAAACATTATATGTCTATAAATAAATATAGCATTCAATAAGGCGCCCCGGTAGGCTAGTTGGTAGCGTGCTGGCTTATCAGTGCGGGGTCGTGGGTTCGATTTCCATCAGAGGCACTGGTCTGTTTTCGCTATAAAGTGCCGGAAGCCATAGTAGCTAGTGCTCGGTTAGGGTAATAGTATATAATTTGTAATTATATGATTATTAATTAATAAAATAAAAAATAAATAGTATTCAATAGTGAAAATTTACATTTAAAAAAAAAACTGAAATGGGATTGTTTTTAAACATACCGTAATCTGCAGTTAATTTTCTTTCTAACGATGACATTTTCAAATGGGAATATCTCGGAAAATATTAGAGATAACCCACACTTGTAAGCATGTGTTTTGTTAGTCTCTACTTTGCAGATAATGAGATATATTTTTTTTTAATCGGATTAGAAATAAGAAATATAAGTCTTGTTTAAACACTTGTTACAAGTACCTAGAGTATAAACTTCCTGAAAAGGTTATATTTGTGCATTTGTTAGCATTTAAAGGGCAAAAAGAAACTACAAATAAAATGTGGCTTGTCAAGTTCTTACAAAAAGCCCTTCAATTCTATCGGCCATAATTCGGATGAAATTATACTGGACATTTATCGAATAGCATCAGATTAGATCTAAATAGAAATAGATACAATTATAAGGGCCCATATTTCGGATGAAATTTAATAAGATTACATATATCGTCACATAGAAATTGATATGACTACATAAAGCCCCGTATAATTTGTTTTTAAATCGGACAGTTTTAGCAAAAAATACTGAAAAATGACGTTGAAGAAAAAAATTTTAAAATTATCAAATTTTTTTGATAAGCATTGTTAAGGTAAGAATAGCAAAAATTAATTTGTTGAATCTAGAAATATTTTGTTATATTTGAGCTTAATTTTAGTTAATTGAAAGTAACAAATTGATTTAAATTCGATTAAAAATCTACCCTTCTAAAATCAAAAATCTACAATTTTATAGCAAAAATGATTTTCCTAAGTTTTAGGTAAATATAGCAAACATTTTGTTGATATTACAGGGTTTTTTTTGCTGTTTTTAGTCTACAAATATTATTTAAAAATTTTTTTGCAGATTTTGGCAGATTAAATTGCTATTTTTAAATTATAAAAAAATTCAACTCGAATATAAATAACTAATATTTTGTAAAGTTAACAGTTTCATTTCTGTTGTTTTGTTATTATTATTTAGCAAACCCAGCAGTTTTTTTTATCTACAGACATGGGCGGCCTAAATTACATTTCACAATCATTCACTTGTGAAATTTTTCATATAAATAATAATTTCAGACCTACGCTCACACTTGTTGGCTTAAACGCTTCTTTGGAAAATTTTCAATTTTTGCAATACCAGACATGGGACATAATACCTATATTTGTGTATTTAATTACAGGTCAATTACTATTTTACGTTTAATTACATGTAATTGGATGTACTTGAGTAATTGTCCTGTAATTAAACACGCAGAAGTTGTTAGTAATTTTGACAAATTTTATAAGGAATCGTATGCATACAAATGTGTGAATAGTTCTGAAATTATTAATGACGTCGAAAATTTCACAAGTGAATGATTGTGGAATGTAATTGACGCTGCCCAAGTCTGTTTCTCTAAAGTAATTTTTAACTAATTTTTATTGGCTTTATCTGCTATTTTTACTGGTTAATTTCCATGAGTGTACCAGAATGTTAATCCACTGTTTTCATAAAGTTTAGACAGTTTTTAAGATGACATTCGATAAATTTGTAATATTAAAGCTAGGCTAGAGCAAGACCATTTCAATCATAACAAAATCTTCAAACATATTCGTATTGCTCTCGCTAAAACATTTATAGTCCAACTAAGCCCCTTCATATTTTAATACATTAAGCTAACATTTATACATACACCTTTATACACATGTATATGACTTTCTGTAGTATATAAACTTAAATCCCACCCACAAAAAAGTAAAATAAACGAAATGAATAAAAATATATATTTTAACAAACCTCGAATTCGCCAAACGAAGGCGTGTTTACAATATCATAAAGTATCCCCTACCACCAAATGCTAAGAAATGTAACAACAGCAACAAAAATATCGACAACAATAACAACAACAATAGCAACAACTACAACACCCATAACAACACAACAAACAACCACAAAACAACAATAATAAATATAAAAGTTGCATATTTATCTTTATAGCACCAAAACATACAAACACAAGGTACTCCATAAATAAAAACGCGTAAATTTTTCGAACATTTTTCACTAAAGGAACCAAAGAAGATAATAATGATGGTAGAGTACTTGCTTTTTGTATTTATGTTTTTTTTTTGGAATTTTGGAATTATATATTTGTTATAAATATTTATGTATGGATGGATGTTTAAGTATTTCATAATTTTGCCCATAAAACAAAAAACTACTTCTACTACTACGGCCGTACAAAGCTAAACACAATACTAAGTGGTTTTTTCAAGAACTTTATACATTAATTAAAATTAGTTAAATTTCCAACGAACTACAGAAGTGTAGTTGTAAAAGGTATAAACAAAATGATAGAAACCAACTTTATGTTTATTATAAACTAACTGAAGTGCCCGGTGTTTCCCGGGTCAACTGTAATTTTTGAATGCAGAAAAAATTTTAAGCTCGGAAATAGACGACTTAATTCTGTTGTGTTTTGCAAAATCAGTTAGGATTTTAACGTTAAACTTGAAATTAAAGATTCCATTTGAAACTTACAAAATTAAAAATTATTTTATCTTTAAAGATGTTGAATACAAAATGATACTTTCAGTAGCAATTCGCGACTATAAATTAATGTGCTTTATCAATAAAAATGTGTCATATTGATTTTAGTGCATGGTTTCGAAAAAGTTTATACTTTATACTTTTTTTGTTTTTTTAATGGACTTGTTATTGCTAAAAAACGGTAAGGAAAAATAAAATTTTAAAAAAATTAAATCATACAGACATTGCAAAAAAAATCTTAAAAACGAAATAGTTGTTCCTAAAATATATTGATTGGATTTAATGCTTTCAAATTAAAAAAAAATAAGATTTATTAAAAATATTGGAATTTATTGATTTTGACGTTTTTTGATCAAAAGTCGGTATTGAAGTAGGCTATGGTAATTAAACTTTTACTGAGGCCTTAATCGGGAAACGTAGAAACGTGAGAATTGCAAATTTGTATGGAGAACAAACAAACAGAAAATCTATATACTATATATATATATATATATATACAATATATATATAATACAATGTTTGTATGTTTGTCCTCTATAGACTCTAAAACTATTCAACCGATTTGGCCGAAGCCGGTTTGATTTGAAAGGTTATAGTCCCAAATTAGGTTTCCGGCTATATATATTTCAAGTGGGCGTGGCCCCTCCCACATAAATTGAATAACATCATATATCTTGACTATTGTGATAGCAGGAGTTTTGAAACATTGCAGTATCCCATATGTTACTGATTTGAATAATCAGGAAAAAAATGGGCGAGATCGGACCAGTGGGAGTGGCAGCTCCCATACAAAGTAAATATTTAATATCATATATCTACAGTACTATAATAGCCATAGTCTTAGAAATTTGTGCACGTTGATTATTTGTTAATGTGAATAGTCATGGGAAAAATGGGCGTGATCGGACCAGTGGGCGTGTCAGCTGCCATACAAAGTAAATATTTAATATCATATATCTACAGTTATATAATAGCCAGAGTCTTAGAAATTTGTGAACGTTGATTATTGATGAATAGTCATGGGAAAATTGTGTGGGATCATACCAGTGGATGTGGCAGCTCCCATACAAAGTGATTATTTAGTTCATATACAAAATTAATATTAATATTAAATATCTAGGGTTCTGTATTAGCTATATAGCCTTCAAATTTTGTACGAGTCCATCAATTACAAATATTAGTAGTCGAACTGAAAATGGGCGGAATGGGATAAATGGGCGTGGTACAAAAAGCAAAAAACAAATAAGCATTAAAATAAATTATCACATTCAAGACTTTTTGCAAGGTTATTTAATAATGTTGTTCAAAAATTGTTTTAAAACGGCTGGTGAGCATGAGCGGCGCTTTAATGCACCGGTAATAGGTGACGTCGCAGTTGTTATGGCAGTTGTTTTCAGCTATTCATTTTATATACTTCAGCAAATAAAGGCGATAGAAGGACAAAGAGGCATTGGGCTTCCATGAAATTACAAATTTAAAATGATTTACTAATGTGAATTTATTTTTTTAATTATTTATTTGCGTAAAAGAAATTTCTTGATTTAAAGAATTAATTACAATTAAAATTTGAAGGCAAAACAACGTTTGCCTGGTCAGCTAGTGAGTTTTATATAAACAAAGGTAGTGGAATTTTTTGATTTTGACGTTTTGATCAAAAGTCGGTATTGAAATGGGCTATGGTAAAAAACTTTTACTGAGGCCTTCCTCGGGAAACGTAGAATATACGTGAGTAATTTCAAAGAAATTCGTTAAAACTTTCTTAGAAATTTGTATTCGACAAAAAAAGAAAAAGTTGAAAATAGTGAAAAAAAAATGTTAATTTTACATTTTTTGTCAAAAGTAGGCGCAGAAGTAAGCGTGGTTGATGAAAACCATACTACGATCTAAGTTAAGGTCCGAGGATTATTCATGCCAAATTTGAGGAAAAAATCCGTTGAGAATTGCAAATTTGTATAGAGAACAAACAAACAAACAGCAAAATGAGTTATATATATATATAGATATATTTAAGAGTGTCCTGTAAGACTCGTAATAGTTTCCAGTGGAATTTGAATACTTATAATCATAAATTTTTTGTTAAGTTATGTATCTAATTGATTTTTGTTAAAGTTCTGCCTATTATGGAGGCTCTAACTTTTCTAAAACTTCGGGTTCTGATGAGATCTTTAGCCAGATCGAAATACTAGTATCAACCTAGCTAATATGTTTGATTTGCTTTATTTTTGTAAATATACGGAGGTTGAAAGCTCGTTATAAATTGAAAATAACATAAAAATAATCTCGATGTATATAAAAACAAAAAACTAATATAACTGTAAAAAATATTACTTGAGCCAGAGTACAAACTAAAAATTTTTTTTATAAATAGAACATTTTTGGTCTTCAAAGTTTAGTAACGTCATGATGCTTGTTACGAAAAGACCTAACCACGTGCTTGATTACTAAGAAGACAAGAATGGAGCAAAATTGATTATTAATAGGTTTTTTGTTAAAGTTCTGCCTATTATGGAGGCTCTAACTTTTTTAAAAATTCGGGTTCTGATGAGATCTTTAGCCAGATCGAAATACTAGTATCAACCTAGCTAATATGTTTGATTTGCTTTATTTTTGTAAATATACGGAGGTTGAAAGCTCGTTATAAATTGAAAATGATTTTATTAAAATTTTTTAAGATCATGATTTAAACTTTAGGAAACAACTACTTCTTTTGATGAGCTTTTAAGCCAGAGGTATAAATTGTAATAACATATCACTTTTAGTTTTTTCACATTTTTTGTTGGCAACTTCTCTTTTAACGGTTCACGCTTATAAATATATATTGCAGAGACTTGTTAGCAGTAAAGTACAAGTATAACTATAAATTTTTGTATTTATTTAATATTAAAAAAATATATCAAAAAAAAATTTAATTTTTAAAGAAATTATAAATTTATGCAAAATAACTATGGTAAATAAGATTTGGGACACTCTACGTATAAGTGATGCGGTATTGTAATATATTACGCAATCATATTACGTACTATGATTGATTTTAAAAATGGAGTCTGAATTCCCAAAAATTTTAAGAATGTACTAAAAAGTTACAGCTAAAATATTTTAATGGTACAATGTTGATCAGTCCGAACACATTAAACACAAAAAAATTATCTAGCAGATTTCAATAAAAATTATGAGAAAATATCTCAGATTAAAATTTAAATTTTTAGTTATGCCAAACATCATTTTTGTGACCCATGAAGTGAATTCCATAATAATTTTTAAATAAATCATGTTTGAAGTATTTGATTTATGAAATTTATGAAATTTAAATATGAAATCTGGGCTGAATCGCATTATTTATTTATGGAAAAAATTCTAGAGTTTAGAAAAAGGTCCATATTTTCTTTGCAACGCTAAAATAATTTAGATAGCTGATGTCAAAATACAAGACTATATCCTTCTTTATTATTTAAAGTTTGTAGTAAGCATAATATGTAGTTTTTGCAGGGCATTTTCAGGTTTTTCACATTAAACCTTGCAAATTAATATTATATATATTAGAGTTAGTTTTGAAAAATAGATTTTTGGATATTATCACTTTTTAGAAGGTTTTTTGTATCAATAAAAATAATGGCGTATTTTTTTTTTAATTTCAACTCCTTCCCGTGCCTATAGGCGACTCAAATCTCGGATTTTGGGTCCCTTTCCCCATACAACAAAAACAGCTAAATATATGTCAAATCTGACTTCAGTATTTGATTCTACGCGAAAACTTAGGCCCATAAGCTTTTTTTTAGTTTTTGGAATGCACCAGAATGCATAATTAGAGTGGTCCAAAAAAATAATTTTGTAAATAAAAAATGTAAATATTTTTTTTGTTAATATACAATGAAAAACACTTACATCTGACAGAAATGGTCCAAAAATTTTAATTTTGTAGTTACCCGTTCAAAAGTTATTAAAGTATAAAAATTTAATTTTTCTTTATATATACAATGAAAAAGTACTCCTAGCTGAGAAAAATTGTGCAAAC
The DNA here is from genome assembly GCA_021234595.1 of Delia radicum. Lineage (NCBI taxonomy): Eukaryota > Metazoa > Arthropoda > Insecta > Diptera > Anthomyiidae > Delia > Delia radicum. Next base: position 125,916,152 of record CM037855.1, read on the forward strand.
ATTTTTTTTTATAGCCACCCGTTCAAAAGTTATTTAATAAATATAATAAATGCTATATAAAAAAGATTTATAGAAGTAGAAGAGGGAGAAGAAGTGGTTAATAATGTTGTTGATGCAGCTAACAAGTTGGCATATTTTGATTCCGCTTTCAGTAAGTCACCGTTTGATTTTATTACTCTTCAAAGTTTAAAAACTCTGGTTAATTTGGAATTAACATATCCTTTATGCTTTATAACGCTGTTGAGTGGCCAGCCCAGAAAAGGTTTTCGTAAAGCAATCGAACAAGCTAAAAATATACAATCAACAAGTATTTACACCGAACAACTTCGGTGTACTTCGCGCCTGAACAACTCGTGTTTAGTTAAAAATAAAGATAATTTAAATTGTTTAGCTTTATCTGCTGTGGAAAGGAATAGAATTAATTAGAATTGTTGTTAAATAGAAATGTCAAAACCAATAAATTATTCTGTATTCACTAAAAAATTAAATTTTTAAACTTTAATAACTTTTGAACGGGTAACTACAAAATTAAAATTTTTGGACCATTTTTGTCAGATGTAAGTATTTTTTCATTGTATATTAACAAAAATAAATATTTTAATATTTTTTTAAAAAATTATTTTTTGGACCACTCTAATTATGCATTCTGGTGCATTCCAAAAACTAAAAAAAAAAAACTTATGGGCCTAAGTTTTCCCGTAGAGTCGAATACTGAAGTCAGATTTGGCATATATTAAGGCGTTTTTGTTGTATGGGAAAAGGGACCCAAAATCCGCGATTTTAGTCGCCTATAGGCACGGGAAGGAGTTGGAATTAAAAAAAAAAAAAATATGCCATTATTTTATTGATACACAAACCTTCTAAAAAGTGATAATATCCAGAAATCAAAATCAAAAAAAATTTGAAAACGAACTCTAATATATATAACCTGCGCACAAAGAAAGATTTTGCGGTTTGCTAGCTAAAATACGGTTACTACGTCTGAAATCGGTTGATAAAATTGAATATTGGGTTTTACAACAAAATTCGGTTAACACAACAGAATTTTAATTGCAAAACACCCGAAATATTCATAAATCAACATTTAAATATGTTTATTAGTTGGTTTATTGGTTTATATGAATTTATTGGTTGTATCAACCAAAATACCCTTTTCAATTCTGTTGGTACTTTTTTTCAGTGAGTGTAGAATATAGTGAAATTTATTGATAGAAGTGGCCATAAACGTCAATGTATACCTTGCAAATAATCTATACATTACAAATATCAAGCTTTGCAGCAAAATAACAAAAAAAACAGCTAAAATCTTGTAGATCGAGATAAGCCAACTCACATTAATTATGACAATAAGACCTAAGAAGGATCTTTATTATATCCCAGTAAAAAACGCTGCTTACATGCAAGCAGGTTTGTAAGGGAGTAGCCAAAAAGAATTCCTTACAAACCTGCTTACATATTCCCACTTGGAAGCATTACTTTTTGGGTAAAGTGTCTACATTATTACGATTAAAAAGTAATAAAAGTAATTATGTGAATATAATTCATTTCACATAAAAGCCCAGGAAAAAATTACACATTCCAAAAAGAAGGTGATGCCCACACTTGCTTACATATCTCATTGCCAAATTAGTAACTGCAATACCAACTCATTCCAACGATGGAGTGAAAAAAGCAAGTAGTATTGTAACCAATTCTTTAAATTTAAACCAGAAAGCATGAACTCAATAACAAAGTAATTATTTACTTAAAAGAAAATAACAATGTTATTAACTTATATGTATAACTTTTTGTACTCAAGAAGTAATCATATACTTTTTCTTAATAAAAGGACGTTATTGCAAGTAGTTCCTAATTTTGAAATAAGAAGTTATACAATTTTAAAGAATTTATCTCATATATTTTTTCAAAACAAATTTTTATTTGCAGGAAAATAATACTAAAAACAGAAATTGCATGTTGCCTAAATTTTGTTAAACTGTGATTAGGTATAAATTAGGGAAGCGCACGTGAGCAGAAAATTGTGAGTGGACGTTGAAATTTCTGACGTTATCGTGAGTGAGTGTAAAAAAAATTTTCGAGGGTGATTGTGCGTGAGTCATATTTTTGTTTTTCAATTTTGAATCGTTCTTTTTTTTGAAAAATTTATATTTTCGTGGTTTATAGCTCCAAAATTATGACAATCCCATGTTATCATAACAATTCGATGTTTCACTTTTTAGGATTTATTTCCGTATGAGTTTTGATTGTTATATTTGAGTGACCTAGGAGAATCACTTGTGAGTAAAAGTTGAATTTACTTATGGAACTACTTTTTTTTTAAATTTAAGTACTTCTTATTTTTTCTAGGGAACTATTTATTTATTTTTTTTGTGTAAGTACTTCATAGTTTTACAATGGAACTATTTCTTTATTAAAAAATGTATGTAGTTCTTAAAAAATATAAAGTAAATGGTTCTTCGGTAAAAAAATAATCAATTCTAAAGAATCAATTATTTTAGTCTCACACCCTGTTAAAAGAATCGAGTAGGTAATCTAGTATGGAATACGTTCTGCCCAAAATGCTTGATTACAAACCCGCTTACCTTTTTGAAAATTTTTTGCTGGGAGTCTACAGATATTAATTTTTTGTTGTTAAAATTTTAATCATTTTATTTTTTTACCGCTCTACGTTAAACAGTAACAGTTAAATGACTAATAATTTTTTATTACTTACTCGAAAACACCGAACACAATCGGAAATCACTTGTGAAAATCGGTACAGAACGTTTATAATCCACGAAGTGTAAGTAAGTAAATACAGTAGTTTTTAAAAACTACTAGTTTTTAAGTGCAGTATAAAGCTTTTCTCTTTTTCGACCACTGGTACGTATGAGTGATTTGATATGTAATATAATGCGTATACGTATTACGTTTATTTGTTCACTGGCCTTAAAAATATGCAACACTTTTTTCATAGTTTTGTGTATTTGTAGGAAAAACAGTCATAAATTTCTAAACAAATTGCTAAGGCTTACAATTTAATAAAAATGAGTAAACTCTTGATAGAAATCGACTAGCTGAAATTTTGTCACTAAATAATTTGTATATTATGTTTCTCAAGTTAAAATTTATTGTAAAGGACAAACACATATTAAACACTTTTTATGTGAGCAATCTTAAATTTAGGGAGTAAAAAAGTGGAGTCAAATATTACAAACAATTTCACGTTTTCCTTAATATATTTATTAAATAAGTTATCAAACTTTATGGAAATTGGGTATCAAATGAAAGGTCTTTAACAACAACCAATGATATATAAAACAAATCCGTGCGTGTCCGAACAATTTTTATTATTTAAAAGACCATTTTTTTATATACCACATTTGCATGGGAAGTTGTTGTTGGTTTTGCGTTCAAATTTGCAATTAATAATGGTTATTTAATATAATCGAGGGGTGTCTGGGCTTTTTTTAAATTTTCGTAATCATTCGGCTTTAACGCGACTTTTCCCAAAGAACTTTTATAACCCATTTTCTAAATATTTTTAATAAGTGTCAACCCTGAGCCCACATCATAGGCAACATGGGTATCAAAATAGTTGTTTTTCTCGAGTACTTTAATACTTCTTTAAATAAAATCGGAATTTCTTATATTTCTTAAGACGCTTTCATACAAAAATGTATTGTTCACATATCATTAAATTCTTAAGATTCAACACTGCACGATGGTAAAATGTGGCCAAAACTAAAAAAAAAACATTTTTTTTTATTGTTTTTAGAAATTTTGATGTCACACGCAAATGTATATTCCAAATGGGTGAGTGATCTGTAAAATCTTATGATACATCAAATTTACAACTTTTGCTATATCGGATTTTCAGCCAAAAAAAAAACGTATTTTCGAAACTACACTTAGAAAACTATGTAGGTAAAGACCCACTGCAAATGTTGTTGAAAACAAATGAAATTTCATTTAAAGAAAAGACGACTTACATTACAGTAAATTCAACTTACATTGTCATTTGATTTTTAAAGTTCAAAAAATGACTAACAATTGTAGTAAAAATGAACCACATGGAAGTAAAAAATAAACAAACATTTATTTTTTTTATTTTTTTAAATAACAAAAAACAACTGTAAAAAATGAATGTAAAATCATAAAACAGTCATTTGATGTCAGTTGTTTTTTTAAATGAACTACAAGATTAGTCAAAATTTAATTTGTTCTACAAATGACTTACATTTACATTAAAAATAAAGAAACTGTATTACAACCCAAGCAACTACATATTTTTAATCCAGAAGTTCCCTGAGTGTATAAATAATATTTTTATTCTAAAATTTGTATTTAAATTTAACTACAAATATAACGATGTAATTAAACAACAAAACTTTAAAAGAGAATTAAAAAAAAAATGTATTTTTGAGAAATATTTTCCTGAAACAACCGAAACCAGATATGTCATCGGGAGCTAGAAGAATAAGTTGTACGGTGACTATCCAAGTTTTGTATCCAATACGGACTGACTCGTTTTATTGATATACATATTAAATATACAATAGTGAAAAAATGTCGATATTGACACATACCAATCAAACAATTGCGATACAAATCGCGAAATTATGCGTTTTTACAAACTAATATATTTTCCATTTCCAGTAAAAACCCGGCACATTTTTTTATGATATATTATATAACACTATAGTTTACACAAACAGAAAAAAAAATATGTTTAATTGTATAATATTTTTTTTTTTCATCGAACTTAAAAAAAAATAGGATTTTCAGTCAAAAAAAATGTAGAAAATGACACTGGCTATAATTGTAGGAAATGGCAATCCTTTTGATTTTAGTTTTTTATAAAATTATATCTATATAAAAATTAGTTTTGTATTGCTATTTTAAGTATTTCCACGATTTATTTAATCGTAGAAATTGTCTTTTTAAGAAATAAAAAAAAAGAAAAACTACCAAACTTTTATAAGCTCTACAAAACTCTTTTGCCTTCTTGGAGGTTAAGGCTTCACATTATTTGATAAAACATAATGTAATTTTAGCTGCCTTTTAGCCATTTAACAGGAATCGTTTTTGTGACTTCAAGGTAAGTGAATTATTGGTAAAGGCATCACCAAAGTACCAAAAAATACACATGGAATGTATTATAAACACTCCGCAGTTTAGGCAAAAGATTTTCTTCGCACTAGCAGATATTTAAATTAAAATTTTATCAAAATCGGACCATGTACTTAGACAATATATTTGGAAATTTAAAAATTTATTTGGATTTAATATATTTCTGAAAATCATTTACTTTTTTAAGTCTATTGTCTTAAAATTATCGTATTAAAAATCCATTCTAAGGTGCAAATCATGCGATTAGCTCAAAATTGCAACTAAGTTTTGTATACAAAATCTGGCACCCAAAAAATTTTAAATTTATTTTTCGGACTCAGCGTGTGAATTTGTATCACCAACAATTTATAGGGAACAATTAATAATAAAAAAATAAATTTATAGGGAACAGTTAATAAAAGTTTTGCAGTAAATGTATGAAAATCTAAAAATTGTTCTTACTTTTACACATAACTACTGAATGCGAGAACCAAATTTGAAAATTTTTTACATCAGGCATTAGGCAATATTACATCTAGTTTGCATAAATACCCGACAAATTGTAAAACCTCTAACTCCATCTTCAATACATTACAATATGTCCACTAGGGGTACAACCAAAATAAGGCCCTATCACCACGCTGTAGCCGATGTTGTGCTGAAACCGAAAAATGTTTCTTCATGTCATTTCGGAACAAAAACGTTCCGCGTCCAAGCCGATTTCTGAAAGTCCTTTAAGATTTTTTTTTTATTTTTTCAAAATTTTTTTTTTTTTTTCAAAATTTTATATTTTTATACTTTTAGCAATAAATTATAATATTTCGCAAATTTGCATAAGACAGCGTAGGTAAGTCGCAATATTTTATCACGATTAATTGAATTGATACAGAATATTATTCAATATTTAATGGAAAAACTTATAATTTATTTATTATTTAATGAAATTATAAAGAAAATATTTTTATTTTTTTAGAACTTACTGATCCCAAACGCGGAACCTTTTTAACGATATCGAAAATCTAAAGATGCAGTTCTTATTGTTTTTTTATGCACTACATGGTATGGATGGGGCCATTTTGATATTTTCAAAAATTGTAAAAAAGTTGAATCCCTAATGTCCACACTAACTTGGCCACCAAATTAAAGTGACAGTGAACTGAAGTTGCATTATTAAAAAACTTCAGTTATTTAAATTAATAAACACAGAAGTTATAGAGCTTTGACAGTATTTTACCAAAGTTCACTTTGTAGTTTCCTTGTTAGTTGTTATATTTCTTAATTATCTTTATTCAGTATAAAAATATGGCAGTATAAATATATAAACGATTTCTCTTTCTTACTGAAGTAATTTGAGTGTATATTATGAGTGGAATACCTTTAACCAGCTATTATGAAAATAGTAAATTTAGATAATCTACTAAATGATTTATTAACAATCGTAAATAAAGAAGTTGTGGAGAATTGCTCCCCAGAGTTGCCCAATAATTATTTAAAAAAATAAATTTTATAAAGGATCCAAAGAAACTAATACGAAATTCGAGAAGTATACAGGCCGACAAAATCTGAAAACATTCAATATCCTGTGGCTCCAGAATACTTTTCTAATACAGAATTTCTCCATCACATTAGGTTTGGGAGATATATTAAGCTTTATTTAAAAAAAAAAAACAGCGATTTCCGGGTAAAAATGGTTTAAACCCAAATATTAATTTGAAAAATTTACCCTCAAAAAAATACAGTGCCGGACAAAAGTATTCACACAGCAGCAAACTTTATTTTAAATCTTTTATATTTTTAAAATGAAAGCTATTAGCCGTATAAGGTATTCAACAAAATAGTTTATTAACTTATTAATAATTTAAATATAACAAAAAACTAACACTAAGCATATTGTATGTAAAAAAAAATTCAAAATTAAAAAAAAGATGTTACGAAGAAATTGGTCCATTCTATGCCAAGAAGATTAAAAGAAGTCATAGCATAAAGAAAGGCTACTCCGCAAAGTATTAAATCATGTAAAATTTTATATTTTGTACAAACATTTGAAGCTGTGTGAATACTTTCGTCCGCCTAAAATAATACTTTGAATTACATATTTAGTTTTTTCTTATAATATAACATACTAAGAATAAGTTTTTTGTTGTATTTTAATAATTTATAAGTTAATAAACAATTTTGTTGAATACCATATCCGGCTAGTGGGTTTCATTTTAAAAATATAAAAGTTTAAAAATAAAGTTTGCTGCTGTGTAAATACTTTTGTCCGCCACTGTATGTCAGTAGAAACGTAAGTAAAACATCTTGCAAATCAAGTATACTGTTTTTCAGTAAATATTTTGCTAAAATTATATTTTCAGCTTAAATTTTAGTTATACTTACTCAGCACTTAACTGACTTGAACTTATGTTTTACTAATATTTTACTAATGTTTTACTAATTTATTTTGCTAAAAAATATTGTGCTGATAAGCACACTAATAGTGTGGACGACAACCAGATTGAAAAATTTACGCAGAATGATGTAGATGTTGAGGCATGTCAAGATGTAGTAGAGAGGAAGAAAATGTTACTAAAAAGTACAACTCTTGTAAGACATATAAAAAATCAACTACGGTCGATTTTAGTATCTGTGTTTCATACATTAAACAAAGTTCTGGATTAAAACAACATACATTTTGTGTTGTCACCGGCGTGTGCAGGTAATTGTATATTCATTAAATTAAAGACAAAATAAAGTATTTAAATTTAATAAAGATTATATGTGTATTTGTAAATTAAATGTTAAAAAGTTTTTTAAAAATGGAAATTTTTAAAATTTAGCAATATCTTAAAAACTGTTCTATTTTCGTACTTTTTAACTTCATTTTCGGATTAAGTGCTAAATTTTACATTGAAAAATGTTAAATATCGTGGATCGAACTAAGCTAATTGATTTCAATTTAGGGTCTACTATTTTTTATTAAAATTTAAGCTTTAGCAATTTTTTTAAATTGAGTGTCTGTACACGCAGAAAACAATCAATTCAGATGGAACACCATCACAAATACCATAACTTTGTAAAAAAAAAAATACATTATTTTATTTATGAGAATACAATATTTAGAGTCACACTAAATATTTTGTGTTAATGACTCAATTTTTTTACACAATTTGAAGATGTATTTCCAAACGATTTTGATGAAACGCAATTTTTCAACCAGGATTCGGTAGTCAAAATAATGGTAAAATAATTAAAACATAAACTTTAACCAAATTATTGGGTGATAAAATTTAAAGACAGTAATCACAATCGAATTCATATACATATATCACTGTTTATTATGTTTCATTTTGTAAAGAAAAAACAAATGTACATTGTACAATGCAAACAACTGAACCATCAAGGAAATAGTTAAAAAATCGAGAATTAGGACGGAAAGTAATTCTTAAGGTTAGTTTAATTATAAAGAAAAGTATAGTTCCAAAATTCTAATAATAAGTTTGGTCTTATTTTTTTTTTTGTAGAAAGAACCTCTTCAGCAAACCAATAGTAACAAATGTTATTTGCAACAGGAAATTAAATTTAGAAGCTTCAGAATATGAAAGAATAAATGAAGGCTCAAGTTATATGCTCGAGATGAAACTCCTCTGGATCTCATTGGGAAGACTGGCTCAGAGAAGAACAATACAAAACTTGAAAATTCGCCGTTAGTATTTATTAAATTTATTAAATTAATGTTAATATTTTTTAATTTGTACTATTTTCTAATATTATTTATTAGGGACTAATCAATGAATTTTAAACAAACAATTGTTTAAGTAAATTAAAACGGCCAATTTCGAGTAACGAATAACTCGAACAATTTTGGTCGAGTTAAACGAGTAAATCAAAATATGTTCTATTTAAGCTTGTATATTACAAAAAAAAAGCTTAAATTGTTTCGTATTTTTTAAAAAGATCTTTTTATAAAATATAAGCAATATACCAGTTACGGTTTAAATTTACATACTATAGTTGTTCAATAGGGCCATATCTCTTTTACGTTACACGATATGCAAAACACTGTACTGCCAAAAATCTATTTTAATTTTTAATTTTGAAGAAAAATCATTCGGCACTGAGACCAATGCCTAAAATATCACATTTTTAAGATATTTTTAAAATTTCCTTGAACAATTATAATTGTAATAATATATACATTAGGGTGGTCTTTCGTTGTATGGGCGAAAAATAAAAACGAGATTTTGACTGTGCCCCCCTCTTAAAATATTTGTTTGGGTACAAAAATTCACCATGCAAAAAATTAGAGTTCTAGCATAACGGGAAGATGTCCCGCATCGGCCTTGAAAATCGGGCCCCTTGGAAAAATGGGCATAATTAAAAAAAAAATTACAAATTTGTTTTCTTCAAAATTTAAAAAATATAAAATAATTTTTGTGTTGGATTTAATCATAACTACTCAGATAAAAAATATTAATTTCCCAGAAAATCGCTAACTTACCCTTACTTTGTGTCAAAAAAATTAATAAATATTTTGGGTGTACCTCAAAGTGACTTTTTTGCATTTTTGAAAATTTTATTCAACAAAAATCAGAAACCTAGTGTTTGCTGTCAAGTATTTCATTAAGCACATTTCAAGTATTAAATAAGCCAGGTATTACGGATATCCGTTGGCAAATTTTTTTTAGGGCATTTTGATTCTCGGGGATTTCAAGGTTTTTTTTTATATTTATACATTTTTACTTTAAAACAAGGATTTAATAATATTTCATCAATATTGTTGTATATGCCTTTTTATATGATTGTAATAACTTTATTTTTAAATACTATATTTTCTGTTGATAGTTAACCCATGTTAACCTGGGGTCAAATATGACCCACGTAAGAAACATGCAACTTTGTGGCAAAATTTATAAATAATATCAAGAAAGGAATAATTCAATTTATATTTATTCTAAAAAAATTTCGTTAACCGTTTCTAGTCTTCGAGTAGGTCAATTTAGTAAAAATTTGAACTTAAAACTTTTCCATAATAATAATTTTGAGGGAAAAAAATTTACACTATTAAATTAAAAATACGTTTTTCGAAAATACTCCTGAATATGTACAAAAAAATCAATTTTAATATGAATACAAATATCTGAATTTATACTAAATAATTAATTTTAATTAATTTTAAAATGTAAATAAATTACAATTAGAAACATAAACAAAAATTTATTTTGTCATCTTTGTGATTTTTGACTCTTTAAAATACGAGGGTCAATTGTGATCCCATGAAAACACAGGTTAACTATGAACACTAAAAATTATACTTTATAATAAAGTTATTACAATTATAAAAAATAGCATACACAATAACATTGATGAAATATTACAAAAATCTTATTTAAAAAAACGTTGAAATCCGCTAGAATCAAAATGCTCTAACAAAAATTTTTGCCAACGGATATCCGTAATACTTGGCTTATTTAATACTTGAGATGTGTTTAATAAAATACTTGACAGCAAACGCCAGGTTTTTGATTTTGTTGAATAAAATTTTCAAAAATGCAAAAAGGTCACTTTGAGGTACCCCCAAAATATTTATTAATTTTTTTGACACAAAGTTAGGGTAAGTTAGCGATTTTCTGGGAAAGTAATATTTTTTATCTGAGTAGTTATGATTAAACCCAACACAAACATTATTTTATATTTTTTTAATTTTGAAGAAAAAAAATTTGTAATTTTTTTTTTTTAAATTATGCCCATTTTTCCAATGGGCCTGATTTTCAAGGGCGATGCGGGACATCTTCCCGTTATGCTAGAACTCTAATTTTTTGCATGGTGAATTTTTGTACCCAAAGAAATATTTTAAGAGGGGGGGCAGCCCCAAAAATCGCAAGTTGAAAAATAATGACCACCCTAATATACATACAAACAAATTTTGAATTAACTGTAATTCAAATCTTCCAAAAATAATTTAGCACAATATAATAGTTTTGCAATTGTGGCGATTTTTTATTGAATATGTCGATATTTAAAAGTTTCGCTTATTTTCTAGAAATATGACCTTTTAGTGTAAAATTGTTGTTATAAAGGGTCCGCCAAATAACTTTTTTTTGAACTCCTGAACCAATTGGACTTTGTATTAGGTCATACCAAGGTCTTTATGAAAAAATCGTCTCAATGATGTCTCCGAAATATCCAATTGTTTAGAGCGACGGTGAATTGATGTTGATGGCGCTTCACGCACACTTTCTGCCACAGCAGCAATATTCTCGGGTGTACGCACTGTTTTTGGCTTTTCACGCTTTGGTTTATCGATGAGGATGCCAGTTTCTTTCACTTTTTCACAAGATAACGAACATACGGACCATATTCGTTCAGCGGAAGGATAAAACTAATTATCTGTCAAATCAGACATGAGCTAAAGGTACGTTCACATAAATCAAATATTTGAACAAAATATTTGTTCACATATTTGCTTCCAATTGCGTAAAATAAAAAATTATTTTATTTTATGTTCAAACTATGATCAAATATTTGATGGTTTTTGTTTATTCAAACAGCTCTCAAATAGTGTCCAATAAAATAAACGAAAAAATATTTTTCAAGAGTTCAGATTGAAACAAATATTTATATTAAATATTTATTTAATCAAAGTGTAAAAAAACATAGATTTATTTAATCGAAAAACTAACTGTTTTTTAAAAAATTGATCACTCGGGATCTCTCTCGGACCTAGCCTATTTATGTTATAAGGGTGTATTAACACTCCTATGGAGCAAAAATTTTGTCCGTTTTGGTCTATCTCGCTTAGTTTTGGAGATACTGGACATTTTAAAATATCGCCATTTTGTAAAATGGCTTGTATCTCGAAAACTAAGCATGATATCGCAAAATGGACAACATTTTTGGAAACCTTAACGAAAACGCCTTACCGACAACACAAATCTGTACTGTGTTCCGATTCCAATCATTCCCCGTTTCATTCCATATCGTTCCGTTTTGGACCAATGTTACATTCTGTTATCGGAATGATTAAATTTTTATTTTCACGTACGACAACACAATTGTGTACATTGCTCCGATTCCAATCGTTCCCCGTTTCATTCCATATCGTTCCATTTTGGACCACTGTTCCAATCCATTATCTGAGTGATTAAATTTTTTTAATATCTATTTACATTTCAGTTTTTTTATAAAGCCTTTTATTAATAAATTTATTAAAAAAATTTATAATTGACGATTTTACCACCTATTATTTGCCATTGTTTGTTCTTACATTTTTTTTGTAAGATCAAATAAATATTTGCTCAAATCAGAAGAAAATATTTGATAGCTAGTGTTCACACTATGGTTAAGTTTGTCAAATATTTATTTGAATGCAAATAATTTTGTTTGACCAAAATCAGCTGATTTGCTGTTTGACACACAAAAATATTTTGTGTTCAGATTACGGCAAAGAAAAATTTCATGTTTTTTGTCAAATATTTGACTAATCTGAACGTACCTTAAGTGTTACCATTCACGAAATAAGCACTAGTTAAAAAAAAAAGTGTGATGGCGGACCCTTTAGTTTCAATACTCAAATGAAGGGTCGAAACTATAATAACAATTTTACACCAAAAGGTCCTATTTCCAGAAATTAAGCGAAACTTTTAAATATCGAAATATTCAATAAAAAATATTTTAGCCAAATTTTGATAAAATACATTTCGGAACTCCTGATTTTATATTTATTGTGTGTTTTATTGTGTATTTTTAAGAAAAAATTATTCGAGTTACTCGAGTAATTTTAAAATATTACTCGATTAATCAAGTAAGTTAAAAACCTGAAAATGGAGTTACTCGTTTACTCGAAAAAACCAAACCCGAGTAATTTATAAACAACACAAAATTTAAAAAAACTGGAAATAGTGTTTTTATAATTTCAATAGTAAATAATTAAAAAAAAATGAATATGAATTTCTAATATGGTAGACATAACTACAAATGTTGATAGCTGTAATCGAATAATGTGATAGTATGTGTAACTACCTATATAAGTTTGGCAACGAATTCTGTTGTCAGAGCGAATCAGTTCTCTGGGTGTGTTTGTATATGTATTTCTTGAGAGATTTATGCATGTGATTAATATTTTACAAATACATCAAACTATCAAAAAAGTGTTGCATACTTTAAGCACGTTGAACAAAATAGTTATATACGTATACGTCATATATTTAATATCGATTCAATCATACGTATAGTACACCTAAATCGTATTTACCGTAATAATTTTAATAAATTTATAATTTCTTTAAAAAAAATATTAATTGTGAGATGTTGGTTAGTTCGGTTAAAGATCATGAATATTTTTTCATATTAACAGGAAAATTATAATTTTATTTGTGATAATTTACTTTTAATTAACAAAAAAAAACACTTACAAAAAAGTTATTTGACACCTGCATGAATGGAGTTAACTGCCAGTCAAATTTTCAACTTAATTAGTTGAACTGGCAACTGTGGTAATAATTAACAGAACTAAACATACACTCAAAAAAAAAAAGTTTGTAAAGTTAGCAAAAAATTTTGCTGAGTCAGCAAAATTTTAGTCAGGAGGATGCTTGCAAAAAAGTTGCTAATATCAGCAAAATCTTTTGCTGAAAATCAGCGAGCTGATTTTTAGCAACAAAATTTGTAGATTCAGCAAAACTTTTGTTAACACTTAGTAGATTAGAAATACAAAACCCTTGCTAAAAATTAATAAATTTTTTGCTAAATTTTAGTAGACTGAAAAAAACGCAAAAAATTTGTAGAAAAATTGTAATTTAGTTAATCTATTTGCTGAAAAATCATAAAACATATTTTAGTGATTCTTTTAAAAATAATTAACTATAATAACGAAATATAAAAATTTTCATTTTCCACATTGACGACATGAATTTATTTAATATCTGAAAATATATAGAAATAAATATATATAACATAACAAAAATTGTCTTTCAATTACTTACATCAATGGTTGTCTAAATGATGCTATCGCAACTGCCGAAGATAATTATAGAAACGAAATGAAAAAATAAACAAAAAACAAACGAAACGAAAAAAACAACCCTTTTTGCAATAAGAAAAAGGAACCATAAAAAAATCTACCTAAGATGTGTTTCTTTGTCTTTCAATTTACTCTGTCTGTGTGTCTTTGTCTTTCAATTACTCTGTCTACATTTCATTTTCCTCTTCTCTACTACATCTTGACATGCCGCGACATCTACTTCATTCTGCGTATATCTTTCAATCTGGTTGTCGTCCACACTATTAATGTGCTTATCAGCACAATTTTTTTTAAGCAAAATTAATTAGTAAAACATTAGTATATTAGTAAAGCATTAGTATAAAACAGTTAAGTGCTGAATAAGTATAACAAAAATTTTAGCTGAAAACACGATTTTAGCAAAAAATTTTGCTAAAAAATAGTATACCTGATTTACAAGACGTTTTACTAACTTTTCTACTAACTTATTTTTTTGAGTGCACTCAAAAAAAAATTTGTAAAGTCAGCAAAAAATTTTGCTGAGTCAGCAAAATTTTAGTCAGGAGGATGTTTGCAAAAAAGTTGCTAATGTCAGCAAAAACTTTTGCTGAAAATCAGCGAGCTGATTTTTAGCAACAAAATTTGTAGATTCAGCAAAAATTTTGCTAACACTTAGTATATTAGAAATACAAAAGCCTTGCTAAAAATTAATAAATTTTTTGCTGAATTTTAGTAGACTAAAAAAAAACGCAAAAAATTTGTAGAAAAATTGTAATTTAGTTAATTTATTTGCTGAAAATCATAAAACATATTTTTGTGATTGTTTTAAAAATAATTTACTATAATAACGAAATATAAAAATTTTCATTTTTCCACATTGACGACATGAATTAATTTAATATCTGAAAATATATAGAAATAAATATATATAACATAACAACTACTTACATCAATGGTAGTCTAAATGATGCTATCGCAACTGCCGAAGATAATTATAGAAACGAAAAAATAAACGAAAACAAACGAAACGAAAAAAAAACAACCCTTTTTGCAATAAGAAAAAGGAACCATAAAAATCTACCTAAGATGTGTGTCTTTGTCTTTCACTTTACTCTGTCTACATTTCTGTATATGTTTGTTTGCAATTTGACCACACTAGATTATTATTAACATTTAGTTTAAATAAATAAATATTTTATTTTGTCTTTTATTTAATTAATAGACAATTATTTCACAAGCCGGTGACAACGCAAAATTTAAGTTATTTTAATCCTCAATTTTGTTTTATGTATGAAAAAGAGCTAAAAAAACTTCCATGGTTGATTTTTTATATGTCTTATTAGAGTTGTACTTTTTAGTATCATTTTCCTCTTCTCTACTACATCTTGACATGCCGCGACATCTACTTCATTCTGCGTATATCTTTCAATCTGGTTGTCGTCCACACTATTAATGTGCTTATCAGCACAATTTTTTTTAGCAAAATTAATTAGTAAAACATTAGTATATTAGTAAAGCATTAGTATAAAACAGTTAAGTGCTGAATAAGTGTAACAAAGATTTTAGCTGAAAACACGATTTTAGCAAAAAATTTTGCTAAAAAATAGTATACCTGATTTACAAGACGTTTTACTAACTTTTCTACTAACTTATTTTTTTGGGTGTAGTTGAGTTAAATAGATGATATTTACCATTTAACATTTTAAGGCACGAAGAATGCTGAAAAAGGCTGTTGCGGGCTAGAAAGTTAACTCCATGCATGCAGGTGTCAAATAACTTTTTTTCTAAGTGTTTTTTCTGCTAATTAAAAGTAAATTATCACAAATAAAATTATAACATTTCTGTTAATATGGAAAAAATATTCATGATCTTTAACCGAACCAACCAACATCTCACACACAATTTATAGATCAACAATGAAAAAATATTAATTTTTATATAATTTTAAATAAATACAAGCAATTATAATTGTACTTATGATTTATTCCTAACAAACACTCTAAAGTATATCATTCAGTCTTTAATAGATAATGAAAAAATTTGCTATTTTTACCTAATGTCTTCAAATTTTCATAATATTAAAAACTTTTTTTCTCTATGCAGCCTACAACTCAAGTCCGTTTTTAGATTTTTCACTGTTTTAATTTAACAGGAAAAATCCCAAAAGTATGTGACCTGTAAGAACCGTATACTCGAAAGTTATGGGATTTCGCAGACTTTACAAAAATGCATTTTATGCAAATGCAATTTATGGAAGCATTTTCAAAATTGTTTTCACCCATCAAAATATTTTAAACATTAATAAACGAAAAGTTTCAAATTTTTTATAAAATTAAATTTCGCTTTTTCTTTAAGGCTCATATCATCTAATTTTCTCGATTTAAAAATAACCCCGTAACCATTATATCCATACAAAAAAAATAATTTTTTATAATTGGTAATTTTTATATTTCGAGCAAGTTTAAAGCAGGGTTGGCAACCGTTTCATACGGTTATCGGTATTGGATAATGGTATTTTGTGAATATTTTGTTAGGGTGTTTTAAGGTTAATAATATTTTAAGTTCTATCGTTATGTTATTTTTGAGGCGTTTTTTTATTTCTTTTTTTCCTGAAGTCTGAGAAGAGGGTAAATATATTTGCTAATCAAAGAATTGGAGTTAAAATGGCATAGATTTGTTAGTGCATATTTTCCATATTTTGCTTTAAAGTCATATTTTTATTACAAATTTGTGCTTATTTTGCTGAAATTGAAGAATTATATTGCATATTCCTTAGTTTTTAGTAAGAATATCACTCTCAATTTTATTTTGTATTTTTTAATGAACACTAAAAATTTACAAATAAAATTTTTCCCGATGTAAAAATTTACGATCTAGGTATAAATAGTCATATATAATAATAGTCCATATCACATCATATATCAGGTGATCCGAAAAATGCCATACATAACCTTTTCTCATGAGATCCCATTAAATCTCATTTGATATAATTTGATCCGAAAAATGGGTTCTTCTAATTTGATCAAGTTATATATAATTTGATACAATTTGGTCTTCATAAAATTCTTTAGAAATCCGAGCTTCAATTTTGTTTCACATACCAAAAAGTTTAAAAAAAATTATATATAAATCAATGAATTGGAAAAATAGACATGATTTCATTTTGATTTGGCAAACGTCAATTATTTCTTAAACAACTGAACCGATCGCTTGAGTGTCTTTAAGAGATGAACTCATATCTGTCTTAGCTTTCGATTGATGCAATATAAAAAGTTGTTATTGTACGTTGTAGTTTTTTAAATAAAATTACCTGATTCAAACTAAATGATGCTGTGGTGAACCAAATTAATCTATGGAAATTTTATATACATTTTTCCCATAATATGCTCAGCGTTGCCCAACTTTTAAACTCCTCCAAAAATTTTAGAAGTACACTACTAAGGCCGCTGGTAGCAACTTGAGTACGTACCCTAAAAAAACGAACGAAAAAATTAGCAGATTTTTTAAATTCGTGACAGACTAATATACAGCCATTAATATATAGTTTTATCCAAAAGAAGATATACATTTTTCTGATATGGACAGATATATAACTATGAATAGGTCAAGAAATCGTTTTGTTCACAAAGAAATACATTTTTTTTAATATTACACTATAAGTTATTTTATATAATTTTGATTTGTGTTATATCTAATTATACATGTATTCGTACATATTTCTATTATATTGGCCGATATGTAATAAGATGTAATTATATGTGGCATTGTATTAAAAAATTTAAAGAAAAACGTCTTGTATATAAACATACATAAACGTATGTATACATATAATAGAATGCAATTACATATTTATTTACATAAAATAATGCATGACTATATGTAAACTTTTTACTCGGGACACTATACACTATATGTTATTTTATATAACTTTGATTTGTGTCATATCTAATCATACGTGTATTCGTACACAATTAGATTAACCACATAAATTTGTATATGTCATATACTATTATATATTGGTCGATATGTAATAAGATGTAATTATATGTGGCATCGTATTAAAATAATTAGAGGAAAAAAATTGTTTAAACCCGATTAAAAATCAACATATATGTATCCATTTATGGACATGTATGGACTCATCCATGTTTACATATAAAGACATTCGAGTTCATAAATGTCCATATATCTCAATATGTGATTCATACATGCTTATAAGTGTTCATATGCGTCCATGCATGTAAATATTACCGCAATTTTCACTCATGCACAGATATGACCATGTATGGACATGTATGATCGTACATGTGAATATTACCTCAATTTTCGTTACTGCACACACATGAACATATATGATTGCTCATAAGAACATGTATACATCATAAATGAACACATATTAATCATGTATGGATGCATGTGGAAATGTATGAAGTATGTGTCCTCATGTATGGATCCATATATGTGGATTTTTAACAGGGTATAAGCATACACATATCTATTTACTTATAATAGCTTGCCTAACATATATATTTCTATTAAATTATGCATGATTATATATAAATGTTTTTTCTCGGGATATAACCCTTTTTACTACGTTATATTAAATTTGATCCGTAAAATGGTGGATACAATTGAATATAACTGCATTAAATAAAAGTTTGTAAGTTGTATTTATCTTTACTATCTTTTCTTTTTTTCTGTAATTCTGTAATTTGAATGAATGTGTTTATCAGCACAATTGTGGTAGCAACAAAAATTAGTTAAACATTAGTTCAAAATTAGTTTGTTGCTAAGTGTTTAACAAAAAAGTTTGCTGAAAAGTTAGTTAAATATTTTTAATAGACGTTTAATAAAATTTTCAACGAACATTTTTTTAATTGCATCAGCAAAAAATATTAATGAAAAACTCTTGTACGTTTCCAGACACTTTTTTATTTTTTTTACTTTTAAATGACAATCAATTCTTTATGTGAATACTTTTCAACTTGAAATTTTGCATGTCATTGTTTCTAAGCAAAGTCTACCTAATTCTGTCGATAGTTTCCTTTTATTAAAAAAAACCTTGAGAAATAAGAGGGATCTAAAGGTATTTTCCGCAGGCGTAAACTATTTTTGAAATAACTCATATGTGATGTTTTAGGCGAAAATATATTAAATTTTCACTAATGAGGGCTGTTTTGTTACCTAATGAAAACACTTTTAAAAACGTTTAAATGCAAAAAAATTGATAGTTCTCAATAAAAACTCATTTCGTTGTATTTGCTATAGTTTGCGAAATAAAATGATAAATATTTTCAAAAATATGTATTCTGCAAACTAAGTAAAAGAATGAATGGAATTTAAGTATGAATGTAATTATATCTCACTTAATTTGCCACCTTACATTATGACTTATGAAGTCTTTTACTTTATTCGAAATTTATCTTACTATATAAAATCTCTGCATGTAAAAAAACACATAATATTTATTAACTTACGACTAAACTTCATTCATTTGTATCTGTTAAATGGAAAATATACATCAGAATAAAAAAATGTAAATAGTCATATGCAAAAAGTAAAATGAATTATTGTTGTTCATAAAATCTACAAAATATATATAAAAAAAAGAAAATATAAAAAGCAATAAGGGAAAAAATAGAAATTTATAACTAACAAGGAAGGTATGCCATTAGAGAAAGTCATTAATAGAAAAATGTTTATTTGATAAAAACTAAAGGATCAAAAGATGTTGCAAAAGTGTTATATAAATGTAAAAAATGAGCTATAATTTTTATTTACAATTAAATATTTCTTTTCTGATTCATATCTTATTTAGGAAATGTATTTTAGCTAGAGGTTACTATCCCCTTAAATATCGCAAAAGAAATGAAATCATAAAACGGAAACGGAACTAAAGATGCACCCCTATGGTAATTTAAATGTGTTTTTTAAAAGAAGAAGAAAAAATTTTAATATAAATACTCATACACATATGAGTATATTTATGTGAAATAATGTATGAGTAATATTAGCGTTTTTTTTTTTCATTTTGGTTTCTTTCAACTGATAAGAAATTATGCATATAAATATTCGTAGGAGTTTAAAATGGGTTTTGTTTAACAAAAGATGAATTGATATGTATATTAAGGTTAGGCAGTATGTAAAACAAAATAATTCATAGAGATTTTAAATAATATTAAACGGTATACTAAAAAATCTATCTGAATTCGCCATAAGTAAAATGTTTTAAATTACAGAAAGAAACGTAAGACATGGACATGTCGTTCAAATTCGAAAAAAATGTGTATTTAGCGTTCTAACGAAGAAAGCACACAATAACAGGAATGTAGAATAAAATGTATATTTTTTGGAAAAGTCAGTTCGTAAGACTGGAAATCTTGTTCAAGTACCTTTAAAATGATATATAATGTTATTATATCCAGAGATGGGAGTAGAATAAAAAATATTTTATTTCAAAACGTGGCAAAAATAAGTTATATTTTTAAATATTTATAAGTTTTTTTTTTTTTGTTTCAATTTTAATAAAAATTAAATTTGAACAAGCTTTCCAACTAATATAGCTGCCATTACACGATTGATCGGCCAAAATCTGACCTTGGGTCTTCCCATTTCAATTATATTTTGCACGCACAAACTCTATGGAGCCACTTAAAGATTGCCGTTTTCATTTTCTCGAAATTCGAAAAAACATGCTTTTATTGGCGATTTTGTTTTTTTTTTATAAAAAATATGCATAAATAAAGTATGTAAGTTCTAACATTCGATGTTTTCTTTAATATATGAGGCATTCCATGTCAAATCACCAAGTTTTTGGCGAGACTCTCTTCTATTACGCTAAGTTTTTTATATGTTTTGGCACGTATTCAGAGCGACTAGAACAAATTTTTAGCCTTTTATTCCAAACTGGTTTGGAGTAGTAAATTCTTTTCAATTTTGTGGCAATTAACGATAGACCTGTGTTAAATATCGATATTTAAAAAAGAAGGGTACCATTTTGTTCATCTTTAAATGTAATTTTAGAAATGTAGTTCACAGTGTTGATTCTAAAACTTTCTTTATTGGGATTTCACTCGAACTTATTAAATTGGCTAAAATCATACTTAACTAACAGAGTATGTATTGTAAAAATATAAAATATCCCATCTTATTCATATATGGCTATTTCTGGAGTTCCTCAAGGAAGCGTTTTAGGACCGTTGCTATTTAACCTCTTTATAAATGATATTCAATCTTGTTTTTCTCATAGCGAATTTTTGTTATATGCTGACGACCTCAAGGTCTACAATAGAATCTCGAGCATAAATGATGTTCGTGGTTTGCAACGTGATATTGATAAAGTTGTATGTTGGACATGGGAAAATGGTTTAACTTTTAATACTGATAAGTGTTATCATATGAGTTATTATAGATGTTATTCCCCCCTTTTATCATCGTGTAAAATTCAAGATTTTACACTTAAAACAGTTAATGAAATCAATGATTTGAGAGTAATTTTCGACTCAGATCTCTGTTTCATTAACCATTTGAATTTTATAATTTCTAAAGCATATTCTGTCTTAGCACTTATCCAAAGAAATTCTGCAGATTTTAGTGATGCATACACTAGAAAAACTACTGTACACAATGTTTGTCCGTCCGAAACTAGAATATGCATCTTTTATATGGAACCCTTATGCTGCAGTTCACATAAATTGCCTGGAAAAGCTACAGGTAAAATTTATCAAATTCGCATTGCAAAATATAAATTATCATGACCCAGTGCCATCCTATGAAAATCGATGCAACTTAATACACCTTCAAACATTAGAATCACGTAGAATGAACTCATCGCTTTTATTTATTCATGGACTTATTTCAGGTTCCATTGATTGTCCGCTATTGTTGTCGTATATACATTTACGTGTTCCAGTCTATGCACTTAGATATCATGAATATTTTTATGTCAAAACACATCGTACTGAATATGGGAAAAATGAACCTATTGACTGGGCTCTTATTTTATATAATTCTTTAACATTTGATTGTCAATATTGTAAACATTGCTTATTAGATTTTAGTTTAAATATAAATGAATTTAAAAACATGTTATTAAATTTTTCCTTTTATGAGAAAAATAAATAGATTTAAGAATTAATTGTTCTAGTCTGTAAGGACTTGTATCCAAAGACTTAATAAACAAATAAATAAATAAATAAATTTTCTCTTAAAATTGTTCGGAGTAATTATCACTTAATAACACAGTGCTACAGTGAAAAAAAACTTGGAAAACGACCTAGCGTTGGTTATAGGTATTGTTGAGTACATTACAAATTGTGTCAAAAAATTTCAGAAACACCCTCAAATGAAGAAGTTATTCTAAAAAAAACCGTTTTCAGTGATGTTCGTCAACTTATCGACCTGTAACTCAGTCAGTTTTTGTGCTATTTAAATTTTTTTTTAACGGGTTTGGAAAGAAACTAATTACGCTTTAAAATGACGTGCATTTTTTTGATACATTTGTAAAATAAGTATTGTTTGTGTTCAGAATATCTACAAAAAAAAAAACGAAAATTATAAATTTTTTTGATTTTAGTAGCTTTTCATTGCTTATTTTAATATGAAAGCTTATAAAAAATTATACCAACGTATAAAGAAAATTTAGTTCTTAACAAACATGGTTTTTATTTTTCAAATCGGATGAAAATTGTAAAAGTTGTTCAAATTTTCATTAACATCTGTTTTTAACTATACATGTTAACTTACGTTTGTAAGTCAAATAGTTTACCAAAGCAAAGTCTGCAATCCCAAAATTTTTACTTTAGAAAAACTTTAGTAACTTTTGCAAATATAAACCGATTTTAACGAATAATATCTCGTTTTTCTTATATAAAATTGTCTTTAAAATACAGTGCAAAAAAAGATAGATTTTGATAGAAAAAATTAAAAATTAGGAAAAAAAATAAAAAAATGAGAAACTTTAAATAAACACTTCCTTATTTCTTGGAATATATATATATTTCATGAAAGCTTAATTCTTTGCCTTTCCAAAACTGTTTAAAATTTTGAAATCGTTCAAAAAATGTGTGAGTTAAAGGTACTAAAGTGCTACGACCTACCCTAAAACAGTTTTTTGAAAATAAATCAAAATTTTGAGGGAGTTTTAAAATTTTTGAAAACGGTTTTTGTATGTCCTCACCTAGGCCTACAACCCCCACTAGGTTGGTTTTCAAGTTCTGACAAAAAATAATTTTTTGTAGCAGTGTGTAATTAACGTTTAAAAATTAAAATGGACTTTTTCAAGAAGTCCAACCCCTTTCATTTTTAAAAATTCTAAACCTCTATAGAGTAGAGTACGCAACTTCCATGCCACAGTTCGAGATGTGATCACAATTTTTCTACCTTTTTCGAATATTCAAAATTTTGTTTTCACATTTTTTTAATTTTTTCGAATATATAAAACTGTTTTTTACATTTTTTTCTATTATTTTGTTAGTGATAACTATCTTAAAAAATTTCGAAATTATTCGATCGTTGTTGTAATCCAATGAATACTGAAAGACACAAAGATAAATCATCTCTAAGAGGGCGGCCTGAGTATTTTACAACTCACTACCTTTTGTCAACGGATTCAGCGACGCAGATGCTGCTGATATTATTTACAGATTAAAATATAAATTTAATGATGATATTACTAGCAGATCCTCGCGAATACCAATTTTGACTCTGCACTGAGAGAGTTATCTTAATGAAATCAATGAATTTTTGCATTAGATCTATGAATTGTCACTGGCCCGCGTCCATTGAAACTTTTTATTAAATTAATGCAGTTTTTCATAATTTTTAATGAACTTCATACGAAGAATGCAAAAGTTTCATAAAAAATAGTTTCTTTAAAACTATGAAGTTTTTTCCTGAAGTTTTAGAAATTGTTCATTCACATTGTAAAGAAAAATTCATTAGTTTAGTGAAAAAATTTGATTAGAACTCGTACAAGGAATTCTCTCCGTATACTGCCGTGAAGTTGGTGCATTAATACGGTTGTTGAAGTTATGGGTTCGAGTGAGCATATGCTACGAGTAGCAAAATATCTTGTTTCTAACAAATTAATAATATCAATACCTGCAAAGACAATTAATCGAAAATCAATAGATTTTTAAATTATTAACAGAGAAAACTAAATTACCAACGGAATTAAAAAGTTTATTTTAGTTGCTAAAGCAAATAAATTTAGTCTTAACCGAATTTTACTGTGATAACCAATATTTTGTTGTACCAATCGATTTTAATCGTAGTAACCAAATTTCAGATGGAAATCGCAAAAAAAAAATTTCGGTGTGTAAATATGTTAGAATTATCTAATATAATCGGATTTGCTGGCCATACATGCATTTTCTGCTGAAGTAGTGTCAACTGTTATAAAAGTGCACAACAATTATTTATTCTCTGTTGGTGCGCCTCAACAATATAAGAATATAAAAAAAATTTATAAACATTTTATTACTTTATCTTATTGTAAAACAGACTACGAAATAAATACGGGCGGAATTTTTTTGCAACGGTTTACGGCAAAGGCCCTTATGATGGAATAGGCGGAACAGTCAAAAGGATGGTCGCACGTGCTAGTTTGCAGTTGACTGACACAACATCTACAAATATTAACATCAATACAATTTTTTGAGTGGCCGTCAAAAAATTTACCAACTATCAATATCTGGTTTTCAAAAATTGAAGTATATCACATAAAATAAAAATTGGATGATCGCTTTAGAAATGCAAAACTGATATCAGCAGACACAAAAAATTATAAAATTACGCATTTATTTATTTATTTCGTCTATGGATACAAAAATCCTTACAGACTAGCAAAATTATGAAAATATTAAAAAAAAACTTAAAATATATTATTTAATACAGTTTTAAATTGATAGTGGTTAACACTTATATCTAATTGATTACAATATTTATTAAACAATCTCAAAACTCTAGTAAGAGGTTCATTTAACGCATAATTAGTTCTATGTACATCAATATAAAAGAACTTATCTCTAACTCTTAACGATCTAGAAGGAACATATAATTTGATTAAATGCAATAATTCTGGGCAATCAAATACACCACAAATAATACCATGTAATGAAAATAAATTCACATTTATCCTCATAGGATGGAACAGAAAATGTAAGATCAAAAGGAGATTGATTAACATTAACATTTAGGAATGGGAGAGCAAATTTTACAAATTTAATTTGAATTTTCTCAATACGATTAATATGGATATCCGCTACAGGGCTCCAAATAAATGATGCATATTCTAGCCTAGATCTTACAAAAGAACAAAACAGAACTTTTTTTGTGGAACAATCAAAAATATTAGTAGAATTACGACGTATAAATGCTAATAATGAACAAGCTTTAGGTATAATGAAGTTCAAATGGCTACAAAACGATAATTTGTAGTCAAAGACTACACCAAGATCCAATATTTCATCAACAGATGAGATAATATGACCTTTAATACTATATTGCGAATGTAAAGTATGAAGGCATCGATGATATTTCATATAAAAACATTTCGCAATATTAAAAGGCAAACCATTACGGTCAGACCATAAAACGACTTTGGACAAATCCTCCTGAAGGTCAGAAATGTCTCTAAAAGAAGAAATTGATTTAAAAATCTTGAGATCATCAGCATACATGAGGTGCTGAGAATTTTTGAAACAATGAGAAATGTCATTAATAAAAATATTAAACAATAAAGGACCTAAGATACTGCCCTGGAAGTAAAAAAATTTGAGTAAACTCCATCCACAGAAACTGCAGCATATCTTCCAGTCAAATAAAATCTAAACCAACTTAGCATACTAGAATGAAAACCAATCCTAGATAACTTAAGTAACAGTAGTTCATGTGGAACCCTGTCAAATGCCTTTGCAAAATCCAAATAAATTGAATCTACTTGAAACCCTTTTTCAAAGCAAGAAACACAGAAATTGGTGAAAACTGCTAAATTTGTGGTGGTAGACCTTCCAGCTACAAATCCATTTACCAAATTGTATTGTAGAAGTAAATCCGTTTTTCCTTGCAGATAAGTTTACACATCACAGTAAATAAATTAGCCAAAAAGCAATCGTTAAGTGAAAAAAAAAACAATTATAAAATTGAGATTTTATGAAAAAATAATATGAATCAATTATGTAAATATTTTAAGTTAATTAAAACAATATAGTCATTCGTTATGATAAAATTGTTTTATTTTTTGGATGTTTTTTAGCCAATAAAGTAAAATTATAAATAAATCAGTGTCAATAAAAAAATGCTTTTAATATTCAAAAAAAAAAAAAATTTTTAAAATTTGTGAAAAAAAATTTCAATATTCGAAAAAAATATAAAAAAATATGATCATTTCTCCAGCTGTGGCTGTGGTCGGACTTCTTGAAAAATTTGATTTTAATTTGGAAACATTTATTACTACAGGATAATTACTCCGAAAACTTTTAATTTTTTTTTTGCCAAAACTGCAGTTAAAAAGGAACAAAATAGTACCCCACTTTTCTAAGATATCGATATTTATCACTATTATCTATCGTTAATTGAAAATTTGTTGTACAAAAATTATATTATTAATAGATAAAAACTTATTTAACTTAAAGGTAATTAGAGAAAAACATTTTTTTTTTATATTTTACTTGTTTTTCGGCAAAAGTGTTAAAAAAAATTTTAAATACTATATTTTTTTTATAAATTTTCGAAAACCACAAGTATTTACCTATTCATTGATATATAATATGTATATCACTAAGGCCTCATTAGTTGTTACTTTCTGTTGCCGTTCTGTGTCGTTCTGTTCTGTAGGTAATATTTTGTAATTACTTTTCTGTGAGAGGAATCAGCTGTTTTAAAAAGTAAAAGAAACTAAAACCAAAAACATTCAAATCAGGGATGATAAATGCGATTTTAAAATAGTACCAACCTTCATATAAAATAGTACTTTTTCGGCATCACAAGTATAAAAAAAAATTTAAATATAAATTAACAAACAAATCTTTGTACCCTCCAAAATGAACAATTACAAATGAAACAACAAAAATATATTAAAAAAATATGTTAAGAGGTGAAAACAAAATTTTGAGGTGAAAAACTTGTTTGGATGTAAAAAAATAAATTGTGTCGTGAAAAACATTTTTGAGGTAACAAAACTATTTTTGAGGTGAAAAAAAAAAGAATTTGTGGTGATTTTTAAATATTATACACCTTTTAGCGTCTTGTGGAAAAATATGACGTTATATTTTATACACCAGACACTACAATGAAGTCTAATAATATACAGTCCATTATACACCAATTTGTATGGAAAATTTAGAGGTACTTTAAGATTGTCACTCATTACTTTTGGACCGCTGGACCTTTAGTCTTGTTAAAGGTTAATAATAATAAGGTTGATTTTTTAAGAGCTTCGGATTTGATTTAAAAAAAAACATAAAATTTAGAAATATGTATGAAATCTTTATTTGAGTCGATGGAACGATCTATATAATTCAATGTTTAAAGATGATTTCTTGTAAATGTTGACCGCGGCTACGCCTCAAATGGTTCATACGCTGGGTCCAATTTTGACATACTCTCTTTAACATATCGGCCGGTATCTCACGAATAAATTCATCAATATTGGCTTACAGTGCGTCAACCGTTGCGAACTTGTTTCTATAGACATGTCCCTTAACATAGCCCCACAAAAAATAGTCTAAAGGCGTTAAATCGCACGATCTAGGCGGCCAATTGACCGGCCCTAAACGTGAAATAAACTGTTAACCGAACTCGCCTCTCAATTGGGCCATTGTTTTGCGTGCTGTGTGGAATGTGGATCCGTCTTGTTGAAACTACATATCACCCAAGTCCAACTCTTCCATTTTGGGCAAAAAAAATTTGTAATCATTACACGTTGGCGCTCTGCATTCACAGTAACGTTCCTGGCTTTGTAGTCCATAAAAAAGTACGGTCCAATGATGCCACCGGTCCATAATCCACACCAAACAGTGAATTTTTCGTGATGCATTGGCAGTTCTTGCAATGCTTTTTGATGCTCTTCACACCAAATACGGAAATTTTGCTTGTTCACGTATCCATTCAAACAGAAATGAGCTTCGTCGTTGAACACAATTTGCACAATTTGCACTTTCTGAACCGAGCATGAATTTTGATAATAAAATTCAATTCATGCAAAAGTTGTTCGTTTGTAAGTCGATTCACGGTTTAATTATAGACCAAACTGAACATGTTTAAAAGAAACATGTTACCCGAAAACAGCTCAGCTGCCAAAAACATTAAATTATTAAATTAAACTACAAAGAGTAAACTACATAATATTCTGAGTGTGGCTGTTTCATCCTTAATAAACGCTAATTATAAAAAATAAAACACACCCTGACGAATGAGTGATATATTAATATTTCTTATAATTAGTACACTCAGGGAACTTCTGCTTTAAAAATATGTAGTTGTTTGGGTTGTAATACAGTTTCATTATTTTTAATGTAAATGTAAGTCATTTGTAGAACAAATAAAATTTTTAACTAACCTTGTAGTTCACTTAAAAAAACAACTCACATCAAATGACTGTTTTATGATTTTACATTCATTTTTAATAGTTGTTTTTGTTATTTAAAAAAATAAAAATAAATAAATGTTTGTTTATTTTTTACTACCATGTGGTTCATTTTTACTACAATTGTTAGTCATTTTTTGAACATTAAAAAACAAATGACAATGTTAGTTGAATTTAATGAAATGTAAGTCGTCCTTTTTTTAAATGAAATTTCATTTGTTTTTGACTACAATTGCTGTCGTCTTTACCAACATAATTTCCTAAGTGTATACGTATTTGCGTATACGATGAGTATTAGTGGTGCAAACCAAATTTTTTGTTGCATATGTTTCGAGAAACATATGAAAACGCACGGACCCAGACGTATTAGTGATATTTAAATTTTAATAGAAATAAATTATATGCTTGAATGTGTGTGTTGGATATTTTAAACTTGATGTTGCATTCTTTTGGGGGACCTGAGATATAATTTATACAGAGAGAAGACAAAAAATAGCAAAATGCTATGTGTTTATGAGGAAAAATATTGGCAAAAAGCAAAAAAATAGCAAAACTACAAAAAAGTAAAATAATTACACTTTTTAAAAGATGAATTACAAAATTTTAAAGAAAAAAGCATTTAAAGCGAAGAATATCTGAAAAAGGCAATTTTAAAGTTCAAAATCTTAACAAAAAGTTTTTTTTAAGCTCAAAAATTTAAAATTAAAAAATGGCAACAAATTAAAAATGAGTAAATATGAGTAAAAATTTCAATAATGCCAACAGCAACGCAAAAAAAAAATTATGTCTGTTTATAAAAAATTTTCATAAAAAATAAATTTTCAAAAATAAATTTCTAATATATTAATTATCGGAAATTTTTTTAACGTACTTTAATTAACTTTACTTTACTTTTACTTAAAACGTAATTATTTGGAAATCGGTTGAAAATATAAATGCTCAATAAAAAATTTTACACCGATTACAAAATTTTTTTAATTAGAACAGTAAAAATTTGATTCCATTCAATAAATTTGTAATTAAACCAAATTTATTCAGCAATATTGAATTGAAAAAATAATTGTTGTAATGATGGGTAGACCCAACCGTTGCAATAATTAACTATTAGTACTTGGAACTACCAATGTTTTGCATGAACAGATTTTCAATATTTATTTTTATATGAAAAAAAAAATATTAACTATAATGTTAATCAACACGGTTAAAAGCTGAAAAAAATTGGAAGAAAATATTGTTCAAGTTAGCACCAATATAAAAATAAATATATTTCTCTTATTCTAACAAAAATATTGGTCTTCTTTGTCTTAGTTGAAAAAATCTGTGCAGAAAACCCGTATGGGGTTAAATATCGTCTGCAAGTAGAATAAAATTCAGAGCTCGAAGATATTTGAAGGGATCCATGAAGAAATTATTAATGTCCCTATGGGCAATGAGGAGTCAATTGACCTAAAAGTAACTGGTTAAAGAAGGACTTAACACAGGACTGGTATAATTTAATACTGAAGTGGGTTAAGCAGTGTCAACTGTCTTAAAATTACCAATCCTGTGACTGGTAAAGGGAGGACATACCACTTAACCAGAATGCTTATTAACTAGAAAAAGCCAGTTGGCCAGAAGTTTACCCAATGAAAGCTGTTTAGTTTTCGTTTATTTTTATGCCCATCTTTGGTTAGTCCTGTGGCATGCCACTATGTGGTTTAAAGCAGGACAAATGGTTTGTGTTTTTGTATTTTTTAACATTATTAATTTTTTTATATGTATGCTCATAAGTATATTGCAAACAGTGTTTTGTTTATTTCGTAAGTAATTTTATTAAAATTTCAGGCGAGTGTACTGAATGTACTGTCCCAATATGATAGACATAACTGCAAATGACGAAAGCTGCAACCGACTAATATCATAGTACATATGACAACCTAAATTCGATTTGTTACAAATTCGGCTATTACCAGGAATCGGTTCTCTGTGTGTATTTTCATAAACAATCCCATATATATATATTTTTTTTTTTTTAAAGAAGCAACACTCAGAAAATTCTTCCTATTAATTAATGTGTTACTTTCTTTGGAAAATTGGATAGTGGAGAGATTAAAAGTGGGGAAATATGAAGAGGCTTCAAACATGGATCATTATGGCGATTCAGCATTTCCACTTTTTTGGATCTTTGCAACTCTTGAAGAGGAATATAAATATTTATGACACAAACGGTTTTTGAGAATTTTTTTTAGATTTTTTGAAGGGAGGTACGGGGTTGTTGAAATGGACTAGGAACAAATTCATTAAAATTTTTTTTTGTGCTTTGTTTTCATAAAGCTATATAATATAATCAAGAGTTCCAGCCAACTAAAAAAAATATTCGGGGTAAAAATGATTAGGGACACTCAGACGATCTCTAATGTAAAAAATTTTAAATTTTCCAAATTCAATAAATAAATAGTTTCAAATATTTCTAACATAAAAAACAATTATTTTTTTTAAATCGTAAAATCGTCCACTATCCCACCCCTGGTACTTCCCACACTAGTCGTTTTGGTATAAACTTGGCTTTGGCCGATTACTGTACCTTGTCGGGAGTTTTTTCAAGTCTTCAGAATAAAACGTAGAATTAGTGCTTCCGTTGTTCCAAGCAAAAGAAAAGTATTTTTCATCATCCAAAATTATTTGAACATTTTTTTCATAAAGTTTCTTCTCAGTTATTTTGAAAAAAACAACATGCCAACTTAGCACTAATTTATATATTTGAATTTTGTCCATTAACTTAGTTGGCATAGGTTATACTTCTCAAAGGTATCATATTAAAAGTTGATATATGAAATTGTTGACAAATCGAGCATTTTGCACATGAGGCACAATATTAAATTCATTGGTTTCTTGATGAGACACCTTTTTCTAATAGGCTTTGCATATCCATTTGTCAAGGTCAGTTACTAGTTTAGCGATAAAATTCGATAAAACTGCAAAAGTTGGGAAAAATTTTAAGAACTGCTAGACAGCGAGTTTAACATCAAGTTTTGTAAATCGAATATGTAACTAAAATAGGACTTAAAGGGTTTACATTACATTGAACTGAACAGAGTCCGATTGATTGCGTTTTTAAAACGTTGTATATAAAAAACTGCATTTGCATGCTTACAACTTTGAAGAGATTTTGTGCAAAAGCTGTAACATACATCAAAAAATAAAGTACGACATTGAAATCAGCCTGCCCGCAATATACAGAATTAGTGGTCATAACCTTATTAATTTTTAAAAGTTAATATTTTGTGTTATTTTTGATTTAAAAAAGAGTGTGATAGTTGACTTAAAAGTCATATTATATTTTTGTACTACTAGAAGATTTGTTTAATTCTTGCATTGCAATTTTCGAATTGTAGTAAAAGTAGTAAATTGTAGTATTTAAATAAACAGGTAAACACGACTAGAACAATTATTATTTTTATTCATTTAGAATTTATTACTTTTACTACAGCTAGAAAATATTATTACAATTATTAAACAAATCTTTAGAATTTTAGTAAAAATAGCCAAAAAAAAAAGTTTCAATTAAATGAACACATATATGGGAAAATCTACGAAACCGTAAGATTTGAGGTTTTAAAAATTTCAAATTAGTGGAACACAACAAAATAAAAACCCATTTCAATCACGAAAACCACCGATTCAAAAACTTTAATTGCTGAAATTCCGAAAATTGTCAAATTTAATTAAAAATTTATAGCTCTTTAATTGAATTATTTTTCAATTCAATAATAAACTTATTTGATTAAAAAGTGATCAATATCGTATATCTTCCCAGAAAACAAAAAACAATTGGATAAAGTTTTAGTGATTAAATGTGCTAAAGTCCCAAAACTTATTTAACAAATTGTGAAAATCAATCTGATGTAGGCGTGTCCCTATCCGGATTTCATTCCTGCCAAGGAAATCTTCAGGGGACTTTGTTATTAGAATTTCTAGAGATATTTGTAAAATATCAAAGAAAAACCAAAACAACAACAAAAAATTGTCACAATTGGCTTTGTCATCTTCCAAATACTACTCTGTTTTTTTGACAGACCTAGCAATGTAGTGACGTTTATTCAAGTAAATCAACAATAGAAAATCATATGTTTTCTATTAGTGTCAGTTACATTTAAATTTGCACAAGCACCTGCATATTTGTTATTTAAATTTATTTTCATCGGGATAAACATTAATTGCATTTTAGTAATTAAATGTGCTAAAGTCCCAAAACTTATTTAACAAATTGTGAAAATCAATCTGATGTAGGCGTGTCCCTATCCGGATTTCATTCCTGCTAAGGAAATCTTCAGGGGACTTTGTTATTAGAATTTCTAGAGATATTTGTAAAATATCAAAGAAAAACCAAAACAACAACAAAAAATTGTCACAATTGGCTTTGTCATCTTCCAAATACTACTCTGTTTTTTTGACAGACCTAGCAATGTAGTGACGTTTATTCAAGTAAATCAACAATAGAAAATCATATGTTTTCTATTAGTGTCAGTTACATTTAAATTTGCACAAGCACCTGCATATTTGTTATTTAAATTTATTTTCATCGGGATAAACATTAATTGCATTTTAGTAATTAAATGTGCTAAAGTCCCAAAACTTATTTAACAAATTGTGAAAATCAATCTGATGTAGGCGTGTCCCTATCCGGATTTCATTCCTGCCAAGGAAATCTTCAGGGGACTTTGTTATTAGAATTTCTAGAGATATTTGTAAAATATCAAAGAAAAACCAAAACAACAACAAAAAATTGTCACAATTGGCTTTGTCATCTTCCAAATACTACTCTGTTTTTTTGACAGACCTAGCAATGTAGTGACGTTTATTCAAGTAAATCAACAATAGAAAATCATATGTTTTCTATTAGTGTCAGTTACATTTAAATTTGCACAAGCACCTGCATATTTGTTATTTAAATTTATTTTCATCGGGATAAACATTAATTGCATTTTAGTAATTAAATGTGCTAAAGTCCCAAAACTTATTTAACAAATTGTGAAAATCAATCTGATGTAGGCGTGTCCCTATCCGGATTTCATTCCTGCCAAGGAAATCTTCAGGGGACTTTGTTATTAGAATTTCTAGAGATATTTGTAAAATATCAAAGAAAAACCAAAACAAAGTGTTGTTGCCATACCAAATGTTTTTCTATAGCTTGCATTTTATAACATTGAATTTAAATTGGGATGAAATTCTCATTTAGTTAGCAGATTTATTTATATTTATGTGAACAAATTCACACAGAAATTAGTTTTTTTTTTTTCTTTCTATTGAAGCGTAGGCAATATGGTAAATTTTTTTTTTTTGTTTTTTTTTTTTTTCTTTGCAGAAATTAACCCTTTTGTTGAAATGAGAGTACTTTTTTTTGCTTGAAATAATTTAAAAAATTTTTTTTTTTTCATTTTCAGTTTGTTTACAAAGATTTTTAAATTTTTATTAAACAAAAGCGAGCTTTACAAATTACATTATTTACATTATCTATTTTATGATAATGTTTTAGAATAAATATTCAGATTAAAAGTAATAAACCTAATAATAATTAATATCAAATTGAAATGAAATGAATTCATTTTCATTAAAATTCAAATATTTATTTCTAGTACATAAACATTTATAAAAAAAAAAAAAAAAAAACTACATAAATATTACAAAAAACAACAATAAGGTGTTTATGTTTGCTATTGAGCGATAACATAAAAAATGTCAAGCAAGTTGCGAATTTGATCAAATATTTAATTGAGTCAATTAATTTTTAATTCACATCTTTTAAAATTAATTGAAAAAATTAGAGAAATATTTTTTTCTGTGTGCATAAAAAAGCAATAATGTGTTCGAGTGAATACATTTTTTTGAGTTCTGAAAAAGATATAAACAAAAAACCTCAAATATGTTTGCCTATGAACTTTTTAAAATGTTTGGGTTTTTAAAAAACGTTCGAGTAACACACGTTTTCCAATTTTACAACTCATTTGGTTTTTAAGAAAATTGAGGTCAAAATAAAGAAAAATTCAATTTAAAATAGAATTGCACATGCGCGGTTTAAAGAATTATGGGGTCAAGTCTTATTTTAATGATAGATATTAGCATAACTATTATTATATGTAAATAATTAATCAATTGGATAAAAATTTTTGTCTCTATATCAATAGATAGATAAAAAGAAATAGAAAAATTCATCACAAAATTGATTGGCACATCCGCAGGTTTAAATAATTATGGGGTCAAATATGTCATGAACGGTAAATATCATCATTAATATTATTATGTGATAACGCTAAATAGATCCGATGAACTTTACAACATTTATTTCTCCAAAAATCGCTAAAAGACTAATTTTCAAATTGAAGGTACACCCGCAATTTCAACAATTATGGGGTCCACTATATCTTGAATTGTAAATATTACCACAACAATTATCATGTGAAAGTGCTAAATAGATCGGAATTTATTTATTGGCTTTTCAACACTTTTAGGTTCACAGTACGCTAAAAATCGAATTTTAAATTGACTGGCACATTCACAGTTTAAAGAATTATAGGTTGAAATATGGGTTATATGATAGAGATCACCATTACTATTGCTGTGTTCAAGTGCTAAAAGGATCATCACTACTTTTGGATCCAAAAATCTATGACTAGCTACAAAATTTAATCTAAAATGTCTCCGGATGCCAAAATAATAATTCCATTCATTTAGCACTTACACAAAATAATAGTACTCTCAGGGAACTTCTGCTTTAGAAATATGTAGTTGTTTGGGTTGTAATACAGTTTCTTTATTTTTAATGTAAATGTCAGTCATTTGTAATGGGTGATTTTTTAAGAGCTTTCGGATTTGGCTAAAAAAAAAATTTAGAGAAATGTATGAAATCTTTATTTGAGTCGATAGAACGTTCTATATAATTCAAAGTTTAAAGATGATTTCATGTAAATGACCGCGGCTAGCCTCAAATGGTTAATACTCTGGGTCCAATTTTGGCATACTCTCTCCAACACATCGTCCGGTATCTCACTAATAAATTCTTCACTATTGGCTTCCAGTGCGTCAACCGTTGAGGGCTTGTACCTTTAGACATGAGCCTTAACATATCCCCACAAAAAATAGTCTAAAGGCATTAAATCGTTCGATCAAGGCAGCTAATTGACCGGCTCCAAACGTGAAATAAACTGTTAGCTGTTGTGGTAGGTCGTGTGGCTTCAATTCTTGCACTAGCTGTTTTTTTAAAGAAAAATTCTCTACGTAGTGGAGTAACAGAGGCCTAATTGCTGCGAAACGGAGCCGAATCGATAATTCACGGTCATCTACAAGACTGGCGAATACAGTTGCGATATTTTCCTCTGTCCGCACTCTACTTATGCGTGTTAGTGGTTTAATGTCCAATAAACTAAATTTGGTGCGAAATTTAGTCACAAGATTCGGAATAGCCGCCTCAGAAGGTCGCCCAAACTGACCATAAATTTGGAAGAAGTGCAAGATGCACTCTCTTAACCGAGCATGAATTTTGATAATAAAATTCTATAATCCGCAAGCGTGGATTGTTTGGAAGTCGATTCGTGGTTTAATTATAGACCAAACTGAACATGTTTAACAGTAACATGTTACACGAAAACAGCTGAGCTGTCAAAAATGGTGTTGCCAAAAAGAAAGTTGCTGAAAAATCACCCTTAAGAATAAATTAAATTTTTTACTAATCTTGTAGTTCATTTAAAAAAACAAACCACATCAAATTACTGTTTTATGATTTTACATACATTTTTACAGTAGTTTTTTGTTCTTTAAAAAAATTAAATGTTTGTTTATTTTTTACTAGCATGTGGTTCATTTTCACTACAACTGTTAGTCATGTTTTGAATATTAAAAAACAAATGACAATGTCAGTTGAATTTACTGAAGTGTAAGCCGTCCTTTCTTTAAGTGAAATTTAATTTGTTTTTAAATACATTTGCAGTGGTCTTTACCTACATAAGTAGTACTCTAAGTGTAGTACTGATATTTATCGATCATGGAGGACTGCACCTAATTATGTATATCTTTAACTGCGCATGTGCCTTTAAAAAACATCAAACTTTAAGATCTCCACGCCTAGACCTGATGAGATTTGTATTGTCAAATTTTCTTTATTTCTGAAGGCACACTTATCGATTTGATCTCATTTGATTAGTTTATTTGTCATTTGCAATTTGTCATATGACAATGTAAAACAATTGGCAATTACGTTGACGCTGAAAGCTCAAACGTGAAAAATCTCCGAAATTTCTATTTCTATATAAAAATAGAGTGACAGATTTTGGAGAGCTAAAATTTATACCTAACTGATTGTACATCTTTTTTTCAATTTGTTGGAAAAACAACTAAGGTTGTAAGGTAAGTGCTGATATCTTCCAACATTTTATATATTATTCTTAAAATGGTTTAATTGCTGAGTGACATGAAACCGAACGGTTCCGTAGATTTTCCCATATATAAAACAAATGTGTTTGCCTGTAGCACTTTTTCATAAATTAAAATTTAAGTTCATATTTTTTTTTCTTTATAAACTTCAAAATCTACTTAAAAATCTTATCATACTTTACGAAAGAAAAATAAAAATAATTTTATAGTTGCAAATTCTTTTTCAAAATTTAGCGTCATAAATAATAATTATACAAGCAAAGCTTAAGCTTAAGACATTTCATTAAGGAAGTCTTTACCATCCTTTCGATCTGTGTGTATGTGTGTGTGTGTGTGTGCACAACAACAGAGACCCATCTTTGGTATGTTGTATTTAACGAAACATAGTCTTAAGCAAAAGCATAATTTCTATACGCATTATTATCAACAAACACATACAACAAACACAAACATCCGTTTAGCCTAGGAAAAGCTTAAGAAAACTGACAAACATTTTTTCCTTTAAGGAACCATGTGTGCATTTTATTATTATTTTCCACAACATTTTCATGTTAAGCAGGAAAATTATATAGGAAAGTGAGTTAGTATGTGTATGTGTGTGTGTATGTATGTGTCTACAAAACAAATACTCGTATATTATGAAAAAGGATTAATGCGTAACATAACAAGTAAGTATGCAAGTGAGCAAAGCAAGCAAATAAGAAAACATCCAGCAGGAAAATATTATAAAGTCCTGTTGTTATAAACGCATGTGTATCCTTTCAATGTTGCTACTTTCACTTGCTTTATTTTCTGCCCAAAACAGTTTAAGTCATAATTAAAGAAAATAAATTATAATCGTTAAATGTCAGCCGTTCATTAAGTCTTTTATTTGTATACAAGGTTTTTTTTCTTTCCCAATTCTTCGGGTAAATGTTTGAACATCCTTATGTATCGCAAAGTAGCCATATGAGGGCAATAGGATAATAAGGGGTTTGTTTATAGTTATTATTGTTGATTTATTTTCTTTATCATTAAGACACATTTGGCACATTTCTTTTAAGATTTGGAGTACTAAAAAAAAACTTTGGAATCTCTTAATGGTTGCATGACATTGAGCTTTGGAAAATAGTTAAGATTACATACCTCTACAAAGAAATTGCTAAGGTTTGGATTTTGATACAAATTTTTAATAGAATACAATTTTTAAGGTGAAATAATAAGGTTTAAAAACATTTTGATTGTGAAAAATTTGTTAATACAGAATAGTATTTACCCCACGGCTTCTAGTAAAAAAGCACTGATTTTTATTAAAAATTAAAGGCACCCAGCGAACTACTGGCGATGTCAGCTCATTTCTGTGTGCATTATCATTAAATTTATAAATATCAAAGAATGTGTGAAGTTTTTTTCCAAATCGGATGATCGATACACTCAAAAAAAAAGTTAGTTGAATCAGTAAAATTTTTGCTTGAAAGATCCTTGCAGAAACATTTCTAATAACTGCACAAGTGTTCAGCTGAATATCAGTGAGCTGATTTTTACCAAAAATTAGTCAATTTAGCAAAATGTTTTGCTGACACTTAGTTCAATGCAAATTAAAATCGAAAATAACAAATTTTGTTGCTGGAGCCTAGTAGATTGAGATAAACTAAAAATATTTTTACTTTATAGATAAAAATGTCAGGACTTCCACATCGCTAACATAATGCAATTAAAAACAAAATTTGAAAATAAACTAAATATTTTACTAATAAAATTAAGAACAAGACATAATAATTCCCAATTACTTACATGCATGTCTGTATATAAAAGCGGAGCGATGAAAACAAATTCGGGTGAGCGGTTTAAATAGGCATTAAAAGATCACGTGTGAAATTTAAGACAGATCGCACTTCATATGCAGGCCCCCGAGCCTGTACAAATTCAATTATTTAAAAAAACAGTATCAACCTAGCTAATATGTTTGATTGCTTTATTTTTGTATGTAAATATACGGAGGTTGAAAGCTCGTTATAAATTGAAAATAAAAAATTGTAGTTTAGTGAAAAAATATTCAAAATTTTAAATAAAATGAAACGGATGTATTTCTTTATGCAGTATATTTTGTTTGATCATAGTAATTTAGATAAAAAAATAGTCTTTCTAGGACACTTGCAACCGTTTTAAAAGCTTACGCTGAACACCCTTAAATTTTGTATGTAATAAAAAACCTTAAATTTCCATTTTAAATATTTAATTCTTTAAAAGAGATGATGTAAGTATACCCTACTAGCTGACGCGACAAACGTTGTTTTGCCTTCAAATTTTATTTTCATTGAAAGTCTGGTTCTTTTTTTTTTTTTTTTTTTAAACCATCCTTATTGCATGTTTCTACAAAACGTATTCAGCCATTTTTTATTTTATGCAGCCGTTCTCGAGTTATGGAGTGGCAATGAAAATGTACACTTCTTTTATATATATAGATAAGAAAATAGATGACTAATGTTCAGAAAAATCACCACATCTCGACCAAACGGAAATATTTTTAAACAATTTTTTTTTAAAAAAACATCCTCATTGCATGTTCTACAAAACGTATTCAACCATTTTTTATTTTATGCAGCCGTTCTCGAGTTATGGAGTGACAATCAAAATGTACACTTCTTTTTATATACATATATAGATTACAAAATGTTGGTAACAGTAAACGGTACGAATGTCAACTTCGGTTGCGCAAAACAACATTTATTTTCATTACTTCTGCGTTGATCGTAGCAATTGTTTAAATTTAAATAAATTTTACTGTAACAAAATTAATTAATGTAATAAATTAAAAAAAAAAACTGAGACCAAACATGAGACTAATTAATTGAATGGACTAATTAATTTGCGTTTATTTAATTAATGGTAATAAATTTCATTGATTTCATTTCATTGAGTAAAGATAATGATTTTAAATTTCATTACCATTAGTAATGAATTAATTTAAGGAAGCAAATTGCAATTGAATGAATGCGAATATATAGGTCTGGGAAAGATTCCGATGGATTAATTTTTTATGAAAAACCACAGGTTGTCTGAATTATTTGTTTACCCAAAAACGTACGTGAAAATAAAAATTTAATCACTCCGATAATAGAATGGAACATTGGGACAAAATGGAACCATATGGAATGAAACGGGAAACGATTGGAATCGGAAATTTTGTTCTGCGAGAGTATTAGTATACTCTTATAATATAAATAGACTAGATCCGAGAGAGATCCCGAGTGAGAAATTAAAAAAAAAAAAAACAGCCACAGGGTGATTTTATTATTTTACGTTTTTACTTGATAATAAAAACATAAACATATGTTATCGGATAATAGAAAGTTAGTCCCTTGTTCCATTTCGTTTCCCGTATTCAGTGTTACAATTTACACTCCATTTTTTTTTTTTTTTTAACAAATGCTATTTTTGCTCAATTGTAATTAGTTTTTCAGGCATTAGTGTGATTTCATTAGCATTAACAGAACAAATGCTAATGCCAAAAAAAATTCATTACCATTTAATTGTAGTTAGTTAACTAATGTTAATGAAATTCCAATGATAATCAAAAAATCCCAAGTATGACTGAGACATATCAAGCAGAGTTAATATATTATAAAATTACAATCGTTGAGTAGTGAAATATTTTTATTTAAAGAATATTTATATGTTTTACTTAGATCGCAGCCTCAGCTAATTAGATGAAGACAAATACACGACGGTATAGAGAAAAATTAAGAACAGACTTAAGTTATAAATAAAAATTCATATATTCTACTAATAACACAGGCCAACAAAATCTGAAAAAGTCAAGACTTTGGGATTAGAGTATGCTTTTCTAAATGCTTGATGTGAGTCGTACCCTATGATAAAAATTTATCCATCACATCAAGTTTTCAAGATACCTGAACCTAAGATTACAAATCAAAAGTTTTTGCACTATTTTCGGGACATTATAATGTCGCGAATTAAGCCGTTCTCACAAAACCTTTTATGTAATCTTAAAGTTCTATGTCTTCGGATTCAGGGCACATCAAATATATAGTTGAATTAATTTACTTTGCATGCTATCCATTGTAATTCTGAAGATTAAAAACCCAAACTAAAATTTATAATATTTTTTAAATTTATAATTTAAAAAAAACATATATTGTTTTAATAATTGCTAACATTTAACGAGTAGAAATATATATGTAACATCACGCTACGTAACTACTGCACACTATGGTTTGTAACAGAAAATTAAAAAAAGTTATATTAAATCAGCAAACTCTAAAATAAACTTCAAATATTCCAAATCATATTAAAAAAGTTTTATCAAAGTAGACCGGCGCAATTAGCAGAGTTAAGCGTTTTTATAGAAAAATAAAAACCCAACATCTTTTGTCACATCACGTCACCATCGTTAAATGCTTATATTTTGGGATCATGCAGTTCAATTGTTTTCATATTTTTACTAAATATTGATATTCTACACAAAAATATAAAAAAGTAAAAACCAAAGTTGTTGTTCCTTGTTTCTTAATTTAGGAAAACGTACGAGTGTAACGTACGTGGCTATGGAAATGCTCATATCCGAATTTTATTAAGATTGGAGAGAACACATCTGGAGACTCTCCTTGTAAGTGGTATTCTCTATTCACAAGTCTAAAAACCAGATATTTTAATATATCAGCACCGCTTAAGCCACATCACTGGAAAATTTTGTAGTTCTGTGATAAATACACTGGGGGAACTTTTGCTTTAAAAATATGTAGTTGTTTGAGTTGTAATATAGTTTCTTTATTTTTAATGTAAACACCAGTCATTTGTAGAACAAATTAAATTCTTTACAAACCTTGTAGTTCATTTAAAAAAAAAACAAACCACATCAAATGACTGTTTTATGATTTTACATTAATTTTTTACAGTTGTTTTTTGTTATTTAAAAAAATAAAATAAATGTTTGTTTTTTTTTACCAACATATGTGGTTCATTTTTCGACAATTGTATTCCATTTTTTGAACATTTAAAAACCAATGACAATGTTTGTTAAATTTACAGAAATGTAAGTCGTTCTTTCTTTAAGTGAAATTTCATTTGTTTTTAACTACTGTGGTCTTTACTTACATAGTATTCAATCGGTCACTAGATGGGCCCTTTGGGGCAATTTACTCTTAATTCTCTTAAGAAAAAGAAAATGTTGCAACGAAATTAACATTTGAAGCAAAAACCAATTTTTATTCGAATATTTTCGTAAGGGTCAAACAAATATAATTTTTAATGATTATTTGTTCTGCAAAATAAAATTTTTCCTTCTCCACTCTTGCTTACTTCAATAGTTTCCATGGTCAATTTAATAAATAAATCCTTTTTAATTTCTCATTTAATAACTATTTTCTAAATAAATTGCCATCAAAAGACAAATTTCTTAAGATCCTTTAGATTTTTTTCAACATCCATTTTACCAAAATAAGACTCCATTCATAATATACTTATACATACAATACGATTTTAATTTTTGGCCAATTAATACAACCGCAAATAAAATAATGAAAATAAAACTAAATATGGCTTACGAAACAAGGATGAAGTGTAATATGACTTTGAAAACTAAAAAGAAAACAAAGAGAAGGAAAAAAAAGGCAGCAAACAAATATTTTCACATGAATAGATATTTTTGCTTTTGAATAACTACAAGACTAACGTATAAATAGTAAATAGTTTTGTGGTATTTGACTGATATGCCCGAATGTTTGTTTGAAGTGGCATAAATGTGAGTGTATTTGTATGTGAACCACTAAATAAATAACCACTGTATACAGGATACACGCATACATAAATGAATGTGCTAATAGTAATAAAACTAATGAGCGTGTAACAAATACAAATAAAATCTATGTGTCGTTTCAATGCAAGAATGATATTTGTTTGTTTGTATGTAGCACTATGGTCCAGAATCTATGAATAATTATTTTAGATAAAATATTTTATTTTGTTTTATCAAAATTTTAAATAAAATATAGAATTAAACCTATGATGAACAACACCAGCAAAAGGTGATCTGGGGATTTTAAACATTATAATGTCAATTATAAAATTTAGTTGGTTTATTAATATATAAACTTTTAAAAAGTTTATAAGCTTTAAAATCAGGATATTGCATTCTTACTAAATCATATATTAAAAAACAATTTCCTTATCCGCTCAAAATTATATTCTTGATCTATTTCTATAACTTCCGCCCATAGTTCGTTGGTGGGAAAAAATTCTATTCAGGGTTTTTATGGTGGTAATGGTTTGTTTTTCTTTGTTTAGTGTAATTTGGCAAATTGACTTTGGAGCTGTACAATACATGTTCAACAACTTCCAAAACATAGTCCTAGTTGTAGTTTTTGCAATTGCTGTTGTTTTCACTGGTATTGGTGGTGGTGACGGTGATGGTGATGATGATGATAATGATGATGGTACATAGTGGTAATAAAATGTGTAAAATTCCAATTAAATGGTCATAAGTAATAATAATTCCGCTTTGATTTGTGGGTGTACATAATATTGTGGTTCATTTAACAAAACGTACGAGTGAATCGTATATTTTATAGAGTTCTACTAGAAATAATATTTTGTGATGTTGCTTTTAGGAAAAATGTTGGTATTAGATGTTCGTTGTAATTTTGTAAGTAGATAAATTAGTTAATATGCTTGGTATTGTTTGTGATTTTTTGTTTAGATTTTTTTTTTATGGAAGAGAACTTATTTATAAATATATTATATTAATTAAAATTGGATTTTTAATTACATTAGAGTACACTCAAATTGTGTTCTACTACACAATTATAATAAGATTTATTTATTTATTTAAGATTTAGTATTATTTCTCTAACATTGCTTTTATAAGTGGAACATTGTAGGACTTTACCACTTTTTTAAAAAATTATGTTAAATATTTCAACCCTGGGCCCAACGCAAAGGCTATATGGATATCAAAATTTTTGTTTTTTCAAGTGCTTTAATACTGCGTACAAAAAAAAAACTGAATTTCTTTCAGACAAAGCTTTTATAATTTTTGAACCCCTTTTTAACCCATAAACGTGCTATTGCGCACCTAAAAAAAAACATGTCTAATATTTTTTGTCCTCAACAACACATCCAAGTTTCATTATCGTCGGATGCAACATAGTATAGT
Organism: Delia radicum; assembly: GCA_021234595.1. NCBI lineage: Eukaryota > Metazoa > Arthropoda > Insecta > Diptera > Anthomyiidae > Delia > Delia radicum. The sequence goes on from CM037855.1 coordinate 125,960,369, forward strand.
TTCCTTGTAAGTTTGAGGTTATGTGGCTTTTGATCTCAATTACTGTTCTAAAAGTCTACTTTATAAAACCTGCTTTGTAACGGTATGTTCACTGAATTCCAGCAAAAATATGGGTAAGTCATTACAAGGTAACAACATTTAAATTGCTCACTTAAAAATTAATATATATGTATGCATTCTTGCTCATATATGAATTGATTCGAGGTCATACATGTCCATATACCACCATATAGGATTCATGTGTGTTCATACACAGACAAAACTAAAAACGGGTTTCAATTAAAAAATTTATTAAATCAATTAATATTTTAATTGATTTTGCACCTATCACGGCAATGATACTATCAATTAAACGTTTTATTAAAATTAAGAAGGAAAAAAAAGTTATAAATAATTTCTACAAAAAAAAAAATTTGATACTCACAAAAAAAGTGTGGGATCTATACGTTGGTATGTGTTGTTTTTGCAATGCTGAGTCTGTTTGTGTGTGTGCTTGTTTTGTTTGTTAACTTCAAATGTATTTGGTATTTAATACTGAAAATTTTATATTTATGCATACAGTGTATGCGTTTAAAATAATATATGTATTTATATATTTAAAAGTCAATAAAAATATTTATTGATTCTGTTTAAGTATAAAGTAAAAATTGCTAATTTAAAATGTATGCAAGTAATTTTGTTAAGTGTAACATATGTTGTTGCTAATTATGTTATCGTTAATTTAACTGATCTAATTTGTTTTGCAAGATTTTGTTTAACTGTTCTTAAAGCTTTCTTGTTTTTGTATAAATACCACTCATCTCATTAAAATCATTGTCCATTTTTTTTGTCTCTGCTTATAGTAGCAACATACATATATTTTACATATTTTGAGATTTAATAAAATGTTTAAATTCAATACAAATTGCATCGTGTTTTTAATTTAATTTATATTGTGGTAATTTTCAAATTTTTATTTTTGTTGATTCGTTTAACTTATTTATTTATTTTTTTTTAATTGATTAATGCAATTAATTCACATATTTCTCATTTTTTCTGTGATTTTCTTCAACATTTATTTAATTTCTTTTTTTTTTTTTTCTCCTTTGGTACTTATTATTAAAACTTATTTTGTTTCACATTTGAAGCTATTAAGAATTTAACCATATTCTAATGAATTTTAATCAAAATATTGGTAATGTTGTTAGTAATAATACTTTTTTGCAATCCCAATTTAGATCGGATAGTCATATAATTAACTTTGCCCATTTTAATATTTGCAGCTTTAATCTTTGTCAAAATACGACGAAACTTGATCAGATAAGAAACTTATTTGTGGAAAGTTATCTTGATGTGATTGGTATTAGTGAAACATGGTTGAAGACACCTATATTGTCTAATGCTGTTAATATTGATGGTTATAATTTATGCCGTAATGATCGACCTTGTCCCGATAGGGCTGGGGGAGTGGCGTTATTTATTTCGAAGAAAATTGATTACAAAGTGGTTTACGTTGGGACCTTATATGGTGTAGCTGAATCTTTATTTATTGAGGTAATTTATAATAATAGAAAAATATTAGTTGGTGTTGTTTACCTTCCTAAGGGGGACATAGAAGATTTTAGAGATTCTGTAAGTGACTTGATTGAGGAATACAGGGATATTGTAATTATGGGTGATATGAACAATAATATGTTTGAACAGCGAACTGCGGAGAAGGTACGCCATGTTTGTGGTACTATGAATTTGTTTCCCATTCATAATTCGCTGCCGACACACTTTGATGTGAGGACCAGAACAACGTCATTATTAGATTATTTTTTAGTGACTGATCCAGACATGGTTCGGAGATCTGGTCAGTTGCAGTGTCCAGGCATTTCCCATCATTCACTTATTTATATTTCTATTTATGCGTCTGTTATAAGAGTGGATAAAATAGTTGAATATTACGATTACAATTCTGTTGACGTTTCTCTTTTAGAGAGGGTTGCGTTGTCTGCTGACTTTTCAGCCATCTATAACACATCTGATGTTAATGATCAGCTGAGTGTTTTGTATGGCAATTTGGATCTAGCCCATTCGGTGGTACCCTTTATCAGGCGTAAAGTTAAACCTCAGAGTGATTCTTGGTTTCAGTCGAGGGATATAATATATGCTACTTCTGTCAGGGATTTAGCATATGCAACATTTAAGAGTACTAGAACTGATGAAGATTGGAGGAAATATTGCAGATTGCGGAATAGGACGAAATCGATAATAAGGAGGGAAAAACGTAAGGCACATTCTAGACTTTTGAGAATATTGATAGTAGAAATATGTGGAAACTTTTGAAGGATAATGGTGTTGTGGATAGTGAGTCTTTTGGGGATCACAATGACCCTACATCACTGAATGAGATGTTTGTGTCTAATCAGAGCGATGAGGGGGTGCTTTTTGAGTTTGATCGATTTTTGTCATCCAACGGCGGGTTTTCATTTAGGTGTGTTACAATAAGTGAAATAGTTGAACAGTTTCATAGTATTAAATCTAATGCTACAGGGTGTGATGGGTATCAGTTGAAATTTCTAAAATTGATATTACCATATTATGGTGGGCATATTGTTCACTTGGTTAATACAATTTTGACTACATCTACATTTCCGAATGTGTGGAAAATAGCACGTATAAGACCGATAAAGAAGCGTGGTTCGTCCAATGATATGGATAATTTGAGACCTATTTCTGTGTTACCGGTATTGTCGAAGGTTGTGGAGAGGCTAATGATGGATCAGCTAACGGAATATTTGGATAGTAACAATCTTTTGAGTAGTAGTCAGTTTGGTTTTCGTAAGAACCATAGTACTACTTCACTTTTGGTGGGGCTTACAGATACTATAAGAAGCCATGTGGATAATAAACATTTGTGTGTGCTGCTTTCACTTGATCTTACCAAAGCATTTGATAAAATATGTCATAAGTTACTTTTAAAGAAACTTATTGAAGTTTACAATTTTTCAGGGACTGCAGCTGCACTAATATGCTCGTATCTCTCGGATCGTGGCCAATTTGTTTCTTCAGGTGCAGAATGTTCTGAGGTTTTGCCGGTTATAAGTGGTGTCCCTCAGGGGTCCGTTATTGGTCCTCTACTGTTCACTATGTTCATAAATGATTTCTTCAGTATATTGAATGTTGGAAGATGTTATCTGTTCGGGTATGCGGATGATATACAAATTTTGTTTTGTGGTAAAAAGGATAATTTGAGTGTACTACAAACGGTGATAAACTATTCAACTGACCGTATATCGAATTGGATGATGGATAATTACATATCCATTAATACGATGAAAACAAAGGCAATGTTATTTTCCAACTCAAACCATTGTGCTCAGGATTTATATTTATCTATCAATGATACTGATATTGAGTTTGTACACCATTTATCGATTTTGGGAGTAGTGATAGACTGTAATTTAACATTTGAACATCATATTAGATATCTTACGTCAAGAGTATTTTTCATATTAAGGAGATTATATAATACAAATTTGATTATTCCAGTTTATGTTAGGGAGAGAATTGTCCATAGTACTATAATGCCACTTTTTTATACTGTGTGGAGATATATTCTGGCACTTGGGATTATAACATAAATAACATTCGATTGCTCTTAAATAGAGTAATAAGATATATATATTCGGTGCGAATCCGTGAACATATTACAGAACATGTTTATCGTTTTCTGGGAACATCGTTTGAAGATTTTATAAGTATACGTCTTCTGGTTTATTTTTATCGGGTATTTAGTATAAGCTGTCCTTTGTTTGTATCAAACTTTTTTAGATTTACTAGATCAACTAGATCGAATTTGCTTATTATACCATTTAATACTCCTTGGGTAAGTCGGTCTTTTCAAAGGCGTTTGGTTTTGTTATATAATGCACTACCATCATTTTTAAGGCATTTCAACTATACCGATCATGTTTATAAGGGAAAACTTTTAAATCATTTTCATTAGTAACCACAATATTAATATTTTGATAATTTTATTACAACAAGGTTAATAGAAATTATGTATATTTTGTGCGTTCTGTTCTAGTTGGGTTAGCAAAAAAGAGGAAAAAACAATTGGTGTGATTTTTATTGAGTAATAAAATAATATTTATAATTATTTTAAAGTAACTAATTAATTGTTATCAGGGTTTATTTAATTATAATTTTAGTTTAAGGTTAACTTAAGTGAGTGGAATTATTGTAATTTATTAATTGGCCAAAAAAGGCTTACAAATTACAAAATGAAGAATAATAAAAAAAAAAAAAAAAAAAAAAATAAAATTCATTTTTCGGCTACAAAATTCAGAAACCAAATTTCGTAAATATACGTGATAAAATTTATCCCGTCAACAGATTCAATTAAATATTTGTTTAGAAAACAAATTAAATTCAAATCAAATCTTTAATTAGATATTTAAGGTTGATAATTTTTTCTGTGTAAGAGTTAATATGTGATCATATATGTAAATAGTAGGGAAATGTATAGATATGTATGATTGTATATGTAAATATTACCTCAATTTTCGTTAATGCAGACAAATATGATTCCTTATATGAACATATTGGAATGATTTATGAACACATATGAATCATGTATGTATGTATCCATATATGCTGATTTTTAATAGGCTGATTACAATGTAGCACTTAGTGCTTTTTTCGAAAGTATGCACTTTAAATGTAATGATTTGTAACTACAACACCACTTGTAAATAGGAGTTTATTAGAAATATTTTTTCTTTTTTACAAAATAAAAAGCAAAGTACACTATTAAAAATCGGCATATATGGATTCATACATGAACACACATGCTTCATATATGTCCACATGCATCCGTACAGACTGAATTTTCCTTCATAGTATTAATGAAACGATTTCATTAAAATCGATTCATTGGTTTAATGAAAAATTTCTTTAACTGAATGAAAATTCATTAATATTGGTATTTTTTTCATTAACATTTTTTAGGATTTTTTCATAATTTCATAAAAAAAATTCATTAAATCAATGAAAAATTTTCAAATTTTTTTCAATAAAAATTTTGACTTGTAATAAAAAAAAAATTTTTTTTTTTTGTACTATCATTTTGAAATAAAAAAAACTGAAAAATTTCTTTTAAACAGAATTAACCAAAACTTTGATATAAATAAATTTTTTATTAAGTTTGCCTTAAGCTAACAGTTTTGACGAATTTGAATAGTTGGTCTTCAGGGAACAGATTCTCTAAGAAAAACGATATAGCTTTGTTCAAAACGAGACCTGAATTGTTATCGTTTTGGCGATGATACACAAAAACGTTATGCTAAACGATAATAAATTTTTCTTTTTTAACAACTTAACAATATTTAACATTTTTATCTAATAATTAACTCAAAAAGTGGACTATAATCGTCGATCGTTCTACAGAATACCAAGCCAGATCGATAAAAAATTACATATTTTGTACCGACATATAAACAAATATGTCATCTTTTAACACAAATGTAAAGAAAAATTGAATGTAAAGAAAATCGGAAATAAATTAAAATTATTTTTTTTAGTTGAGCTTTTAATATTTAAATGCCTGTTAATTATATTTAAACGAGTGTTTCAATCATTAAAGTTCTTAATATACATAATTTAAAAAAAGTACAATAATTAAAATATTTCTTTTTTATGGATAAAAATTTTATTTTCAAAATTTGTAATTTTCGATCTGAAATCAACTACTTTTCAAATTTAATATTTTTCAAATTCGTCAAAAATTATGAGCTTTAGCAAATTTGTTGAGAGACAATAGAATTTTCCCCACTGTGCTACATTGGTGGGTGGCCCCGGGAAAACCTTTCTTGTTAGATTTCTTTTTTACATGTCATTCTATTCCAAGTAACGAAAATTTGCTGAATCAGACTGAGTTTAATAAAAATCTGCCATCGCTTTTGCAGAACAGCCATGTGATGTTTACTTTTGAACTTTTCGAACTTTTGTTATAAAAATATTTTATAGATCCTATAAAGACCAACGAATGGTAATTTCTCAACATCCACCAAATTAGGGCTATGCTAAAATAATCATAAAAAGTGCAAATTATTATATAATAAACACAAATATTTCATACAAACTATGCATTTTATTCATTAAACGCATTACACTTTCATAACGATTAGGCTAGGATTAATAAAAAAAATTCCATATACTTTATGAAATTTTCATTGGGTCAATGAAACCATTCATTAAAATTGATTTAATGAAATACCTTTCATTGACTCAATGAAACGTTTCTTTGGGGACTATTTTATGAAAAAATTCATCGGATTAATGAAGGAATTCATTAATACTACTCACAAATTTCTATCAGTGCATGATTCATATACATATGTTCATAAACCATTCTTATATGTTCATATGAGGAATCATAAATGTTCATTTGTGTGCATTAACAAAAATTGAGGTAAATATATAATCACACATGTCTATACATTTCCATACATGGTCATATGTGTACATTAAAGAAAATTGATAAAAAATTTTAAAATCACACAAATACACAAAATAATACATCAAAATTTAAATAATTTCAGTTTTTAATGAATTTAAAATAAATTTTAAATTTTTCTCTGTTTACATTTTCATTCTATTTTTACGGGCTGCCAGTACTAATTTTTTTTTTTTTTTTAAGAGATGCAACACTCAGGAAATTCTTCCTATTAATTAATGTGTTGCTTTCTTTGGAAAGGGGATAGTGGAGAGATGAAAGGTGGTGAAAGATGAAGGGCTTCAAACATGGCAATTTAAGTGATAGCGTAAAACAATTCAAGTGATAGCGTAAAACTCAATCACAAAAACATTTTGAGTTATAAAATATAATTTTCTAATTCCCGCGTTAGCTGAATGAAGTGAAGTGTTGGTGATGTGATGAACACTTTTAATATTATTTCAGTTTTAATGTAATCGCTTTAATTTTAATTTATTTGTTTTTTGGTTTTGTTTTTCTGTGGTTTCTGCATTTTAATTAAAAAGCTATTTTAAATTTCGGTGAATGATGAGTCAAGTTACCTTAAAGAACATATCCTTTCTCCGAATTGTTGCAAAATATTTTTAGAACGTTTAGTGTCATTAATTTTTTCTGTTATCCTTAGAATTGTTAAATAAACAGACATAAATAAAATATGCAAATTATTTTAAAAATAATGTTTTTTTTATTCAAGATAAGCTGAAATGTTTTTTTTTTGTCTGTATGAGTAATTTTGTCAAACATACTACTTTTAGATTGTTAATGTTTCAAATATTATTGCCTAATTTTAGGCGTACTGTTAATATTCACACACACACATAAACTGCTAGAACAAATTATGATTATTACAAGGAGTGATAAAGATGATCACTTCAAAAATATTCCCAGTCAGAAAAAGAAAAACGGACCACCGCTGGCAATGCACTTTAGCAAATGCTATAAGTGCTGGAACATGTACTTTCCCAATCCCAAAATGATAACATAACACTGAACTAACGAGACATATAATACTTAATAGCTTAATACTTGAAAGCGTAAGTAAAAGATAACTGCTGGCTAACATTTGGCTGCTCAAATATGTCAGCACTGGCGTAAGGTTGAGCACTGGCGTAAGGTTTGTCAGCACTTGCTAACGTTGCACTGTGGTTTCAAATATAACTTTTATTGGCCAAAATAATATTTTTCTCACATTTACTTTTCGTTTTTGTTTTGTTTTTGCTATCTAATAATAAACATTTTAAATCAACATAAAACATATTTTGTTTTCGTAGATACTCCTTTAACGTTATAATATAACAAACTGAAGTTAAAGTTTATAGGTAAATCTAATAAAAGAATATAGAGACAATCTGACAATTATAAGACACAAATAATAATACAAATTAAATCAAAAATCACTAATGACGCCTATCCATAAAAAGGCAGAAACTAGGCTAGTCTGATTTAAAAAGAAAGAAAACTGCAATTTAGCTGCATTACATTCGAGGCCATACTTGGGTGTGCTCGCTAATCGTTCATGTTACGTTTGTAATGTAAGAAGAGCGCAGAATTGATTCTTATAGAAGCAGATTGTTGAAAAATGTATCATATAGAGACAATCTGACAATTATAAGACACAAATAATAATACAATTTAAATGGAAAACCACTGATGACGCCTGTCCATAAAAGGCAGGCACTAGGCTAGTCTAATTTAAAAATTAATAGTGTTTATAATTTTTAGAGAAAAATGGTTAGCGCGTTGGACTGTTACACAGATGGTCCCGGGTTCGATTCCCGGTGACGACAACATCAATTTATAAAAATAATATGTATGAGTTTTCTATCACTTATATGTATCGCTGTAGCACTTAACCCCACCAAAGTAAAATAATGAATCAGGCCTATGAAACAAAAACCTTCAATAAATTCGCAAACTCTACATCAGGTGGCGAGCAACAACTGTTCTGTTCAGTGTTGGCATTTTTGAAACCCTTCATCTTCCACCACCTTTGATCTCTCCACTATCCCCTTTCCAAAGAAAGCAACACATTAATTAATATGAAGAATTTCCTGAGTGTTGCTTCTCTTTAAAAAAAAATAAATAAAAAAATAAATTTAATTTGTCAAATGCATTTTAATTAAAAATTAATTGCGACTGTCTATATGACGTTAAAATAACACTGTACTAAAATAAAAACACATTTTTTTTATTTTTTGTTTTTAAAAGTAAAAAGTTTCTAATAATATTTAATATGAAAAAAATTCTAAATGTTAGTATAATAATAATTTTACATTAAAAAAGGTGAAAAAACTAAATTTTTCTTGAAAAATCAGAAAAAATTTTTTGATAAATTTTTGATGTAACTTTAAATAGGCCTACAACAAATTTTTAGAAAGTGATAGTTATAAGTGCAATCAGAAAACATGAATTGACATCTAGTAATCATTTTCACTTTGTTAGGTTCTGCAACTGTTTGCAATTTTTTAAGAAAATTAATTTTTTCAAGAATGCCTTTTCCATTAAAATTTCCGATTTACTTCAAACTCATAGCGAAATGCTGTAAAACAATAGGAATTAAATCGAGTGTTTGGTTTACTAGATACAAATATAATATTATTTTAAAAAAATTGCAACCCAATAATGAATTAAAATTAACCAAAACAAAAAAACTTACGAAAGTGCATTAAAGGGCACAAAAATACATAAAAGGATTGCAATTTCCATACAAATCCTTTAACAAACCCAAAAGTTTTATTTTTTCATTATAGTAATTTTGGTCAAGAAAAGTTATCTTTGAAACCATTAAGCATTGGGAAAACAAAAATAAAACTGGTATTAAAAGAGCTTTTCCAGAAATAAAAAAATCAATGTTATGTGAAAAATATATTAAATGTATAAAAAATCGGAAACCGGCCTCGAACTCGGAACCTTCCAACAACAAACTTTTTTAAACAAAGCATCATCATTTTTATAAAATAAATGTTTTACCAGTGGTTACACTTTTGAGCCGTTGGTAGTTTCTGCCTTGATAGCACTGGGAAAACACTTTTTTCCAACGTTGGCATAGTGGTCTCAGCCAATGCTTGGCCAATGACATTCTATGTACTCCACTGAAATTATTGTAAAACAATAAAATAGCAAAACGCATTTTGGAAACGCTGGTAAAGCGTCTAAAAACAAGTTTTCCGCCAGTAGATTATTTACAATACCACGGTTAGCCAGTGTTATGCCAGTGCTTGATTTTTGTACCACTGGCAATTTCTGACTGGGTTATTCTTTTTTTTAACCATGATTATTACTCAAATGTAGATGTTTTTATGTATTGTTTGATATCTTTATGACATCTCTAAATGTGTTATTGTCATACTTGAATATTTTTTATTACTTTTCTGGGGGCTAAGCAGTAGAAAAAAAAATTAAATGAATTAAATAAAAAGAACAAAGATCTTTATGGAGATTTTAAAAGTGGCAATATAGATATTAATAAAATCAAAAAATTTTGAAGTTGGCTTACTTCTTGAAATTTTTTTTATTTATTAGGTTTCAAAAACTACAACATTTAAAATTTTTGGAATTTGTTTAACAAAATGTGATAAAAGTGGTGGTTACTTAAGAATTTCTGTTTGTTGGAATTATTTTAAATGTTAATTTTAACCAATTCAAACTCTTTTATCTCCATAACATGTTCCCATTGTATAATAATGATTGTAAAATGTATTTCAAATATCTTAAATAGCAATAAATTTCGATTTTCTTTTCGTTACATACACATAAATGCTCTGTGAATTATAATCTTTTTCTTGTTGCTATCAAAACAGGGGTGTGTGCACCCCTTTTATTTGCTATAGATTGTTACCTTTTGTTATTACTTAAATACCAGACTTATAAATTTTTGACATGCCTTTAACTAAATACAAAAACTAACTCATACCACATAATTTATGCCATCATATCGCTGCCTTTTGATTACCATTACTTGTACTTAACTTGTTGTCAAAATATAAGTATTTTGAAATCATAGTAAATTTTAAGCAATTGCTAACAAACATTAACGAACATTTACTTCCTACCCAACACTTTCCTTTCGTAAATTTACCCTTTCCATAGTCTCTGCCTAAAGAAGATTTAAAAATAAAGAACGAACTGTTAAATTATTATAAATTTAGAAAAATATATTAAGTTATTTAGCTAACGTTTTGCCATCAAGCAAGACATTGGTTAAGATACCACTGCTGGCTGGATGACTCGGTGATTCCAAAAATTTCTTCGAACATACATCTTTTTTACGGTATTCTTGTGTTACCCATTAAAGTCATAAGCGAAAAGCTTATAAAAAAGGGTAATAAATCAATTCGTATTAGTTTTATAAAATTTATTCCTGCGGCGACTAAGCATAAGACTCTAAATATATAAAAAATATATATGGTTTGGTTTGGTTAAATGGTTGGTTCCTGTGTGCCTGCGAAAGGTATTACTTAAGATTGCTGCTAATGTTAAACATTCGTGTCTACTTTTAGGCTGCTACTGTGTTTTCTACATTCTTACCTCCTTAACGTTTTTAATAAGTCTAATGAGAAAATCTTTTTTCACTTGCTTCATCGTTCAATGTTTTGGATATTTTATCACCGATAGCAAGCAAAGACATTTTTATGAAAAACACAAAAAAAAGAATCACATCTTAAGAAACTTTTTTATTTTTTGCACACTCTTTTTTACTTAAATGGCAATATCAAGTGTTTGGCAAGCCTTAAGTTATGCTTTAGTTTTATCACAACAGGTTCGCCTGTCATATATGCAACGTTTTTTTTTTTATTTTAAGAAGGGCCCTCAAGTGTTTTAATGATAACCAGAAATATATTCGTCTTATTATTTAAATACACAGAAGAACTAAATCTGAACTTTTAAAAATTAATAAGGTTATAACCCCACCAATAATTATTATAATCAGCGTGCCTGAGATATAGATTATAATCTATATCTCAGGCACGCTGATTACAATGGCGTACCTTATTTTTCGATATATGGTACAGTTTTTATACAAAATAACTTTAAAGTTTGGCATATGCAAGTGCAATTTTCCACATATAACGTTTTTAAAATACAATCAATCTGACTCAGTTCTGTTGAAATGTAAACACAACCATTTTGTTCATATTTGAGGTACATATGTGAGTCACAAAACTTAAGATTAAACCCGCTTTTATCGGTTCTAAATGTTCCTTTTTTTTATGGTTCAAGCGAATTTTATCGCTAAACTAGCAATTTAACTTAACAAATTGTCATGCCTTTTGTAAGCATGGCAGCAAACCCTACCAAAACGAAGGTTTTGTTAGGAAACCTTTTTTAAATATCTGTATTTTTAGTCGAAAATATGGAAAGATACTTTTGAAATGTATACATTTCAGACTATCTTAATATTAAATTATATATTTGGTCGTGAAAGCTAATATTCAGTTATCTCATTAGTATTCCAGTTTAATATTATTACGTTCCACAAAATTTTATTGAAACTAAAAACTTTTTGCATTTGTCAAGTATTGAACCGTGGCCTTGAAACAAATAGTACTCTGTCCTACTTATTGCAACCAAAATTACATTTAATTTCTTTAAATTATTAGCTGTTAAAACACTTTAGTATGTTTTTTTTTTTTATTAAAAAAAACTTTTTGCGTTTGCCTTTTCCCGGATTTGAGCTCTGTAGTAAAAATGAACCACATGTTAGTAAAAAATAACCAAACATTTTTTAAATAACAAAAACTACTGTAAAGAATTAATGTAAAATCATAAAACAGTCATTTGATGTGGTTCGTTTTTTTAAATGGAGTACAAAGGTTAGTAAAAAATTCTACAAATGACTGACATTTACATTAAAAACAAAGAAACTGTATTACAACCCAAACATCTACATATTTTTAACGTAGAAGTTAACTGAGTGTAGGATTGTTTTTTTAGTTCGTTTTTGTCTCTTATTAAAAACCAGTACAGTATTTTTGCTTTATTTATTCTTAATGAAATAACGTCGTAACAAATAAATGTTATTGGTTTTGACCGAATTCCAACTGATATTTTTTTACGTGTATATTTACATATCATACTAAAAGCTGCACCTTGGGGTCACACTGGAATGCTGTGACGCCATGTAACATTATTAAAAATTGCGAATTTTGCATAAAACGCGCTTTGCTAAAATAGCTTTTTTCCTACTCATATAACTCTTCTTCGATGACTTTTTCCACTGCGGGCACATTTCATTAACTCGATTATTTACTTAGCAATAGAATTCGCGAAAACCGAAAAAACGAGAAAAAATTATTAACAGCGAGTTTAATTTTAAGCTTTGGGAATCAAATATATAGTCGTACTATATAAATATTAAATCATTAAAGCCACGTCATAGATTCGCTGGACTTTTTTTAACCAAACTTTGCAATTATATATAAAACTTTGCCTTAAAAAGTACTCTAGTGAAAATAGCAACCAAAGTTGAAACTTTGACAAGAAATAAATCCCAGACGGTTAAAGAAATTTTAATAACCCGATTAAAATAAAATGCATAAATATGGAGCTTTGTGTAGTCATATCAATATCTTTGTGACGAAATATATATTGGCCCATATAATTGTATCTGTTTGTATGGGTTTAGATCTAATCCGATGTAATTAGGTCAATGTTCAGTATAATTTCATCAGAATTATGGTCCGATAGAATTGAATTAGATTGTATCAGTTTTGTATCTAATTGTATCAGTTTATATTTAAACTGATACAATAAGATATTATTATATAAATACCAGATATTATTGTATCTGAATTTTGAACTGATATAATGGTATATGATTTTATATAAACTAATACATCTAAATATAATTAGATCCTAGTTTTAGTCTGGTAAAATTGCTCTAAATGTTACATTTTTGTATATGATTTTATAAAAATGTACACATATAATTAATTTAAATGATGAGACAACAAAAGCGAGAACATTTTCTATCCAATGACCATGTATCCAATTCCAAAAGACAGCACATACTGAAATTACTGAATAACAATACACGGCTATTTGCTTTTCGTTTGTACCTCTCACTTCTTCTTTGCGTTTACGCATCAAAGCGAAATTCCGAACTATAGAGTCGGACAAGTATTCTAGGCGTGTTAAATCAACTTCGATATGTTTAATTTTTGAAGCTTCTGCAATGCCTTCGTAGCACCTTTTTGGGTTATTAATAAGACCTCCTGGGCAATACCTCGTTGTTGTGGTGGTACTTTCGAGAAAAAGCAAATTTCGTATGTATCATAAACTTCTGACATAAAACTAAATTTATCCTTGGTAATGTGTTCCTTATGAGATAAAATGTGTCGTTTTGTATCGCTCGCAATATAATCAAATATATGATCATCCTATCATATCCGTTAAGTCCATTAAAAATATTAAGAGACATACTGCTTTTTTGCGATTTTCAAAAAGTTACTTCATAAATCTTTTTTGAATTTTAATGCATGGGAAAAATGAAAATAAATAAATCGAGAATACTTATATTAGTTCGCTACTTGTATTTTTTAGATTTTTTGTACAAAACTGGGCACAAGTTTGGTAATGCTGAGCATATTTTGAGAAATATATTTATAAAATTTCCACAGAGTAATTTTGGTCTACTATATATTTCAATTTAAAACAAGTAATAAATTAAATTACTTGTTTCAAACTAAATGATGCTGTGGTGGACCACATTTATTCTATGGAAATTTTATAAATGCTTTCAAAAAAAAAAACAAAAAATTACTAACAATTGCAGTAGAAATGAACCACATATGTTAGTAAAAAATAAACAAACATTTATTTTTTTATTTTTTTAATAACAAAAAATGACTGTAAAAAATTAATGTAAAATCATAAAACAGTAATTTGATGTGGTTTGTTTTTTTAAATGAACTACAAGGTTAGTAAAAAATTTAGTTTGTTCTACAAATGACTGACATTTACATTAAAAATAATAATTTTTAAAGCAGAAATTCCCTGAGTGTAGGTGTAATATGTTTTCTATACGTCTTGTAGTGTAGACGATAATAGAACACAAACATATGCAGCAGCTTTTTAAATATATTAAAATATGTAAAAAACGGGTATAATGTATGTCCACAAGGGTGGGGCGATTAGTATGGAAGGAAAAAAATCTTAATGGGCGCTTCGCGTGTCTGATTCTTGGGATTGTCTACGGTGAAAATCGAGCTTCCAGATTTAGACTTTTTAGCCGTATTTTGTGAAAGTAACAATGTGTGGGATGGACATATCTCAGGAAGTAGGAGGAGAATCAGAAACGCGAAGCGCCCATTAAGATGTTCAAATCGCCCCACCCTAATGTCCACTCTTTTTTAAATATCTTGCGCGGATGCAACAAATTTTTGCAAAATGTTTAATGATAATTGTATCTCTGGAGACAGACATTAATTCTAGTGCACTGAGAGTGGTGTTTTTAAATTATTCGAAACTTTTTGAATAAAAACAATTAAATAATACAATCAAGATTTTTAATAAAATAAATATGTATTTATAAAGTAATTTTAGCGTAGCTTCACACTCTATAGCTTCACACCTCTATCTAAACTATTAGGATATACGATTTTAAAATTAATATATCGCACACCTAGTTCAAAAGTGACTCAACTCAAAATTTTAATTTTTCGGGTTTATATGCTTAAACTGTGCACAATACACTTGTTTATATATAAAAAAAATATCAGTGTATTTTGTTGTTGTTAACTGTTGGTAAAAAAAACAGTTATGTCTTTCTTTATGTTTCAATTACACTGTGTGCAATTTTTTAAGTCATGGCAAAATAACCATATACGGACACCACTACGTGATAAAAGACTAAAAAAAAAGACCCGTGTCTCCCAATTTTTCCCAAGTCATATCCTTTTTTGTTTATGGGCCGCCAAAGATTTGGAGCCTCGGTATCATTTTCGCAAAAAAGTGATAATTTTCTCAGGCTCATATCTTGCAAACCGTTCAGAATTTCGATTTACTCTCTATGGCAAAGTTGTAGCTCTTGTCATAAAGAACAAAAATTGCGAACATATAAAATCAAAAAACTTCACCTTCCAGATCAAAATTGCAAAAAACTTAAACAAATTCGATTTTTTTTTACCTTTTTTCCCGTGTTCAGGTCCATAGGTAGCAAACCGTTCAAAATTCAAGGAAACAATCAACTAGAAAAATTTACCTAAGATCTCAATAAACAAATTTCTAGAACATATAAACTTCCTAGAGATGATTCTTAACACTGTTTAATTAGCGCGCAAAAGTGAAAAATTTTTTAATTTCATTTTTTTTTCCTTTTTTCTCCTGTTCAGGTGCATAGGTAGCAAACCCAATTTCCAGGAAGTTTATATGTTCTAGAAATGTGTTTATTGAGATCTTAGGTAAATTTTTGTAGTTGATTGTTTCCTTGAAGTTTGAACGGTTTGCTACCTATGGACCTGAACACGGGAAAAAGGGTAAAAAAAATCGAATTTTTTAAGTTTCTTGCGATTTTGATCTGGAAGGTGAAATTTTTGATTTTATATGTTCGCAATTTTTGTTCTTTATGACAAGAGCTACAACTTTGCCATAGAGAGTAAATCGAAATTCTGAACGGTTTGCAAGATATGAGCCTGAGAAAATTATCACTTTTTTGCGAAAATGATACCGAGGCTCCAAATATTTGGCGGCCCATAAACAAAAAAGGATATGACTTTGGGAAAAATTGGGAGACGCGGGTCTTTTTTTTTTTAGTCTTTTATCACGTAGTGGTGTCCGTATATGGTTATTTTTTTCGTGTTGCACTGTGTTAGTATAAAGTTGCAAATATTTTTTTCGGATTTCTCTTCCTGTAAAGAGACTAACTAAAATAAAAAAAAAAATTAAAAATTTTGAGTTGAGCCACTTTTGAACTAGGTGTGCGATATATCATTAGGTATATTGTACATATGAAAATTTACTTTTAAATGATGCAACTTTGGGCACCCACATTTTAGGAAGTAGGACATTCCCAGTAATTGTATGTTTATTTCCACTTTAGTTAGAATGCTTTCTAATAAATACTTAAAAATTAGATTAATCGGAACGATTTAATTTTTGTTGTTGTAAATTGGACAAATGTGACACTGTACTGTGGAAAATGGGACATTTCCTCCCCCAAAATAATTTTTTTTAATACAAAATATTAGAAATAAAAGAAAGTTTTTTTAAAAACATTATAACTTAACTAAAATAAAATTTAATTTATATTTGGATATATGTATACCATTTTCCTGTGTCCACACTTTATATGTTAATATTTCACGATTAAAAGACGTTTTTTTTTGCAAATTAAAATATCAATAATATAACTTAAGGATATTCTTAAAACATTATTAAGCGGAAATGTTTAAATTTTGGTAAATAAACATTACTTTCACTGAAAAATACATAAGACTGCCCTTTAAATTTTATTACATTTCTGAAAATAAAACCACACTCAAGGAACTTATACTTTACAAACATGTAGTTGTTTGGGTTGTAACACAGTTTCTTTATTTTTAATGTAAATGTCAGTCATTTGTAGAACAAATTAAATTTTTTACTAACCTTGTAGTTCATTAAAAAAAAAAACAAACCACATTAAATCACTGTTTTATGATTTCACATTGATTGTTTACAGTAGATTTTTGTTATTTAAAAAAATAAATGTTTGTTAATTTTTTACTGAATATGAGGTTAATTTTTACTACAATTGTTAGTAATTTTGTAAACATTAAAAAAGCAAATGACAATGTTAGATGAATTTAATGAAATGTAAGTCGTCCTTTCATTTGTTTTTAACTGCATTTGTTATTTTAGAACCTTTTTTAATATTTTTAAAATTTTTAGCACGCTATATTTCGCGATTCAAGGGGTTTGGTGAGCCAAAAAATTGGTGTCAACCATAGTTGCAAAAAACACAATATTTTTTCCAAATTAGAACAAATTTGGAATGGGTAAGGGAAATCAGTTATTTGGTTTTAGTTATTTTCGCTTAAAGGCCCTAAAACATGCATATTTCCTTAATATGTCATTAATACCACAAAATTATTCTTTGCTCGGCTCTTGTTTTACATAGTACAGCATACTTTTTTTAAGCTGTAAACATAATTTATTGGTACTTTTAAATACTGTAATACTCATTCATATTCATAAATTTTTTTTTTTCGTTTCGGGGGAGAACATTTTTATTTTCTTACTTCATTTAAATCTTCATAAATCCTTAAAGAAAATGCATCATAATTTTATAACAGTATAAACGGCAACTGTTTCTTAACTAACTTCACTTCACTTCACTCCACATCGATTTGCCCCCCTTTTTAACAACTTGTTGTTAACATTCATGAAAAAAGGAAGAATATATATAAAATTATAAAGTGAGTGAAAAAGAAATATATTTTTTTTTTTTTGGGCCAAACAAATTTATTACCTTTATGGCTATTTGACTTCATTTATGTATGAATGAATTATCGCACTGACAATGGGATTATCATTTTTACATTTAGTTGATTCATAGTGTGATTTTATTTAAATGATTTTAGAAAAGACCAAAAAAAAATTACTTACGATTTTTGTTGTTATGAAAATGTTATTGTCTTTAAGGATTCGGCTTGTGGTTCTATATTAAAACTCTCTAGGGGGTAATTTTGTCTTACATAATTATCATCGTAAATTACTTATTTTACCATTAAATCTTTTTGTTTTTTTTTTTTTGTTCTGTTGGGAATTTTTAAGCATAAATTGTTTAACTTGATTTTATGAAAATGAATTGAATTAAATGTTTATTTTCACACTAAGTTTACGTGTTTGTCTTACAGTTTGTAGGCCAAATACTTTTTAAAAAGTTTTTTCTTTTATGATGTGAAAGTAATTTAAAATAAATGCTTCCAAGAATATTTATAATGGATCAACTACTTTGAATTTTAAAATTTTAAAAAACTTTGTTAGCAGCAGACGATTTACCCCCAAAAAAAACCTGGAGCTGCCCAGGACCATATTTGGTAAATGCTTTGGAAAAGTTCAACGTTCTTTTAAAAAGAATTTTACGCTTTTCAAATAACAATCTTAATATATGCTTTAGAACCATTAACTTAAACGTCTGATAACATTAACATCATTTCCTAAAACGGTCTTTTAAAAAATAATCACATTCACTTACGTTTTTTAAAACACAACCGCAGTGTGCGAAAAAAACTGAAGCATACAAACTGAAAATCCTTTATTTTCTTAGCTCGTAGTATATATTTACAAATTTACAAATATTTTTTATATGGATTTATTTCTTCGTAGGACAAAATTATCAAAGCATATGTACATTAGAGCGACTCAAGTTGTATGAAAGCGAAATTCGTGCAAGTTGTACCCCCCTCAAAATGAACATTGGTATTTTTAAGATGACATTTAAAATATTTCGGCTCCAGCTTTGACCTCTCGTGAGCTGGGCCATTTTGAAAACGGGTTTATTTTTGCATGTTTTGTTAATTTGAGAATATGGTTCCTTACCAACATATACAATATGAGTATCATAAGAAAGTTTTTTTTAAGGCGCGTCCAACTGTATATACAATTTGTGCAAGGACGATCATCCATGTTCTTTTTTTAAGGATATTCTGTAAAAAAAACAGTTTTTGAATTTTTTGTTCGGTGTTGTTTGTAATAAAAATGCCAAATTAACATATTTTAATCTTTAGTCGATTTAATTAAATACGGGTCTCAGCTTTTTTTGAAATTTGTTCTAGTTCGCGTTTTGACAAAAATGCAATGGGGTGGTAACTCTTTGTTTTTAATAGGGCAATATGGTTATTAAATTTTTTCTTTTGCCAAGTACATCATCTTTGTATGTAAATAATTTAGATTTTTGCAAATTAGATGCATTTTACACGGTGCTCTGGAATATATATAAATGCAATTTTGTGGTAACTCTAATATGATAGCGGATTTAGTTTCTAGATTATGTATGGATGAAAATATGACTAAAGAAAGAAAAAAAAAATGATCCACGACTTTTTGGCAGCATATTCTTTTTTTAATTTGCGAAAAAAAAATATGCCGCCAAAAAGTCGTGGATCATTTTTTTTTCTTTCTTAGTCCTAGTTTCATCCATACATGATCTGGAAACTATACATGATCCATACATGATCTGGAAACAAAATAAACTGCCAGTTGAAAAAATTGTTTATACGACAATGGATCAAACTTCATTAAAGCATTTAAAGAGTTTGGAGTTAATTTGAGTAAATGCACATAACAGTGATGATTAAACTGACTCTGAATTCGATTCGGATGACTTGATCGATGTTTCAGGCCCTCAATTTGGTTCTATAACTACACGACTATCAAAACATTTTCCATGTGCGAGCCATACTTTAAATCTTCTGGCTACAAACCGATTTCAACAAATTATGAATTCTTCAAGTCAGGATTTAAAAGATGTTCATAAAAGGTCTTTCGACAGGTAAACATTTACTTAATTTTAAGTACACTTTTCATTTATGTTATTTACATTTATAGATGCACATAGCTCTAGAACAAGTGCAATAGACCAAAATATGCAGAAGTGGTCACTGAAGTTTTAAGCGCCAATGTAATAACTCCATGCGTTACAAGGTGGAACACTTTATGATTCCGTTAAGAAGTTGCTGAGATACAAAACCAATTTACTCGAATTGTGTTATCGTCTGGGAATTCCCACCAATCTAAGTGATGAGGTTGAGTACTTAGTGGAATACATAAAGCTTAGGCAGCCTATAGCAGAAGCGATCGATTTTCTTCTGGGGAAAAGACTATGTATTTCGGTTACTTTGTTCCTACAATAGTGTCTTCAAGAATAAAAATTTGTCGTTTGGAGCGTGCGAACTTTAAGAGTTTAGCTGAAGTAAGCGAAAAAAATGCAAGAATCTTTACTCAAAAGATTTGAGAAATATTTCCTAATGAAGCCTGAATCTTCGGATGCTATTATTGCGGCTATATCTGTTCCTGAAATAAAATTAAGATTTTAAAAAGCTTTGTTGGAAACAGCGACAACACAAACAGAAGATTAAGTGAAGAAAATGTTCAACACTTATGTACTTAAATATTGCAAAATACCCGAAGCTGAAACTCGTGCCATACCTACAATAAAACAGAATTCATTTCTAGATTTCGGGGAAGAAAGTAATGGTAAATTTGTTACCCTTAATTTTACGTTTAATATTTGTATTAATATATGTATTGTATTCTTAAACAGATGTTAGCGTACAGTGTGAATGCAGTGACTCGGTAAATTATCTCCAGGAAACAGTTTTATACCTGGTCGAACAAGACACGGCAACAAAGTGCCTAAATAATCACATTGCCATTAAAAACGTATTGCTCAAATACAATACTGCATTACCCTCATCTGCACCTGTAGAACGATTTTTTCATTCGCTGGGATTGTAAATCGTTCCAGAAGACAAAAGCTCAGCGATGTAAATTTGAAATGCTTGTGTTGAGAAAAGCTAATAATATATAGTATCAATAAAAATAAAAATAGTATGTCGGCCAATTCTTTGATATTTGAAAAACTGAAAACGTTAATTTTTAAGTGGGTTCAAAAAGACTATAAATAAAAAATTATAATTGAAATTTGAAAACCCAAGGTCAAATTTTTGACTTTTTAACAAAAAAGTAATGGTACGCTTAAATTGTTTAACAAAAATTGTGATGGAATTTAATAAATTTGTTTTGTTAACATTTTACTGATTACTGCATTTTTTTCAGTAATCAGTAAAAAATTACTGGTTACTGCAATTTTTTTTCAGTAATCAGTAAAACGTTACTGGTACTGCAATTTTATTTCAGTAATCAGTAAAACATTACTGGTACTGCAATTTTATTTCAGTAATCAGTAAAACATTACTGGTACTGCAATTTTTTTCAGTAATCAGTAAAACGTTACTGGTTACTGCATTGTCTCTTTCAGTAATCAGTAACACTTTACTGATTACTGCCAATCGTAATGCAGTAAAAATATACTGCAGTGTGCCCATGTATGCAAAAGACAAACATTGGGGTAAATTTTGTGTATAAAATTATACACAAAATGATACAATTAATTGTACTATTGTATTGATGTAATATATATTTACACCCAAAATATCATTGACAAATTTTCTAGTGTGACTCTGCATGGGGTAATATACAATTTTATCTAAAATAAAATTGTGTTTTTTAAAATATGATATAATATCAAAATATATATTATTTTGCGATGTCTAGATAATAAACGTAATTATTAATTGGATTAGTTTTAGCGTATTCTAAATGCAATATACAATTATACGCAACTATATATGATATCATATTAAATTTTTTCTACGAATTTAATTTTACATATTCATTTATATAATTATGTCCGGATAAATGCACTGGCAGACAAAACCTTATAAGTGTATATGGGCTATTTCAAATTTTTTGAGCACCTGCTGAAACCGACATACTATGGCTCTTATTTCGTTAAGTTTTATGAATTAAAAACAACGTTGTACAGGGTTTGGATGACTATACTTAAAGGATATGACGTGCAAAGTTTTACGTTGAAAAGTCTTCAGCTTAAGAATTGGTGGTCATCTAAAATTCGAAAAATTAAAAAACGACTTGAAACTTGCAAGAGTTTTTTCATTCATTCCGTTTTCCTTGTAATAGTTTTTAGATTGCAGATCCAAACCAATACAAAATATAGTCACTAGACTTGGAGGATATATCCACAAAAAAGAAATATTTGATATCGCTGCTGGGTGAAAAGTTGCATAGTGGTTTACAAGTGAAACCAAAATTTTCCGAATTTTGAACTTTTTGAAGATTTTAAATAGGGTTTTTGCGCCGTTTAATAAAAATGTGTTTTAAGCGCAGAACTAATAAAACCGCGTAATTTTATAAAGTTTGAGGTATATCAAGTTGGTGTCAGCGCACCAACAACGTATCGCGGACATCACAAACTTAAAAGAAATTAGCGTAAATTTTTTGAAAATGTATCCTTTTTGCGTCTGACAATCTGAATTATCTTTTAAGTTGGCTAGTGTATTGCGTGATGTGAGTAACTTCGTAAAGTACACCTCCGAGGCGAAAACGCACTTTAAAATTTTTAAACCCAAAAATTTTATCAACTTTTGAAAATTTTTGCAAAAAAACAATTTTTTTTAAGCTTTTTTTTATATCAAAACATGTCATGGGAACATGTTTAGGTATCTAAATAGATTCTTCGCGACGGGCTAAACTGATAAAGTGCAAAAAAAATAATTGTTTTCAATCCTGGCGCGTGCAGCGGCAGTTTTTTCCAAACACATTTCGCTTTGTGACAACTAAAGCGCTGTATCAATTCCGCTCAAACGTACATCGAATGGAAGACGTTACTGAGCTTGATATTAAAATCGAAAACGCACCAAAAAATTTTAAGGTTTTAAAACTTTATGGAGGAAACAAAATGTTACTAACCTCAAAAAGCATCCTTGTATGAAATATTTGATTTTGAAAATTTAATAGAATTATTCTTGAATTCGGGTTAATAAGTATCCCAGAATCCCAACAAGTATTTTATAATCGGTCCAATAATAATGTTTTCAAAAAAAAACGCGTTTGTTTTTAACCCCCTAGAAAGTGAGACTATATTTTTAAACAATATTCACAAGGGCCACCTTAACAAATTTCAACAAAACAATTGAAACATACTACCGCGAAAACCGCAAAATTACCGCCGATGCAATGACATCTTAAAGAACTTGCTTTATTATAAAAACTATATGATCATAATAGCCTTTGCTGAATGCTTCCAAGAATAAATATTTGAGTTTCAATTCAGTTTATTTTATTTATGTGCGTTAACAATAGTGAACAAAAATTAGTAAAATGGTTTAAGATTATACGTTAAAAAAAACGTGAAATTCGTAAAAAGAAAACTGAGAAGCGAAACAAATTAACCGATAAAAGGCGCTAATATCGCCAATCTGAAAAAATAAAAAGCAACAAAAAAAACGAACAAATCGCAAATTGGTGTAAGAAAGTCAGTTAGGTATTCGGTTTTAAATAACAATAATAATAATAATAAAAACAATGCCATCAAAACAAAAAATTCCGGATTAAAAAAAATTGAAAACGGCTTAGATTCTATCACTGAAACCCAAGATTTAACTAACGAAACGTTAGTTACAGCTTCCAATTTGCAGAACAATTTTAATTGCAAAGAATGTGAAAAATCTTGTGAATGTTTGAAGGTAACAAAATCAAACGTAACAGATCAAAATAACAAAAAATCATGAGGGGTGAAGTTTAAATGGTTATATCTCTTAAACCATTAGCGATAGGCAAATAGTTTTTCCCAAAATATTGCAAATTATGTCTTATACTAGCCGTAGTTTTTGTAACAATTTTAAAATTTAATATGCATATACGATCAAAAAATTTTTTTTTAATTTTTTTGCAGTGTATTTTAAAAAGTATTGAAGCTTTTACAAATATTTTAGTGTGCTAAGAAAGCCCTTAAGGGGTATTATTCACACGCGTTATCATTTTTGAATTTTAACAAAAACTGTAAATTTAATATTTTTTTTTAAATTTTTAACTTTAAACCGCCGTAAAATTTGCGCCTTTTAATAAAAATGATTAACGCGAACGGATTTCACATGCCCAAATATCGGTTTATACACACGCAAATCGACATTGATGTCAGACAAAAAAAAAAAAAACTAAAAAAAAAAATGTCTAGGTGCCGTAAAATTTTTGAAGTTGCCCATATAAAAATGTAAATGTATTATTTTATGCAAATGTTTTAACTCGGGAAATTAAAGATTTATAACCGTCCAAAAAAAACAAATTAAAATGCAAATATCCTATATAAATTGCCTGACACTTACAAGGAAGCTTTTCCGGTAGGTTCCCTTTAAAATTAATGAAATTCGAATAGGTGATAAAGCAGCAAAAATATATGAAAAAGTATTTATTT
The DNA here is from genome assembly GCA_021234595.1 of Delia radicum. Lineage (NCBI taxonomy): Eukaryota > Metazoa > Arthropoda > Insecta > Diptera > Anthomyiidae > Delia > Delia radicum. The sequence goes on from CM037855.1 coordinate 125,984,848, forward strand.
TTAAAATTGGCGGTGAAATTTAACACATCTTTGTATGAAAATATGTCTAAAGTTTAGGTAATTTAGACAGCGTTAAATGCTCGAGAAAACACACATTTTGAAACCCATTTTGTCGTGGACCCAGGCTGCCACTTATTTGAATTATTTTAACAAATTATTCACTATTTTTTCCAATTTTTCATATATCCGACTTTTTTTTAGATCGGGGGCTATACTTCATGTCTTGTATTAAAAAAATTGTAAATTTTCCAAGCAAGCGTGATTGTAGTCTGAAAGAAGTAATGATAAAGAAAAAATATACAATTGCAAAATTTAAAAATATACCTGACATCGCCCAGGTCTTATTTAAACTAAATACATAATTTCCAATTCACTTTGATTAATATTTTGGACAATTTCAAATGCTTTTCAAATTTTCTTTAATCAATTTTTTAAATAAAAACCCTTTAACATTTCTAAAAAAAAAAAAAAAAAACAACATCGTTACAACACAAAGACAGGTTTAGCTGCTTGAATTTAAAGTGTCGCATTTCAAGGAGCGCCTATCGAATATCGAAATTTGTTTACATTTAGTCTACAAAAAAAATTGAGAAAATTTTAGTCACATTGGATCACGTTAACACATTATGCATATCGATCAAAGTTTGAGGCTTAAATTTGTTTCTAAAAATTAAAAAAATATGTTCTCTGTGTGTGGAACACGAGTCGCTTTAATGAACTTTGAGATATCGTAATATATATCGTAAAAAAATACTGAAACAAAGTAACGACTTTTACAGCACAAGTAAAATTAATTTTGAGTCTTAGTGGTATCTCCATTTTAAAAGATTATGTCAAATACCTAACCTACGTATACTTTAGTGCAATTTTCTGTGTTATTACCCCTACATGGTATCTTATAAACTAAATTGGACATATCAAATTTACTTATTTTATCTTTTGTCTTGCTAAATAGTGACCTAATGTGTTATATGTTCTATGTGCTACTAAGTATTTCTTATCATCGAAAATTTTGGATTTTTCTAATCTTTCAGATACAAGAGGAACATAAGTTAAAGATTTATAAATTTTTGGTTCCGCAACCCTTATCGTATTAATATTATTCCGGTTTTTAAATTGTCTTATTAATTTGCAGCTTAAATGTATTGGGTAATTATTATTCTTCAAAATATCCTTAATTTTTCTTATATTAGTTTCATGAAATTCTACATCCCTTATTCTTAATACTCTGTGTCCTTAAAAATTGATTTGTCATTACACCCCCAGTTTTATTAAAAATGGTTCCAAATGGCAGAAATCGATTTTTTTTTCTTGGAAAACGTTAACTAATTTTTTATTTTTACTAAAAATTCCCAAAAATTATCAATTAAATTTAATTAGACTAGTTTTACTATTTTTACTAAATGTACTTTTATTTAGAAAATCTTGGCCTAGGGACAAATAACACCCATACCATAGCCCTTTTTTGGCCCTAGGCCTAGGTTTGTTAAATCAAAATAAAGATAATTATAGTATAGTCAAACTAAGGTTATATTTGCCGAAAATTATACGAACTTTGATGAAAACATAAAAATTTTGTTAAATTTTTGACAAAATAATCAATTTTTATAAAATGTCCTGCAAAGCAGTCTAATTATATTTCTTTCAATTTATTTGTTTTCTTTAACTACAACTATTATATTACAAAAATACCAATCGCCATCTCCAAATCAGGGATTTTAAAAAATCTTTAAAAATAATTTAAAACAATATGTTTTTCTATTTTAATCAATTTTGATTCCAGGCTAATCCAGCGGTTAATTTATATCCGATGAAGTCAGTATTTCATACTTAAATATTTTAAAGGCACAAATGAAAAAAAGATTAAATTTTTAAAACTTTAAATTCTTGGAATTTTTATTAAAAATATACTTTTTCCAGGCCATTTGCAACCGAAATTCTACACGAGTTAACGGTTTCCAAACAAAAAAAAAAAATGATTTTTTCATTTTGGAACCATGGCAAATGAACGAACGACAAATCGGTTTTTAATTCTTCATGTAATTAAAGCATTACATTTAGTACATTAAAACGTCATTTATTACATTAATCCTTTGAGACCAGGCACGTATCTGCTAGGGGGGGGGGTCAAGGGGGCTAGAGCCCCCCCGAAGTGATTTGACAAATTTAAAAACTTAATACAATTCGTTAGGAAGTAAGAATGTTATTGATAAATTTAATATAAAAATATTTATATATGACTTGGATCAAATAGGAAATAGTTTTATATGGTTCGAATCTTAAAATTTCATTAGACAACATCGCACTATGCTTTGTCCCATAGACAAAAATCAAAAAAAAATTTTTGTCTCAAATTGTTTTTAAATACAGATTTTTTGAAAGATAATAAGGTATCTCAAATAAATGTTAACAAAAAAAATTTTTCTGATTGCTTTTGCCACCACGAGAGGGCGTTAAAAGCAGATAATTTCTTCCAAAAATTACTTAACAGAAAAATGAGTTTTAGTTGTTTCACAAAAATAATTCTGAAAAATTCATTTTTTTAAAAAGTCGCTCGAAATTTGGTTTTCAAGTACTTTGATATATTTGCAGTTAAATTAAAATTTATAATTTAGTATTTTTTTTACAAAATAACTTTTTTTATTGCTCTGAAAAACACATTTTTTTTGTTGAAAATCCAAAAATTACTTAAGTTTGATGGAGTATAAAAAAAATTATATAAAATTAGATATTTTTTTTTTTCTGTTTTTGTAAGTTTATACTCTTAGCTAAGAGGGTATTCAAAAATTAGTGCCTATTTTTTACCACAACTTAAAAAAAAATGCGTTTTTTGAAATGCCTAATTTTATGATTTTTACTCAAATATCAGGCATTTAAGAGTGTTTAATATCATTGCGCAACACAATTTTATATTTTACATGTTAAAAAATAAAAAAATTTTATTATATCATTAGTAGACCAAAACCACTGAAGTATTTTCAAAATTTAGCTCGAGTTTTTTTTTATGGCCCACTGAAGTTTTTAAATTTTTTTTAAAGGCGTTTTGAGTAAGTCAAAAAAAATGTATTAAATCTAATACAAGGCTAATAGATGATTTTAATAAAATTTGATGACGGTTCTTTTCATAGAACTAATTAACCCTCTATCTGCCATTTTTAGGGGTCATTTCAGCCCCTCCTCATGGAACACCACTAACACGTTTAACATTTAAGATAAACTCGGACACCCAAAATTTGTTGCACAGTGTATGCAACTGTAGCTTCATGTTATGTAAAATATCTCATTAATAATTAGTTAGATCCAATTAAACTATAATTGCGATTGACTTCGATTTTGAAGTTTTTTTTGTTTCATATTTTTGTTTTGCTTTATCATATTATTGGCCGTTATTTATATTTTTCAAATTAGAGATGACAGCGTGACACATTTGTTTTTAAGTTACAATACACGCGTGTGATAGTAACTATATTCCAGCAGCGCTAATACGACCATATATTAAATTTTCGGAAATGCGAGAGAAATTTTTATTTTCTATAAAAGTTTCAATTGTATAAAAACCGTAAGTGTTACAAATTTAATTGCCTTTAACATAAGTGATCGTGAGTGCTAGTGGATGAAAATACTAACGGGTCCATCTCTATTTGTAATGTAAACAAGGTTTAAAAAATAAATTTATAAATTAATGTAACTAATCTGTGGTGATGGCAAATATTTAAAAAAATTCCGATATAATTGATTGTTGGATAGCAGCATCCTCAAACAATAAAATATCAGAGGTGTATAAATATGTAAAACATAAGATAGGCGATTCATATTTTAACAAAAAAAACTTAATACAAAGTATTCAGTTTTTTAATAGTAAAGTGAATAAGTTATGGAGAGAAAGCAGATATAATTTTAATTTTTTTATCAAAATATATCGCACTTAATCAACAGGAGGGTATTAACTCAAAATGTTCAGTAGAAGCAAAACAATTTTAAATTTAATATTAAAGGCACATGAAAAAGAATTTTTAAACCAACCATTTCATTATCAAAAAGTAGGCAAAATAGCACGATATTTTTACAGCGGATATGAATACTACTCGTCAATTTTTTTCGAAAAGTGGAAAAATAAAAATTTTGATGGAAGTGCGATATGATTTTTTCATAATTTTTTAATGACGTTTACATTGCTAGTTTTCCTCTTTAATTTTTTCATTTATGTTATCTTTCAAATATCCTTATAGTTTTATTTTTGCAAGAGCATTTTAACCGGTTTATCATATTTTTCAATAAATGATGTTTTTGTATTTTCCACATTGATAATCCGATTCTACCCAAATTTGGCACAAATATATATCTTGCAAATATCAATTTACATACCAAAATTTATTACGATCAGACAATTTTTTTAGGAATGGTAGCGTTTTTAAGATAAAGGATATATAGCAGGACCTTTAGTCCTTAGTCCGATTTAAATAAAAATTTACACACACGTTGCTAGTTGCATGTGTATCAGCATGACCACTCTTTGTAATTTTGTGGGCATTATTGAAGCTAAAATTATATTTTTCAATTTCAGGACACATGGGAGGTAGGCGTGTCCTAGGGCCGATTTTTCCAAAAATTCTTATTTTTCTTAACTAAGCTATTTTATGCTAGTGTACCAAATTTCAAAAATATCTGACTACTCCTTCTATTTTTGTCCCTTCGTTATATGGGAACGAAGCACAGTGCATCGCCTGCAAATGGTCGGCTATCATTGTTTGAGTTTATTTTCGACAAAAAGCAATAAATAAAATCATTTCATAAGAGATTTCGAAGTCTTTGACTGAAAATATAATCAAAAATTGTTTGAGACAATGCAAACTAAAAATCTACACAGACAAAACTAAAATTGAGTCTGAATTAAAATATTTGTTGATTCAGTAAAAGTTTAACTGAATTCGGTCGTGTTGATGTAATTGTAGTAGCAATTAAAATAATTTGTATCTATTTAATTAATATTATTTTCAATTATAGTTTTATTCACATCTATTAAAATTTTAATTGAATATTGTTTACTATTGGGAAAAGTTGGGAAAAAATTGCTTAATTAAAAACAAATTGCCAAAACTACAAAATTTAAAAAAAATCGCCAAAATTTAAAAAAATCGAGACCATTTGAAAGAATTGCAAAATTTTAAAAAAATTGCCAAAATTTAAAAACAATCCTCAAAATTGCAAAAATTTAAAAACCTCCCACAATAAACGCCTAAATTCGAAAAAAAATTAAAAAAGAAATCACCAAAATTAAAGAAACGCGAATTTTTTACTTAAACGATTTTTTTTTTAATTTTGGCGATTTTTAAAAGTTTTTGTATTTGTTTCTATGTTGTTATTATACGATATAAAAACTGAAAATTTTTGTTATACCAAATTCATTTTCAATTAAACAGTAAATTTAAAGGCGAACAATAGTTTAATTGCAATTTTTTAGAATAAACTGAAAACTAGAATAGCAGGTCATAAATCCGATCAAAAATACAATAAAACCACTTCTACGCAAAAAACAGCATTATCAGTACACTGCAGCAACTCCAATCATTATCCAGATTTTGATAACACATCAATTTTAAACACTGAAAGCAATTATAAACGAAGATATACATTAGAAATGTTACAGATCATAAAAGTACCATCAACACAAAGGATTAACTATAAAACAGACACATCCAATATTGCACAGAATTACAGACATTTAGTCAATAGGAAATAATAAAATTATTATAATTCTCATTTAGATTTTAAGAAACTATTAATTTAAAATTGTTTGCTATGTTATGATATTTCAATTATTTATACTTTGTTTTCTGGGTTAATTTTTTAATTTGACATTAGAAAATATTTTATTTCCCGCCCCTTTTTTGTAATTATTATTTTTAAGTTTTTTAATTATAAAAAAATTTTCCCTGAAGAAGTCTTCCAAAGCGAAGACGAAATATTGGAAATAAATAATTATAATTATAAAATAAAGGATCTTTAGCTCAATAAAACAAAAGACAAAAATTTATTTAAAAAGATCGAAGAAAAATAAGAATATTTTTTATATTTTTATAGCTTTTTTATTATCCGTGCATATTTCTATGAATGACCGACTGTATTCACTGCATGCTAAAACACATTTTATAATTAGAACTCGAAAAAAATGCAGAGTGAATTTTTGCATTTATACATACAGAGAAAAATTTTGCTATTTTCCAACTAAAATTCGCTTGCTACGACTCAAATTCGGTTATTACGAATTTCAGTCGGTTGTCACAACTTAATATTAGTTTTCACAACAAATTTCGATTTATTCAATTGAATGTTACTTGCAACACCCCAAATATTTTGAAATCTAATGTAAATAACATTATACTAACTGATTTTATAAATTGTTACCATTAAAATACACTTTTCCATTCGGTTGGCACTTTATTTCTCCGTGTGTATTAAACTTTTTAAATATTTATACAATCCGGATAATTTTTTTTATTTTTTGTTAGTTTGACACATAAAAGAAAATAAATTGACCTGTTTATTATGATTTTTTCATTTTACATAGGAAGTTTTATTAAAAAATCTATGGATAACAATTTAATCACTTATCATATAGAACTTATTTATGTGCCCATTGGATCTCATCATCATCATTACAGTGTAGTTGTAAAATATTAGTATAATTCTAATAGTAACGACAAAGGAGAAAATTTTATTTTCATTTTGTATACTTTGGTTCTTGCGTTGACTGTATTGCAATAACTGCATAAGAGTAAATAAATTCTTCAAAAAAAAAAAAACAACCTCGAAAAAAACGAATTCAACTGATAAGGTATTAAAAATTACCAAAACCACTAACAACATAAAATTTCCAACCAAAATAGTCAACCCAATGGTTTAAAGACATCCTTAGAAAATGAAATGCTGCATTACAGGAAATCAGATGATGAACATAAAAAATATACCGAGGTGTTGACATTTAAAAGAAAGAAACAAACTTTCAAAATGTATTATTTTAATGAAGCGTATGCGAATCTTAAATGACAAGACTACTTACTTATAGTAAATACACCACATACACACACTAACAAACTGTTAAGATGACAAACAATGTGTGTATGTGCTTGTAGTTGCCAAGCCACGAACAGACAATAAGGATACAACAACGCTAAGAGATACACGCGAATATAACAAATCATAGACAGTCAAATAAATAGACTACGAGAAGGTTAATGTTGATGACAAACAACACAAGTTGACATTAGTTATCAATATACAAATGTAAAAATAATGGGGGCGGAGAAATAATGTGAAACCCGTGTGGCTATTATAGCGGTTATTTTACTCGCTGCTCCTCATACGTTCTAAAACGTTAGACAAATTGGTTTAATGAGTTAAAATTCAATAAAAACGTTGCTAAAAACGAAGACTAATATATTTTTTTATTTGTACAAAGCGGGAGTGGCAGTGGGCTGAAATAATTGAAATTACAGTTGTTTGCATCTTCTAAAATATTAGAGGCTGGGATTTTGTATACGATTAATTTAATTCAAAACCAAAGAAAATTCCATATTTAACAAAATGCTACTGGCTGTTTCATATGGAATTTTATTTGGTTTTGAATTCAATTAATCGTATACAAAATCCCAGCAAAATGTTTTCTCTTCTAAATAATTTAGCATTTTCATCGATGAATTTAACATTGATGAATTTAAAATAAAATTTTTTTGGAAGTTATTTAGGCATAAAATATTCCTATATTAACAAAAATAAAAGTTATTTTTTGTAAATTTTTAATAACTTATATCAAGTACATAGAAATGTGAAGAATCGCGATAAAAATTACATTCGTTGGAATTTTTAATTGCCAAAAATTTCAAAAAAAAAATGTGAGATAAAAGTGGCTTAAAAAATAAAAATCATAAATTAACTTATATTTTTGCTAAAAATAATAAAAGTTTAAAAATACACTCAAAAAATTTGAAAGTTGTTTGTGTAGTAATCAGTAGTAGTTGTGTTTAACTGCAATTACAGCTGTTTTTCTACGATATAATACAATTATTTACTTTGGTTTTGTCAGCGATTTAAAAAAAAAAAAACAAGTAAAGAAAAATATTGTATTTTTACAACAGCTAGTTGAAGCAGTTATTTTAGTATTTTTAGTTATTTTAGTATTTTAATAAACAACAGTAATTTTGCAGCAAATAGTTAATTTTTGTCAGTTATTTAAAAATTGAAGATTATGTCGAGTTTTTAAAAAACTCGTAGTAAAATATTTTATGTAAAATTTTGTAGTAAAATATTTTAGTTGTTTTTCAACAGTTTTGGTTGTTTTTCAACAGTTAAAAATAACAATTTTTTTAGTTGTTTTAACGGTAATTACCTTTATCGTCTTTTTAACTGAATTTACAGTTGTTTTAACTTTTATTTTCAATAGATTTTACTGGTAAACTTTTTTGAGTGTAACTTTTATTTTTTCTCAAAAAAAATAAAAGTCATAAAATATATGTTTACATCTGACTTTTATAATAAAAGGTATGATAATCACGGTCCCTGCAAAAAAGTTTTCTTCTATTTCTACAAAACTAAGCGATTTTTAAATCACTATCAATATCACTACTAAAATCAAATCATACCACTACATTATGATGAGAAATAATACAAGGATATGGTTGTCAACAGCTGTAATAGTTAGTATACAGATTCACTTCATACACAAAGACCGGATGTACTTCTTGAGCATTGTTAAAAAAAAAAAAAAACTGTAACAAGTCTGTAAGAAATAAAATACAAAAACGAAATAAATGAAGACAGCTTAAAATTTTAAATCAACCACCAAAACAATCTACAAAATTAACTACCTCGCGACTTCTCTTATTAGTTTAACATCTTATTGAAAAACTGTTGAAACTATTGAATTTAACAAACGTTTTGCTAAAATCTCCCACCCTTTTGCAAATGTTAACATACCTTTACTTTTGTTACGCCGCATTAATGCTTTTTGTCTATTCTAAAGCTTTTTATGAATAATGAGGAAAATAATATGGTTTTTCGTGGGATTTTCTAACCAAAAAAATATATACATATATAGAGAAATCTTAAGTATAAATTTTAATGAACCATCTGAATACACATTTCAATACAAAGCCATCAAATAATAACAACGAAATCAAAAGCTTGTCGTCGCACAGAGGGGTATTTACGAAAAATAATGGTATTAAATATGGAACTTCTATACAGAACCTATCGGTATGAATCAAATTGGAAATTGTAATATAAGAGTTAGTCCTTTGTTGTCAAAGTTGACTACCTCGTGTATAAAAAATCTTTTCGGGGGTGTAATTTTTGTAAATGTTGACCGATTTCTAAAATTGAACTGGAGTAATATACGTATGCTTACAGTAATATGTTACACAACTCGAACAGCTTCCTTGAGTTGAATGCCGATATGTGATTTATTTCGTCTTTGATTTTCTGATTTCAAATTTTTCAGATCACGTCACAATTTTAAGAAATTTTTTTTTTGGTTAATACGCACTAGAACCGGTAAGTGCAATCGCTGGTAGATAAATTAAGATCGTTATTAATCTTATCCAACATTATCTCAAATATCATTATCTAATTTAACATTCTGATACCATGGGATCACTGTTGCCAGGTATGACGATTTATCGTCATTTTGACGATTTTTAGTACCTAAATTACTAAATGACGACTTGACGATTTTTGCTTCCAAAATGACGATTTTTTGACAAACGTTTAATATGTCAGCAAAACATGTTTATTTGCTATTATTAAAAAATCACCGGATCTATTTTTGGATTTTTATTATTTCGTTAAAATTAAAAACTATTTTTTATTGAAGGTTTAGCAAAAAAGTTATTTTATGGATTAATGTTAGGTTTATTTTAATTTATTTTCTGCACTTAATAACGGTAAAGACCACTGCAAATGTAGCTAAAAACAAATGAAATTTCACTTGAAAAAAGAACGACTTACAATTTAGTAAATTCAACTAACAGTCATTTGTTTTTTACTGTTCAAAAAATTAACTACAATTCTATTATTAATGAGTGGTTCAGTCAGTGCAAACATTAATTTGTTTTATTTTTTTAAATAAAAAAAAAAAATACTGTATAAAATGAATGTAAAATCATAATACTGTAATTTAATGTGGTTTGTTTTTTAAATGAACTACAATTGTAGTCAAAAATTAAATTTCTTCTACAAATGACACTTAAAAATAAAGATACTGTATTACAAATGACACTTAAAAATAAAGATACTGTATTACAACTGAAACAACGACAAATATTTACAGCACAAGTTCCCTGACTATGTGCTTACTTTTTTCATGGTTGGCAAACACTACCTTTTCATTGCCACACCAATGCCGTTATGAACGTTTTAAAGCTACGATTCCAATAGTGGCATGTGTCTTTACAGGGTTTATTTCAAAATTCTACCCATTATATTTTGATAAATCAACAAAATAACATTATAAATCTTCGTTTCGGTATTTTAGCGTTATTTTTTTGACTTTAACTAGTTCAAGATTTTTCAAAATCAAACAGGTTAAATAGAAAACTAAAACCGTTTACATAAGAAGAAACATGTCTTTAATGGAATCGCTTTTTTTTAAATTTCCATTCCGCTATTAATGTTACTGTGATATCCAATCGTTTCTATGAACAGTTATTGAATGCCAACAATGCTTTTTTAATATTTATATTTTTATAAAATTTAATTAGTGTAAGATTGAGATAAAAATAAAATATTTTTTTAATTAAAAAAACATCCAAGTTTTTGCGAAACAAACATCGACTTCGAATATTCTGATTTATAAGTTCAAAAATAAATCAAGTACTTAAAAAACAGACCTAATAATAATATAAATAAAGTGTTCCAAAGTGAAACTTCAGATATTCAGATAATGCAATTTGAAAGTTTAATTCGTTAATGGAAGTCCAAATTTAATATTTAAAGAAAATAGCATTGTTAAAGAATTTCTAAACTATGTAAAAGAATTTAAGATTTAAAAATTATGCTACTGAAGTGGTGTTTACAGAATTATGTAGAAGGAATTAACAGTTAAAGTGGTAAAGTGCTGTCGTTATAAAGTATCATGATTTTCGAAGTTTAAATTACAGAAAAGTACATGAGCACTTGAAATGTGAAATTATCCCACTTGTAACAAATATTTTTTGTTTTGACGATTTTTGAAAATATAATGACGATTTTGACGATTTTTATTGGAAAATTTGACGATTTAATGCTTAACATACCTGGCAACACTGCATGGGATTAATTTAGATCTAATTGGATCTAACTGGATCTAATTAGATCCAAAAAGATAAGTTATTTTTAGTGGATCGGATAAGATATTTTGAGATTAAATTGGATTTACTTAAATTCCAATTTGTAGTAAAATTAAAAAAAATAAAAATAAAAATAAATAATTTTGTCGTCTAGCGCATATATAATTATGTATAGCGATATATATAAGAATATATAATTATATCCTGTACGCATAGAAAATATTAATGATGTTGGACCATATACTATACTAAATTGTTTATATTGTGTCATATATGGAATCTTATGGCACCATATATAAGCATATCTTAGATCACACAAAAAAATATTTTTTATAAGACAGTATATCCTATTATATTTTAAATTATATACCTTATTTTGCACCATATATTATTACATATTATGTTATATATAGGTATGTATTATTATATTGTATTATGACAATAGAACTGCCATATCTCATTGACACGAAAAATTTTCAAAACGGCACAAGAAATGCCAAAATAGCTAAACAAAATGTGTAAAAAATATAAATATAAAAGTTTTATTGAAGTTTTGATTGCATAGTACAATCATGTGCTTTTTCACATTATCAAAAAGAAACGATTTACTATTGCCACATAAAAGAGTTGAATTTATTAAAAACACGCGTTCCACATATGTAAAAGTAACTGGAGCATATTTGAAAGCATGTAATTCCGAAAGGTGTAAGTTTTCAATGTATGAATCCTTTTCATTGTTATTAAAAACATTTTTTTTTTTTATTTTAGTCAAAGTTTGTAGGAGACTACTTTGATTGAAAACTTTATTACATTTTCCAATCGTTTCTTCGTTGTTGGCATCTTTAAAGGAGACCTTTATAGTGTCTCCTTTTGTTTCCAATTTGGCGATGCTTAAACAAAGACATACGAAATTACTTTTTATATTAGCTAAATCAGGTTTTATTCCAAGTTTTTGAAATATCAATTTTGCATTTCGTATAGACTTGCGCGGATTATTTCTAACTTTGACAACCTGTCATTGTACTGAAACAGGGTGACCAGATCACAATATTTTAAAATGACACCACTTCTTTTACAATTTTCAATTTTATCCATTCCGATCGGATCAGTAGTTTAGAAGTTCTATATTTGTTACCATTATGTTTTTTCAAATACCCCACTGTGCGTAGTCATTCAACATCATAAGGATAATTAGTGGTATTACCAATGCTAAGCAGTTTTTTAGAATATAAAGGACAATGGTTCTGGCTGCTTATGTCTCATCTTCTGCGATTCTCTGCTCTTATTATATGATGATGTGAACTGTCACAGTTGAAATCACAAGTTAATTCTTTTTTAAACATCTTATTCGCGTTTCATCGTCTTCTTGAGTACTTTTTTTCTGTTTCGTTGGCAGCTTATACTTTGGTATTGTCATTGTTATCATCAATTGATTTATTTTGTGTAAGACTTCTCATCATCATCAGTTGAAGTTTCCATTATCACCCATCTTAAAGTCACCTTCTCAATCATTCCTCGTTTTAGTTTTGATGGCTTTTGTTAATGGATTGATGTTTGATTTTTCATTTTCTATATTTTTTTTTTGCTCTAGAAATTTTTTTAATCCTTAAAACGCACTTTTAAGGATTTTTTTGTTATTTTTCGTAGAAAAAAGAGGAAATTTGTTTTAGTATTTTTACTGTAGACTTTTACATAATTTTAATTTAAAAACATGTTTAATTTTTTTTCTAAGCTTTTGTTTTTTTATGCTAAATATGACTTTTCAAATTATTTGAAAAAATTAGCATGAATTAGGATTTAATAAATTTTTTTGTGGTATCTCTCCAGGAATTTAAAACAAGGAAAAAAAATTTAATTTGTTGCAAAATTGGAATAACTATGTGAAAAACAACCTTTTCGGCGTTTCCTAAAGTTCTTTGGAAAAAAACAAAAGTACCTACATTTTGGATCGCATAATAACCAAAACTATCAAGAATTTGTCTATACAAATTTATATAATTTTTTTTAAGATAAAAGCGATTAATGAAAAATTAAATAAATAAAATAAATTATTTCAAAAATTAAAATATTTGATCTCAATTTGTCGAACTAGTTCTAAATATTTAAAATTTTCCAATTTTCTATTTTTAATATTTTCCAAATTGTCAATTGACAATTGACTTATTCAAATTTCTAACTTTCATCATCTGAGAGCATATTCATTGGAATCTAATGATTTTTCTATTAAAAAAATTACTTTGCATATAGTGATTTTGCTACGAAAAGCTCCTTCAGAATCTAAGGTGATTTATTGGATAAAGTCCTTCAAATCTGAGTCCTTATCGGTAGAAAACAGTACCCATACTTTTAGGGTTTCCTTCAGGAAAAAGGACCCTTAATCCAAGAATTTTTTTGTAGGAAAGGTTATCAGAATATGATTGTTTTTCCAAACTCCATTAACCCTCATACCGGCCTAAGCTTGCAATGAATTTGTACCACGTGTTCGGCATAAAAAGTAAACATTATTTTCTAGGAATTTTTTTTTTCGTTGCGTAATTTAGGCGATATAGACCAAAATATCTTTAGAGTGAATCTAAAAAACGAATCCATAAAAATAAATATGTGTAGTAAGAATGTGTTTTATTTCTACCGCTTTTCGCGCAGTTCCCGGTACGTTATACAAAATAATTTCCTTTAAAAAATTGTTCCTCTCGGATGAATCGACCTTTTCCCCAGTCAGAATCAACTTTCACCCCCAAAAAGTAAAAGTAAAATTAGTTAAAAGCTTTTAAGGGGATAACACTTAAACTACTAGTTTTAGAGAAAAGCATTTTTATACAAAATAAAATGACAAACTCTTTTCTCATAAGCGTTTTTTACCTATCAATGATGATGCGTCATGATGTTGTCAAAATGTCTGTCATAACTTTAATTCAAACGGCTCTTGTGAATTAAATTCATACATTTATTTCTGTTTAGGATTCGCCAAATTGTATGGAATTACAAGTAGTTTTAATAATCCAATAACATTTGAAAAATATTCAAAATCCAAATTTTAATTTTCTATTTATTATATTTTGGGAACAATCGATTAAATCATTATTCGTGATTTAAACTTTACTAGATAATAGAAAAAAAATTAAAAACAATAACGATTGCACCTCAGTGCAACTTTCAATGTACACGCAGAGAAAAAATATGGTTGCAATATGATTGCGGCCACAAAACTATGTTTCCTATAGCAATAAATGGTTGTTTTAATTAAACAATTGTTGTATCAATCATATTTCACCAATAATATGGTTGCTTTTATCATGTTCTAGTAAAAATTTCTCTTTTTTTTCAGTTATATTATTGTATTGTTTACAATCATACTATAGTATTTATTAAAACATTTCTCTATCTATAACTGGAGCCATATTAGAGTTACGCCAACTATAAGATGATCAGTCGGTTTTTTTGTGAGCGTCTTCGCCCTTTTAGTTTCATTCTTGTTTGAGATTTTGTGAGAGAAGTTGTGAGAAACAGTCAGCCCCAACAAATTAAATAATATTAAACAAAAAGACATTAAAAATGGACAAACAACGTAGTGGTGGTAATTGTAATGGTGATTTGTTTTGTGGAAGAAGGAATAAATTGTAGTCTCAACTCGGTTTGCCCTGAAAGTCTAGGCAAAAGTTTAATTGTCGCGCTCCCCTTGAATAAAGTTATTGTTTATTATAAAAAAAAGTGATAAAAAAGTGCTTTATTTCTTAATTGTTTGTGATTACGCATAATATGATAACTAGGACTATAACATTGTTATAATGCAATTTTTATTTGCAAACATGGTTTGATCATTATAAATGTATTGTGATATTGTATTCTTAACAATATTTTTATGCGTGCTTTATTCTGTAATCACATGTATAGCTTGTATAGCTGACACAATATTTCACAAAGCTTATTCTTCAGAGCAAAGACAATTTGATTACTTAAATTATTTTAAACCTCAGTTTATTTAAATATGTGAACTATTAAATAAATACACTATTAAAAAACACGCATATGTTTTTAATCCAGCTTCAACAGAATGCTGGGAGAATACTGTATGGCTCATGTTATGATAATTTATACAAATTTCCAAAACCATAATATGATTATATTGGGATATATTTAGAACCATAATTTGACAATCTAATTATAATATTATGATACAGAAGCAGATAAGAGTAAGGTTGTCACAACCATAGTAACATTTTTGTCGCTATCATAAATCCAAAACTGTATAATGCTCTTCGAATATGGTTTCCTCAACCATGTATTTTCTTTGCGTGTATGTAGGTAATATGGTTAGCAGACAATACTTTTTAAATACCGTTATCCATGCAAAATACGTTTGATTGACTATCGTTGCTCTTAAAATGTCGTAACCAAAATATCGATATCCTTAAATACGGTTACCCAAATAACTGAAATACCATTATCACAAAAAAATCTTTAAATATACTCGTTGTTCCGGAATAGATTATAGATTAAATAAGTTTATTAAAGTTTAATGTCCGAACAAATAATTAATCGAATCAAATATCGAGAAAGTTTGACACGTACAAACTTGTTGTGCGTAAAATATATTAAAATGGAATTTGAAATTTAGATTTTGATAAGTGTGAAAACTAAACTGATGTAAATTTATAAATTAAGATGCAAGAGCCATTTGAAAAAAACTACGACACAAATTTTGACTCTCACCGCTTACAACTTCATGACGCGTCATCGATAGGTAAGAAATGTAAAAAATGTTTGTCATTTTATTTTGTATAAAAATGCTTATATACCACTTTTCTCTAAAAACACTACACGTTGAAGAAAAGGTCCTACTGGAAATATAAATGCTGGTGATATACTTTTGTTTGGAAAGCATTTCCGTTTCCTACACACAGAGAAATAAAGTGCCAACCGAATTGAAAAGTGTATGTTAACGGTAACAACTTATAAATTCAGTTAGTACAACGATACTTACATTAGATTTCTGAATATTTTTTGTGTTGCAACTAAAATTCAGTTGAATTAACCGAACTTTGTTGTGAAAACTAATGTTAAGTTGTGCCAAGCGACTGAAATTCGTAATAACCGAATTTGAGTCGCAGTAACCGAATTTAAGTTGGCAAATAGCGAAATTTTTCTCTGTGTGTATGTTTCTAATATAAAATATTAGCTTTGCAAATATATTTATGTTTGCCAGTAAACATATATATTTTTGGAGCTAGTGAAAAACGTCTACCGGCAAACATATATAAGCTTGGCTGCAAATATATATATTAGAATTAGTCACAAATATTTAATTTTTGATATCATCACTTTTTTACGGATTTCGCATCAATAAAAAAAAATGGAGTGATTATTTTTTTAAAACTTTAGCTCCTTCCGCTGGCTCGCTTTGGCCAAAAACGCTAATTTTTCCTTTTACCACAGACCAAAAAGGGGATAACATATATGAAATTTTAACCTGATATTCGATTCTACTCAAAAAATTATTTAAAAAAACCTTTTCCCCGTTTTTAAATACACATACACTTCCATAGATGTACATATACATAAAACATATTGTAACTAATATTGAATTATCGTAATTTTGCCTACTTTGGTTTAATTGATAGTATCATTGCCGTGATAGGTGCAAAATCAATTAATATATTAATTGATTCAATAAATTTTTTTATTAAAACCCGTTTTTAGTTTTTTGTGTTGTTTGAAAAATGCTTATATAGCAATATATTATTTTATATGGTCGTGTATATAATATTATTTACTATAGCTAATTTCCCGAGTAAAAACGTTTACATATAATCATGCATTATTTTATATAAGTATATATGTTATTGTATGATATTATATGTATGAATATGTATATATATGTTCATTTATGTTATATATACAATTTTTTTCCTCTATTTCTTTAAATATGATGCCACATATTACCATATTTTATTACATCTCGACCAATGTATAATCGTATATGGCATATACAATTATATATGGCTAATCTAATTATGTGCGTATCCATGTGTAATTAGATATAACACAATTCAAAATTATATATAATAACAAATAGTGTAATATTAAAAAAAATTAGATCTCAGTTTATATAAAACTGAATTTAAAAAATTATGCGAGTTTCGTCACGTACTCAAACTTATTGAGCTGTTTATGGATAAAAACAAAAAAATTAATTATAGTTGTTACCAGCGGCCTTCATAACACACTAAAATGTTTGGATATCGTAGAGATTAACCCCCCTATTCATAAAAATATTAAACAGCATTTCAAATAGATTTTTGTTAAAACACAATTGTTAGCCTTAAAACTGTATTCATAAACGAATATTAAATTTAGCACAGGGTTTCAAATAGGTATTTTAAGCTAATATTCGTTTATCAAAACAGTTTTAAGACTTAAAATGCGTTTTAACTAAAATGTGTTTGATAGTAAGTAATTTTATTTATTACTTGTTTTAACTTGACCAAAATTACTCTATAAAAATTTTATAAATATATTTAAAAACATATACTCAGCATTACCAAACTTAAGCCCAATATTGTACAAAAATCAAAAAAATACGAGTAGCGAACTATAAGTGTTCTCGTTTTTTGTTCTTCCATAATCAACTGCATAATACTCATTGTTTGAGCCGTATTAGTTAAAAATGTTGACTTTCGGGACACACTAATGTGCAGTAAAACTTAAAAAATATTTATGCCGTAACTTTTTTGAAAACCACAAAAAAGTAATATGTTTCTATGGACTTAACGGATATGATATGCTGATCATTTGTATGTAATTGTGTATATTTTCATACAATCATATACAAAAATGTAACATTTAGTGTAATTTCACCAGACTCGAATCTAATTATATTTAGTTATATCAGTTTACTTACAATCATATATAATTATATCAGATCAAAATCCAGATACAAACATATCTGATTTTTATATAATTATATCTATTCGTATCAGTTTAGTGGATATTTATCTAATTTCATCAGACTAGAACTAAACCCATACAAACAGATATAATTACATGGGCAATATTTCGGACGAAATTTAATAACATATTAATAAAATATAGCTTCACATAGAAATTGATTTGACTACAAAAGCTCCATATAATTTTTTTTAATTGGGATGTATTACTAAATATACAATATAGAGTTATATATAGGCTCATATATAATTCAACATAAATGTTGATATAATTATAAATAACTACATGTGAACCAATAATAAATATATTTTTTTATTTTTTTTGATAAAGCCATATATTGTTCCATACAAAATCATATAGAAATTTATAAGGCTCCACTCTTTGAATATTTTTTAATAATGTCAGATGTGATTATATATAGCCCATTTTAAAGCCACATTCGATTATATGTGGTGCCATATCAGCATTATTTTAGATCAGGAGTGCCCAAAAGTTCCTTATGGAAGAGCAAACACCAATACATTTAAAGAAAAACTAATTTTTATTCAATACTTTTTGTGGTAAAAACCAATACATACAAAGAAAAAAATATTTCAATGTTTACCAGCAAAGCATACGAAAGTGTTGTTGCTTTGCGCCTGCGTGTATACAGTGAAGAACGACAAAAAAACTAATAAGACAAAGTTGTTTGTGTATTTCATATTGCTAGTGCTGAGCGCTCTATATGTGTATTAAAACACACAGCCTATAGCAAAGTGTTTTTACAAAAACAAATGAGCACCAAGCGCATAGGCCTTGGGCACCCCTGTTTTAGATAAAATTATATAATATCCGGAGTTACCACTTCGGTATTAACTTATAAAATTTTGATTTTTGTGTTAGGTATGTACTTTACAAGGAAATGAACAAAATACACGTTTATCAACGTGCCTCCAATAAATCGAACAATGTCGTTAAGAACTCTTGTTTTTCATAAAACTTTTCTGTTTAAAATGTCAAACACGGCTGCTTATATTTATTTAAGATAATTTTTCAAATTTAATTTCGTCTATATCTTAAGTACGTACACTTTTATATTAAATTTATATGAAAATGAATATAATAAATATTCGGCAGTTTCGGTATTCGAATACACTATTTGTGACATCTCTAGTTATCACACAAACAATGTATAATTAAAAATAGCTGTTTTAACATTTCAAATTACATATAATACGATTAAATTATATATAATACTCGTACTTTGTTGGAACTTCTTCAGCAAAAAATTATTCTACTGAAGTGTTTGCTCTAATGCCACTTTTTTCGTTCAACGTAATAAATGAATCAAATATTGTGGTTATTTTGATTTCACAATTATTTTTAGAAATTAATAAGTTTGAACATTTTTTTGTCCTTGTAAACGATTTTAATCGAAATGTTTCTTGGTTAAATATCCGAAGTTTTTAATTAGTAAACATGCACGGTTTACATTTTATTGGGATACGCAAATTTTTATGATAATCGGTTAATATTATTTATTAAAAAAATTTATTTTTTTTTAGAAGTTTGATCAAATACAGATTATGTTTCATATATATATAAACAATCATATGAAAAAATTGGCTAATTTTCCCGTTTCTTAGAAAATATACAATAAAACTAAATAATACCATGTTTATGTGTAACAGTTTTTAAACAGTTTTTATTTTGAAAGTGGTATATGTACACTCTATACTAAAAAAAATTACATTTTAGCAATAAAAATGTAATTTTTTTTAAGTGTAAATAAATTTTTTTTGACCTCTGACGAGGTTTGTATAATAAAATCGAACAAAAGTTGTCGTATAAAGTTTAAAAACGATGCAAAACGACTTTTAACTCACTTTAAAACCATGTGGACTCTTGATGTTTTTCAAATAAATAGGTCAAATGTTAATATCACTAACACCTGTTAATATCACTAACCAGGACCAGGTAATTGTAAAAATGTAAAATTTTGATTTTCAAATGCGGATAACTTTTGCACTTTAAGAGATAACCTACATGAGAAAACTACAAGCAGATTACAGAAATGTTTCAGTTTTGAAAATTGGCTGATAAATATAAAATTGGCAAGCTCTCAAAATGTGTGAATACCCGAGGTTTCCTACTTTGGAGTCTAATTGATCAGTGACTGGCTGAATTATTTCCAAAATATTTGTGCTACACCCCACTGTGCATTGTCTTAAGTTAAAGTATAAAATTATTAAAAAAAATAAATAAAAAAGACTTTTATTACAATGGTTCACTTCACGGGATCTCAATTCTAGGCCCGAAACATTTTGGGAATCTTTATAAAACAGACCAAGGTTCATTTTGATGTGTTGACAATAACACATTTTTGTACCATATAAAGTGAGTCGGTATATTACTCGTATATAGTCGTTAAAAAAGCATTTAATTATGGAAAGCTCAAGGTAGTAAAGAAAGTTGAAATTTCTCTTAAGACCCTCATTAAGTTATCTAAAATGATTCCACGTTACCTCATTTTGTGTTCAGCTTTTTAGAATTGGGCTTCTTTCCCATACTATAAACAAATAATTTTTTTTTAATTCCAATATTGAAAACAAAATAAATGTTATATTGGAAGCATACTAAAAAACGCTTTGTTCCACTTAGTAATCCAAAACATTTTCGTTTATCAATTTTTTTTTTAGCTTATCTTATCAATTCGAATGGAAGCGAGACAAATATGTAGGGTCTCGTACCCCAACCAGCCATACCAACAGGTGAGTAATATTTTTCACAGTATTAAATGAGAATTAGACGAATAAACGAGGAACGACAAAATTTTTAAACAAAAACTTGTGCAATACGGGAAGCATTAAAACAAAATTATTAAATGAAGAAAAAAAAGTAATAAAATTAATTAATCAATTATTTTATTATTCTTAAAATAAGAACGTATTGAAAAGAAATATAAATAAAAAAGTGAAACGGTTTTAATATATGTAAAAGAAAACATAAAAGTTAATCATTAACGGAAAATGAATCAAATAATTATTTTTTGTTTTTAAAAAGTGATAAAATTTTTTAAATTTTAAATTTCTAAAGTTCCTGGAATTTGTATGGGATTATAAATAAATAAAGGTAAAAGCGTTCAAATCAATATTAATATTCAAAAACTGTATTAAATATTTACGAAAGTATACCCCCAGAGCACTAACAGATTTCAATAAGAAAAATTTAATGATGTGGACGTTTTAAGCAGCCCAATGTGGATTGAAAAGAGTGAATTAATAGCCTTCGAAAATTGCTTACAGATAGAAACTTAATAAAAAATTAATGGTTGATGTGAGATGTGAGATTGACCTGCTAAAAATTAGCAAATGCGATTGTTTTCTTAAGATTAAATCAAAAAATTACAATTTCTGTAAAACAATTTTTTAAATTGTAAAAAATCCTCAAAAAGCAACTTTTACTACAATTACATTTTCCCTTCTAGAATTCCGTCTTTAAATGAGTGCATTTTCTAATTATATATTTTTTCAAAATTTTTTCACAACCTATAAATTTTCAACAATTACAATCAACACATTATTTTTTTATATATATGAGAAGTATCAAAAATTTTCAACACTTTGTGTCAAAATATTTTCAAAATTTTTTTTGTATGACATGAATAAATTTTTGTGTATATGTTAAACGATGTTTAAGCATGATAAATATATCCTCGTTAACCCTTTACTGCATGAGACTCCAGATTTTAATGAAAAATGTATATTTCCAATACCAAAAATATACAGAATATATGTATAAACTTATAAAAATAAACCTGTAAAAATGCTAAGAATTAGTTAAAAAATATCTGTGTAGAAAAAACTGCTAAAATTAGCAGATTTTTTTTTTTTTTGGTAAATATTAATAAAATAAGAAGAGCAAAAATAAAACTGTTAACTTTACAAAATTTTAGTTATATTCGAGTTGAATTTTAGTTAATTTGAAAATAGCTACACACAGAGAAATAAAGTGCCAACCGAATTGAAAAGTGTATTTTAAGGGTAACAACTTATAAATTCTGTTAGTACAACGATATTAGCATTGGATTTCAGAAAATGTTGGGTGTTGCAACTAAAATTCAGTTGAATTAACCAAACTTTGTTGAGAAAAATAATGTTCTCTGGTACCAACCGACTGAAATGCATAATAACCAAAGTTGAGTCGTAGTAACCGAATTTTAGTTGGCAAATAGCTAAATTTTTCTCTGTGTGTACTATTTGCTGTTTTCAATTAACTAAATTCTAAAATTAGCAAAAACTTTTAGTAAATATTTGTAGATTGAAAAAGATAACAAAGACTGTAATATCAATATTATTTTTGCTATACTTGCCTTAAATTTAGTATATTGCAAAATAACAGTATTTGTTGCCAAAATCAACTGAAATTTTTGTCACAGAATTGTAGATTGCTAATTTCAGAAGGGCAGATATTTATTCCTATAGAAAAAATCTAAAAACAAACTAATACTTATATTTTAATTTTTTTTTTTAGCAGATTATCGTTGCTTTCAATGAACTAAACTTTAGCTCAAATATAACTAAAAATTCGTAGATTTAACAGATTTATTTTTAGTCTTATTTTACAAATATTTAGTAAAAAAAACTTGCTTATCTTAGTAGTTTTTTCTGCAACGTCGTTTTTAATTAATTCTTAGTAGTTTTAGCCAACATTTTACTAATTTCAATGAACTAAACTTTAGCTCAAATATAAATAAAAATTCGTAGATTTAACAGATTTATTTTTAGTCATATTTTACAAATATTTAGTAAAAAAAATTTGCTTATCTAAGTAGTTTTTTCTGCAACGTCATTTTTAACTAATTTTTAGTAGTTTTAGCCAACATTTTACTAATCTGTTTATATCATTGTAGAACTGAAAAAATTTAAATTCGCTTTTTATACTTTTAAATACTCTGACAGAAATTAACAACTGTATAAAAAAAAATAGTACAGGCAACCCATTGTTATTTTTGTAAAACCCACCGTGTTTTTGTATTAGAAAACACTACTTCGTTTGCAAAGCATAAGTAATGCCAGTACCATCCGAAAAAATCTTTACTAATATTGTTTTGCCAATGTTGCAACCATTCAGTAGCTTTATCTTTTTTTTAATATCCCGAATAAAAACGGGATATTAAAAACACATATATATTTATTTTATATAAATATATATGTTATTGCATGCTACTAAAACTATTATTTATTTTAGTTTGGATTATTTCTTCTTCATTTAATGACTTAGTTGCTACAATTTTTGGTCTTTTGAACTGATCTCTTGAAAAAATAATTGAAGGAATAGGAATAGTAGAATATTTATTTCTGGTATCACCTTACAAAACACATATTACTACCTCCAGTATAAATGTAATAAATAAGTTTTTTGTTTTCGAACATTTTTTTTATATTGGGTGTAAAATTTGAAAATTGTAAACTGGAAATTTTTTATAAGTTTTGGGTGGAAAAATATACTCTTCTTTACTTGACTTCTATATTACAAACCCCATTATTTTAACAAGGGCATGTCCATCGAGATAACTAATTACCTCGGTAACATGTTACTCCTCACTTACAGGTAAAGAGTTATCAAAAATATCCACCAGAGGTGGACCTTGCACATCAAACAAGTTTTCAATTTATTTTTTGATCAATGGTTATAATCTTTAACTTCAAACTCATATGTATATTAGTTCTCATGTAGTGAGTAAACTAGTTCATATGAATGTTTGATGTTTGGCATGGGATTGTTACCGCTTTCAAAACGTGTTCTGATGATGGGAACCTAGAAAATTCCCGAAATAGATCTATCAACACATTCCTGAAAGGGTCAAATAATAAATTTGAAAACAAAAACTCTATAGATTATTTGTTAGGACAATATCCTAATGAAGAAATATAGAGTATGGACTCGAACTTGAATAATTAAAGGTCGAAAAAAACATAATTTTTAATTTTAATAAAAATTATAACAAACTTGTTATCAAAAACTTTGTATTTAAATCTTCAATTTTTAGAACTTATATTAGTTTATAATTGGCAAATTTGTAGTAAAATTTAATTATATTGAAATTTATGTACATTCAAAAATAAGTTAGTAAAGCCAGCAAAATATTTTGCTGAAAATCAGCGAGTTGATTTTTAGCAACAAAATAAGTAGATTCAGCAAAAGTTTTGCTAACACTTAGTGGATTAAAACTTAAAAATGCTTGCTAAAAGTTATCACAATGTTTGATGAATATTACTAGACTGAAGAAAAAACAAAAAAATTTGTAGAAAAATTATACATTAGTTATACAATACGTTAGAAAATCTAAAAATGTTCATTCTCCTTCATAGACGACATGAATTAATGTAATATCTAAAAAAATAGAAATAATTATATATATAAAAAACAAAATTATCTTTCAACTACTTCTTTCACTGGTTGTCTAAATGATACCATATTTTAAAGGAAGGCAAATTCCGTAGATAATTCTTGAAACGAAACGAAAAATAACAAAATATTACATATACAATCCTTTGTTGCAATAAGAAAAAGGAAACATAAAAATACTACCTCTGATGTCAGCTGTATACCTGAAGGTATATATGTTTGCAATTTGACTACACTACATTATTAATCTCTATAAACATTTTGTTTACAAATACACATTTAATCTCTATTAAATTCAATTACTTTCCCAAGCGGGTGACAACAAAAAATTTAAGTTGTTTTAATCACCAATTTTGATTTTGTTTAGTATCTTTCTTATCTCTACAACATCTCGACATGCCGCGTCATCTATTAATATGCATATCAGCACAATTTTTTTGCAAAATAAATTAGTAAAACATTAGCAAAATATTAGTAAAACATTAGTTCAAAACAGTTGAATAAGTGTAACTAATATTTTAGGTGAAAACATAATTTTAACAAAAAATTTGATGAAAAACAATATTCCTGATTTACAAGACCTTTTACTTTTACTATATTTTTTTAAAATTTTATTGGTGTAGAAACGAACTAATTATATTATAAAAACTTTTAAACATGTGAGTTTAGTGTTACTAATAGGCAGTCAGTAATAGAAACAGTTGCGAAGTAATGAATGGTTAAGGAGTTTAACTAATTACCAGGGTTGGTACACCTCTTACACTATTACACCATTTTTTAAATACTGTTCTCAAAATTCAATTCCATTAAACGGCGCAAAAGCCCTAATGCAAATGTACAGAAGTTTAAAAATCTAAAAAATTTAGTAATTTTGTAAACCTAAATACATCTTCTCACCAAGCAGCGATATAGAAATTTCTTTTTTAGTGAATGTAGTGAATGAATATAAAACTTAAAATCTATGAGCAAAAAATTAAATTAATAAAAAAAATATTAGTTTCCAGTAATTTTTTAAATTTGTTTTGACTTTTAAATTGCTATCAATTCTATAGGAGAAGACTTTTCGACGTGAAACTTTGCATGTGCTAGTTTTAAACTAAAGTTTACCTTACCCTATCCATGGATTCGTTTAACTCAAAAAATCCATGAGAAATTAGAGGCATATAAAATCAGTTTTAACATATGTCGAAAATTTTTAAAATAGCTCATATATATAGTTATTTTACTAACTGATAAGCTGAGATAGTTGATTTTGATAACAATACCAACAACTAGTAGTATTATTTTATTGTATTTGCTATATGAATGACTAGTAAATATTATCAGCAATACAAAAAAAAAACTTTCAAATGTGCACTTTTTAAAAAAACAAAAGAAATTTATTGTTTATTATTAGAAATTAAAATAAATACTTTATTTTTTAATATTTTCTTTGTTACCTTTTTAAATTTTTTTATTTGATTTTACTATCAATTATTTTTAAATAAAACATCGTAATTTGTTGCATAAACAACCTTTACATATGATTTTACTGTATACAATTAATAAAAAGTTTTGGCATTAATTGGATTTAAATTATTTAAATTAAATTTTTGAAATATTGACTAATTAAATGTATAAAAATGCGGACGCTATATTATTGAAACGTTGTTTTTATGGAGATTTTTTAAATTAATAGCAAAAGCATTTAGTATATCGCTCATTTACTGCAAGACTGATATAACTAAAAAAACACGATTTTGCTGAAAACGAGTTTAAAGTTTTCAATCCATATCTGCCTCGCTTGACCCTTTCTCTATTGATTTAGTCATGTATTTTATAAATAGGGGGTTTTAATGTATTTTTCTCTTAGTGAGAGTAGTGTGCGAATTCGCTGTCTATCAAGAGACCCGTGAGTAGCAAAGTTTCTCTATAAAGTATATGGTCTTTGCACTCACTTTAAAGAAAAAATAAAATATATTATATTATCCTCTATCTTAAAAAGTACACATGATATTAATATGACATTTTTACATAATATAAAGCATGATATAACTAATTAATCTGTATTATTAACTCAAAAATCGAATTTTTTTACTTATGACAGTCTTGAAGTAAATGTGTGATATGTATTAAAATTTGAAAACTGTGGTTTCGGTTATTTTTCTTTGTAATATTGAATCAAAATTCAAAAAATTATTGAATATGGATAAAAATTAACTAATTTTTATCAGATATTATTTGAAATTCAAGTGATGGCATTAAATCCATTTTATAACCTAATAAAATAAATTTTGATATTGTTAAATTAAGCTTACTTTTAGATAAATTAGCAGCCCAAACAAAATATAGAAAGACTATTTTTTTCTTACATTAAATCAGTACACATTTTAAACAATTTTAAATTTTGTTAAGAATTCTAAAAAATAACGCGAGATTTTGTCCACTTAAAATATCCAGAGATTAGGAAAAATACCAAAATTAATATGACCAATTTTTAAAATAGTAAATTCTTATGAATAAAAAACTAATTTAAACAACTGTTTCTTTTCAAAGAATATTCATATCCTAAGAAGTTTTTCATAAAGAAAAACATATTAGAATTTAAAACCCCGTGTAAAAAGATCTGATATGATCACATCTAATTAGATCTCAAAAATTTGGACAAATTTTAGATCTAATTAGATCTGATCAAAGCTGGGCAGATCTGATATTTATAGATTTGGGAGGTTCCATAGTTTTTAAAACTTTCTAGTTAAATGGTTAAAAAACGTTCATTTTAATATGTTTATTCAAAAGCTTGGGTCAAATAGATAAATAATAAAGACAAGGTGAAACAAACCCAAATTTTTAAAAGTTTCACTTTTTTGTAATTCGCCTATCGCTGCCGGCTTCATCTCAAAATTTTGCGCAATCATTTCTTAAATTGTTTATAAATCCTGATGTAATTTAAACTCGACATTAAATTTAACGACAAAAATTAAAAACAAAAAACTTTTTCCCCAATTTTTACAGTGCAACGTTTATTTTATCAAAAACTTTTAAAAAATATTTTTAATCACACACAATAAAAATATAATAATACAAAAATTTTCGATATATCGCGAACCGCTTAAAAGTTTTTAAGCTATGAATTTTGTAAAAAAAGAATAAGAATATTTTTTTTTAACACACACAATGACAATGTATTTTGGAATACGAAAAATGCTACAAACATTTTCGATACATCGCGGCCCATTAATAGCTTTTTAATCAATAAAATATTCCATTTTAGTAAAGACAACATTTTGAAAACTTAATAACTTTTTACTCAGTTATCATATAGCGAAAATGTTTGCACCTTTTTTCTTAGTTAAAAATTATTTTTAATTGTATGTCATAAAAAAATACTTTATAAGTTTTCTGAAAAAATTCGATTTTTTCCGACCACTCTATTTACTAAATTTGTTTAAAAAATTTTTGGTATAAAATCGAAAGGTGAATTAAAATTTTATATAAATACAGCGCATGTGGTAGGAGTTGAAATTTTAAAAAAATAATAACGTCATTTTTATTATTGATGCAAAAACATTTTAATAAGTGATGATATCCTAAAACACAGAAATGTTACACTTCCCTGAAGAACTCTAATAAATATATTAGCCCGATTCATGTAAAGAAAATTGTCACTAAATTTATGAAGAGATAATTTATGAAATCGAATAAATTTTGTTTATGAAACTATGAAATTTAATAATAAAAAGTTTATAAAAAATTTCTTAATATTAATAAAATTCTTCATTGAATCTACGAAAAAAATTATATGAAATTGTTTCATTAATATCATAAACATAATTCTCTCAGTGTAGGAATATTTTTCTAAAGATATAATCGCGGATTTTAAGACGAAACGAACGAAATATATTTAAAGTACTCCAATAATTGTTAATGTACGTACCTGAAAATACACATTGTGTACACTGATAGAATTTTCCTTCATAGTATTAATGAATTGATTTTATTAAAACGGATTCATTTATTTAATGAATAATTTCATTAACTGAATACAAATTCTTTAATATTGTAAATTTTTTATGATGTTTTCATAATATCATTAAAAAATTAATTAAACATTTTTCGGATTTTTTTTTTATAAAATATTTAACTTGCAAAAAAAATTTGTTTAGTAAAACTTTGTGATTTTTTTCCATATAGTACATTTTGTTAGTTAAACAATTAATATTACAGAAGAAGTAAATATTTTTGTTAAAAAGAATTAACCAAAACTTTGAAATAAATTGATTTGAGGAGGTCTCATATCATTTAGTGCAGGGGTGCCCACGGCCTATGCGCTTGGTACTCATTTGTTTTTGTAAAAACACTTAGCTATAGGCTGTGTGTTTTAATACACATATAGAGCGCTCAGCACTAGTTGTTCTTCACTTTATACACGCAAGCGCAAAGCAGCAACACATTTATATGCTTTGCTGGTAAACATTGAAATATTTTTTTCTTTTTTCTTTGTATGTATTGGTTTTTACAACAAAAAATGTTGAATAAAAATTAGTTTTTCTTTAAATGTATTGGTGTTTGCTCTTCCATAAGGAACTTTTGGGCACTCCTGATTTAGTGTATAGTGTTGTTGTGAAATGGCTCTTAAAAAAATTTCTTAAGTCGACATAAGTACTTTTGTAAAAAAGCAATAGATTCTTTTATTATTTTTTTAATTTAAGAAAAAAAATAGTTTTTGGCTAATATCTCAACCTGTTTAAAAATTGTTTTATAAATAAATTTTTGTTTTGTAATAAAAAAGTAATAAAAATATTTCATACAATCTATGAATTTTCTTTATTAAACACATGCAACTTCTATAAAGTTTATGTTAGAATTAATGAAAAAAAATTCATATACTTTATGAAATTTTCATTGGGTCAAAGAAACCATTCATTAAAATTGATTTAATGAAACATGTTTCATTGATTCAATGAAACATTTCTTTGAGGACTTTTTTTATGAAAAAATGCATGGTATTAATGAAGGCATTCATTAATACAACTCACAAATTTCTATCCGTGTACACCATATACGAGCGTATTGTGAATCCCCTCAATATAAAACAACACAAATTTCCAAAATTAAATTAAAAAAAAATATATAAAATTAATTTAAAAAGACTGTGAATTATGAACTCATTAAAAAAAATTCAATAATATTTTAATTTTGACTGAATAAAATAGTAATAATATCGGAAAAATCGTTTTTGTTCAATTTGATTTTTTTATATGTTTTAGAGGAAAAAGAAAAAAAATAGATGCATTTTGAGAGTTCTTTTGAAGTTCTTTATCCTTTTCCAATTTGATTTTTTTATATGTTTTAGAGGACATATTCATCAACCTGCAAAAAAAAATTCAGAGAAAAAAGAAATACATTTTGAGATATTTGCGAAACAAGAACATTTTGAAGTTTTTTATCCTTTTTCAAAAACATATAAATCAAAGCTTTACATATCTCAGATTTTTCCGGGTTTTCAAACCGAACTACGTATTCAGTAATTACGCCTATTTGAACAGCATGTATTTTTACAAATTTGTAAATAAAACACCAATTTTAGGCAGCGATAAAACGCAAACGACAACAAATTAAAAAAAAAATTGACTAACTGTATTTTCATAGTATTAAGGAGATTACGCATACCAAGTTTTATGTATATCGGAAAAGGTAAAGTTGAAAATGCCACATTTTGGTCAATAGGCCTTCTGGAATGACTCTATAGCATTTTCGCCATATATACAACTTACGACTTCTCAAAGAAGAAATATGATAAGTTTTAGAGCAAAAACACGGGTTTTTCTAAAGTTTATGTTAAGATATCTTGAAACCCGGATGGAGAAATTCTGAGATCAGATTCAGCGGAACTTATGTCTTAGTCCTAGAGTCTTGACCTCTCTAAAATTATGTAGGCCTGTGTTGTTATAACTCTTAAATTTGTCTCCAGATTTTTTAAAATACGTTTTCCTAAAATCGGAAGTATAGTGCTTTCAAACTCTTTTTGCGGAGTATGTTTTTGTCAATAATTAATTCTTGACCACATGTATAATATTAAAATCTTTCCTTTTTTTCAAATACTCAGTTCTGTACTGCAATATAAGACGTTTAGTCTTGTGTATGGAACACCAAAATAAAATAAAAAAGCGTGTTCCAAACTATAATTTGAGTTAAAAAGGATTGCCAGGTACCCCAATTTGTGTACAGGCTATCTTGTATTCTTATATATCTTATATTTTTATGTAAATATTCGTAAGAACTAAAATTTAGTCAATATTTTGTAAACAAACACTTCTAAATTATTGTTTATTACAAAAATAAGTGCCACCCAAATATTCAACTATAAGTTAAAAAACGTCGAAATTTTCTACAGCGAAATAGCGCAATATTTTTTATCAGGTATTAACAAAAAATTCATTTTTATTCCTTTCAAAGGTTAACAACTGATTAAAATAATTATAGAAAAACAAAGAAGGTGTGATTTTTTATAGAAAATGCGAACTAAAATTTAGCTTTTTTGTAAAATATTATTATTTAAAAAAATATTAAATCTTAAAGAACCATAATTCAGATCTAAATTTCTAATACGAAAATATAACTTCCTATGTGGATTTTTAATATGTTTAACAAATATTAAAAAGCAACAAAGCATTAACAATTTTCAATAATCTTTTATGCATGATTCATTACGTTCACGTTATCAATAAAATTAGTTCTCTATGGACAATAATTACAATAAACTCTTTTTCTATTTCCAGAATTTGTTTTCTACTTTACCCATACCACAATGAAATCACATTTGATCCGGGCCGCTGTGTGTGTATTGACAATATGTGTACTATCAAGCAAAGCCTTAAATTGTCCACCAAATTGTAAATGTTCTTGGATATTGGATAGTTTAGAAGTAAATTGTGCCCAAAGTGGTCTAATCGAATATCCAGATTTTAATACAATGCCCATAGAGCATGTGGACTTATCGGGAAATTATTTTGTAGAATTCCCTGCCCAACTATCAATTTATGAGACATTGATATATTTGGATTTATCCAATAATCAAATAGAATATTTAGATGCAGATGCTCTATTAGGATTCAATGCTTTAAGAACATTAATATTAACTAATAATACCATAAATCGATGGGTAAATATAAATCCCAATGCTGTATTTCTCAATGCCATGAGCTTGCAGCGTTTGGTTTTAAGTGGCAATAAGTTAAATACCTTTAATGCTGATAACGCCAATGAAGTGATTATAAGTGAGTCATTGACTCACTTGGAAATGGAAAATTGTGGTATCACCAAGGCTGGTGGTGATATACTAATGCAAAATTTACCCAATTTGGAAAGATTAAACTTAAATAAAAATCCTTTGGGTTCATTGAACTCGCTACCCTCAAAATCTTTAAGAGTTTTAGAATTAAGCGAATGTAATCTACAAAAAATACCTCGTTCATTAATGCAAGGTTTACCTACCATAGAAGCTTTACAATTATCTCGTAATAATGTTTTACAAGTTGGCATATCAGATCCCATCGATTCGATGACACTTAACGAACTGGATCTCTCGTTTTGTAGTCTCGATGAAATAGATCTCTCCAGTTTACCAAATCTTCAACATTTACATCTACGTGGCAATATGTTAAGAGCATTAACTACACAAACATTTAAAAATAATACTTTATTGGAATCGATCGATTTATCGCAGAATTCCTTACGAAATTTAGAAACTGCTTCATTTTATAAATTGAAAAAACTCATTTCATTGGATCTGGCTTATAATACGATAGCTGTTTTGGACCGTAGTGTTTTTCGTGCAAATGATAATTTGGTTTCTTTGAACTTAAGTCGTAATGTTATCGATAAATTTACGAATTTAGTCTCAAATTCATTACGTGACATCAATTTGTCGTGGAATGAAATAATATTGATTGATGGCACTGCTTTTTCGGGCTTATCGTCATTGCAGAAAATGGATTTATCAAATAATTTGCTAAGCAGTTTTCCATCAGGAATGGGATCGAATACATTGCAAAAATTGGATTTAAGTAATTGTCGGTAAGTGAAATATATGTTTAAAATATTTTAGATTAAATATATTAAAATGGGAGAAATTGATCCAGGGAATTAAATATCTTTTAACTTTCTCGTGGTTTCTAAAAGATCTGACATATGAAAAAATCTTAACTTGATCGACTTAAGCATAAAATTTTGTAAAAAACATACAACTTCAAAAGCCTCAGCCTTCGATTTGCAAATAAAATTAAATTTCAGTTTTTAACATACATAACGGGTTTCTAAAAGAATATATGCGTCTTAGAAGCTCTAAAGTTAGCTATGATGTACTAAAGGATTATCAAAAGGTCAAAAGCTTTTACATAAATGGCGAATTAAACTTTTAAATAAACCATGGACTTTTAAAAAACTTTTGGACCTAACTTAATATTGAGATATTAAATTCTCTAAACTCAATCGTGGATTTCTAAAAAAAAAATTACAGATGTTTAAAGAATACAAACTTAAAAAATTTTTACACAAACATAAGATTGAATGCTTAAAAATCCTAAACTTAAGCACGGAATTCCAAAAAGGTCTGAAACATAAGAAATGCTTGAGAATATCTTTGCAATAAAAAAATACTGTTTTTATTGATTGTGGATTTCTAAAGACATAAAACATAAGAAATGCTAAAATGGGTTTAATTAAAAAAATAAATTCAAAAAATGGAAAAAGTTGCGGAGACCTTTTAAATCTATCGAGGATTTCTAAACAAAATTTAAATTTAAAATCTTTTGAGGAACTTCATAAAGATGAAGAGCTTTTAAATCATTTGCCGAATTCTTAAAGGAGTTTTAAATTAAAAAAAACTTTTGTGGAACCTGATAAATGTATGAAGTTCTTTTAAATTAATCGATGGAAAGGAATTTTAATTGAAAAACTTTTTAGGAACTCGAAAAACTTTTCAGCAGCTTTAAAATCAATCGTGGAGTTCTAAAACAAATTTTAATTAAAAAAATTTGTTGGAGCTTTAACAGTTTTGGACATCTTTTAAATCTATCATGGGTTTCTAAAATCTGGAAATCATTCGGGGAGCTTTTAAATCAATCATAGATTTTTAAGAGTAATTTTAATTGAAGCAACTTTCGGAGGAAAGCCGTGTATTTCTAAAAGGGTCAGTTGAAAAACTTTCGGAGAGCTAAAGGAATTTTTAATTTTATGAAACTTTTTTTGGATAACTTTTAAATCATAATAAAAAACTTTAATTGAAAAAGCTTTCGAGGAACTTTAAAATTATCGTAGACTTTTAAAATAAATTCTGAATGCAATCGTGAACTAAAAAAAAGGAATTATTTTATTAAAAACTTTCAAAAAACTTTGAAGTCAATCGTGGTTTAGTACAAAAGGGATTAAATCTTTTGAAATTTGAACACCGGTGCACCGCTGGCAGGCACTTTAACAGGTGGAACAAGTGCTGGCATAGACAACGGTCGAAGTTCAAAAAGCGTAGGTGAAGTACTGGAGAAACAAAATTTTTACCGTTGGCAAATTGTCCCCAATTTTCCAAATATTATAAATTTTATTTTTTAGTGGATTTCAAAATTTTTTTTTTATCAATTGGCGTTTTCAAAAGCAATTTTTGCTTGCTTACTTATCTTGAAATAACTAAAGTTTAATGATAAACATATGGTAGCATGGGGTGAAGCGGGAAACTTAACAATACCATGAATATATGAAATGTTAGATGCTATTTGGATTATAACTTTTTAATAAGAAAGATCCTAAGATATATTTGAATCTAACAAGCTAAAAAATATCATCTTTTACATACACAAATACCCAAAAATAACCATTAAAGTAAGGAGAGTCGCACTTATACCGCTTGTGTTCTAACTTTTTTTATAAATTTCTAAATAAATGAACTTGTACCCCAAAAGAGTCTTAGTTAATACCTTACAAAAACACCACATAGACGAACTTTTTAAAATAAAAAAAAAAAGCTTTTTTTCGTTTTTTGGTACATTTTTTACTCGTCATAGTAAGATTTCATGACATCATCGGGCTCATATTCATCCTTACATTGGCTTTCCATCCTTTGAAATCCATTCCATCGTGAGGAAGTGCTTTGAACCTGGGGAAGAGGAGAGCAGTGGAGGGTTCTTGAATTTCACGAACTTAAGTGGTTTATCGCTCTTTTTGGAGGAAGTTGTTTTAGTAACTGCATGGCTCGGCCAACATTTCGAGCTATCATGTTTACGGTGGTAAAGTTTTCTTGCTAATTCATAAGATTTTCTGTGTATGATAAGTTCCAAGGGTTATCTCTCGCAAAGTGTTCCATGCACGATTCAGAATTTCTGAAAAATCTTTGAATGGGCTCTAGAGTTCAAAAGTCCTCATTTTTCGTTGATTTTACAGTATATTTTTTTTACTTGAATTTGCCACAAAGCTTCTCCCAATCTTTAGGAAAATAAGTTTTATAGTTTCTATAATTCCAAAATATGGGGCACCCTACATGAATGTGTGCCCAGAGAGTACAACAAGTAGTACAATTAGTCACTTGATTTTATCTCAAAAGTTCTCTAAATTCACCCACTCAGTCCATGTGGAAAATTAATTGTAATATTTGCTTAGAGTACAAGTGGTTTAAGTGCTCATATAACCCTTGGCTCCAAGCGAAATAGGTATTTTAATTGAAATTTTCTAGAATTGGTAGCCAGATGGGAATTCCACATTGACCTCTTGTGCTCCTAATTTCTCTGAACTTTACGTAGTAGTTCCATGTGTAAACTCAATTTCAGAAAAAATAAAAATGCACTTGAATCCCTTGTGATTTAAGACCTTCATATATGTTTGACCTATTTTTAGAGATCCCTTAACAATTGACGGGACTGTTCGAGTAGCTAAATTTCCCCACTACCCCATGCTCAATTTACTAGCTAAGATTAATATAAATAATAACCACAATGTTTACTTTTCAGATTGTCCGCCTTACGCAATACAACATTTCAACATTTTCCCGAATTGGCACAATTAAAATTAAATGGAAATCGTTTTACAAATCCTTTTCCACGAGAATATTTCCAATCCAATAAATATTTGGATGCCATATGGGCCGGAGATAACACGTGGATTTGTAATTGCAGAGATTCCACATTTTTAGATTTCTATGATTATTTAACCACAGAGCCAACTAGGGTAAATTATCACTACAAAGATAGCGATTTTGAAATCTAGCATTATAATTTATTTCAGATTAAAGATCGTGGTAGCTTAAGATGTGCTTCACCAACATCGTATTATGGTAAAACTTGGGAATCGGCCTGTGAAAGAGAATGGGAACCAAATGGACGCTCTAGTAATTCCGAAAAAGTATGGTCTACCATAATGATGACCATAGTAGTGATTGGAACTTTAATATGTCTATTTACCTGTTTCCAAAAATATATGTCCTATAGAAGAAAACGTATAAATCATGAAGAATATCGTAGAAATCAAGACGAAATGAGAGAAATGTAAGTAGAATTCAAAATGTTTAAATTATTTAAATAATTGAATGATTTTTCTTCTAGACGTCGATTAAATCAGCGCATTTTAGATGAAGATGCTCGCCCCAATGCTCCATCAAGCTTTGAAACTAATTTACCTTCGTATGAGGATGCCTTAAGAATGCCTAAACCTGTTAGACCGGTTAAATCTATGCTCGATTTATCAGAAGAAACCTCTAGAAGAAGAGGACGTTTTAAAAAAACACGCACCAATCCAGAAGAGGATATTACCGAAGAAGAAGAAGAACAAAATATACAATATGATTATAAAAATCGGTTTCGTAGTGAAGAAATGCTATCAAATCGTGACAAAGAACGTGTACAACAAATTGGTCCCACACGTCGTACTGGACGCATTATACACAATAATTCGGGTAGTCGTCGTTTAAGTATAGAAGATTCCCGTTTCCCAGCAGCTCATTTTAAATCACAAAATTTACAAAGTGCCGAACATATTGGTAATTTCCAGAGTTATGAAAATAGTCCATATACTAAGAGAAAACCTAAAATTGCTGAAATTCCTCCCTTTAAGAGAGCTACTTTAAAAGCCGATAGTGTAGAGTTCTTAACAGATCCTGAATTTGATACATTAAGTAAACCTAATAGTCCATTTGCTAGACGTAAACCAAAATCACCTGTCACACCAGTTTCTGTCCCACTAGCACCCGCCATTGAA
Source organism: Delia radicum (assembly GCA_021234595.1). NCBI lineage: Eukaryota > Metazoa > Arthropoda > Insecta > Diptera > Anthomyiidae > Delia > Delia radicum. The sequence goes on from CM037855.1 coordinate 126,021,723, forward strand.
AACTATTTCAGTACAACGCCAAAACAAAGCGATTCACCCGATGGTAGTGATTTTCATGTGGTAATTGAACCTGATATTCATTCTTTACGGGATGATAATTCTGGCTCAACTTTATCGGATTCAAATCCTGAAGTGGATTTGGTAAGAGGTAAACGTAAGAAATTAAGAAATTCTTCTAGTCGTAGAGCAAGTGGTAGTTTTAAAGCTGCCGCCGCTACTGCTGCCGCCAGTGGTGATACTTCGGAGGAGGAACCAATTGTTGTGGTACATCGTCCAATGCGTGAGACTTTGTTTTAGATTTAGTATTAGTTTATTTCACTCTTTAAGTATTTGTTTAGTTTTCTTTAGATTTTGTTTAATTAAGTTAAAATGTTATTATTTTCTAAAATAAATTAATTAAAACTAACTAAATTAAAAAAAAAATATGTAATTAAAAATTGTACTTTTTCGGTAATTTCAATTGGATTGATTTCTATATGAACTATTTTGAAAGTGATATGAGTCCACTTGTTTTTTAAATGAGATATATGAGTTAAATTTATTTATATTTAAAAACAATTAAATATTTTTGCAAAAATCTACGTTTTTTCAGTATTGAAAGGGCTCATACCACTTTCAAAATAAATACTTTTCAAAAACTGTTGTACATAGATTAGGATGTCTCTTCAAATAGCGATATGTCGATTTTCGTTTGCTACATCCCCTAGTGTTATTACAAATGCCCAGGTAAATATTGCCAACCGTACCAAAAAAATTGTACTGGCAAACCGCTGCTATTTTTGTAAAACCCACCGTGTTAAAAATTGCCAAAGGTACACCTAATATTGTACTAGGAAAACATTTTTTTTTCAAAGCATATGTTTGCCAGTACTAGCCGGAATATTCTTTGCCAATATTGTTTTTACCACTATTACAACCAATTAGAAGCATTTTTTTTTTTATATATATTTTATTATATTTCACACATTTTAATATGAAGCATAATACTAAGACCGAAATGTATTGCTGATTTTTACTTATTTCTCAAAATTAATTTAATTTAAGCTATTTAAAAAGCACAACATTTTTTGAATTCCCAAGGTTATGTCAACGGTGGCAAGTTCATTCAAACCATCATTTGGTACTGTAATCAATAGGGTAACAGGACAATACTGTCAAGATTGTTAATCCCAAGTTCTGCCAACAGATAACCAACCGTCACCGACGCTTTGCCAACACTGTACCGATTGTATTTTTCTGCCTGGGTGGTTTCAAATATATGAAATCGATTTTTTTATGGAAAGCGTTAATAAGTGCCGAAAATGGCCCATTTGGAAGAAAAGTGTACTATTATTGAAAATTCCCAAAATTCGTCTAGAAAAAATTTGTTGGTGCTTTCATTTATTCATTTAATATATTCAAAATTATTTAGATATGAAATTCTGTCTTCATAGGATATTATTAACCCACTTTAGCCTGGCATTCTAATTTAAAAAAAAAAAAATGCGCACCTTTTTCTAATTAATTTTAAAGAACTGCCTCATTTGGAATTAGCGATTGCTATTTTTATAATACGATGGAGGATCAATAAGTCCGTGACTTTTCGAACTTCCCTCGTAGTTATATGAAATGCAACACCGCTCCCATCAAGTACCACCTGTTAATAGACTACTGTCAAATTTTGAGCAAGTTCCGTCATTTACTTTACAGCTGTTCAAAATATACAACCTCGTGAATTTTTTAAAATGGAAAAAAGTGAATTTCGAGTGCTCATTAAACATTATTTTTTGCGAAAAAAAAACCGTCAATCAAACCAAGGAAAAGCTTGATAAATACTATGTGGACTCTGCATCATCGATTTGAATGGTAAGAAAGTGGTTTACTGAATTTCGTTGTGGTCGCAGAAGTACAAATGACGCTGAACGTTCTGGACGGCCAATTGAGGTCAATACACCCGAAAATGTTGAAAAAATCCACGATATGGTGTTGGCCAATTAAAGAGTAAAAGTGCGTGAGATTGTTTCGATTTAAATTGATCATTTTTGTTTAAGAAAGCTGTCTGCAAGATGGGTGCCGCGTTTGCTCTTAATTGACCATAAACGTAATCGTGGCTTACATCGATTACCTTACGATTACCCCATATGGCCAAGAAATGTCTATTTTATGGACCTCGAAAAATACTATTTTTTGGAAGGGGTACAAAAATTGGAGAAACGTTGGACTAAGTGTATTGAGCTAAAAGGAGATTATGTTGAAAAATATTTTTTTTTTTTTGCAAAAAAAGTCACAAAGTTACGGACTTATTGGTCCGCCCTCGTATATTGATTAATATATCATTGGTTTAAAACAGAATGCGCCGATCATCTCAAGTATGCAAATGCTATTAAAGCATTTAACTTTTGAAAATATTGATCAATTCAAACAGTATTTGCCTTATAAGTAAAACATGTGGATGTTTCACGTGCAAATTTTATTTATAACTTTTCTAAAAATGAACAACATACTCAGGGAATTTCTGCTGTAAATATTTGACGTTGTTTCAGTTGTAATACAGTATCTTTATTTTTAAGTAAAAAAGCAGTCATTTGTAGAAGAAATTTAATTTTTGACTACAATTGTAGTTCAATTAAAAAAACAAACCACATTAAATTACAGTATTATGATTTTACATTCATTTTATACAGTAGTTTTTTTTTATTTAAAAAAATAAAACAAATTAATGTTTGTTTATTTTTTACTGCACTGACTGAACCACTCATTAATAATACAATTGTGGTTAATTTTTTGAACAGAAAAAACAAATGACAATGTTAGTTGAATTTACTAAAATGTAAGTCTTTCTTTTTTCAAGTGGAATAAAAATAAATTAAAATAAACCTAAAATGAATCCATAAAATAGCTTTTTTGCTGAACTTTATTTCACACCATTTTAGCAAATATATGTTAGACTTCAATAAAAAATTGTTTTTAAATTTAACGAAATAACAAAAATCCAAAAATAGATCCGGAGATTTTTTAAGAATAGCAAATAAACATGTTTTGTTGACATATTAAACGTTTGTCAAAAAATCGTCATTTTGGAAGCAAAAATCGTCCAATCGTCATTTACGATAAATGACAATAAATCGTCAAACCTGGCAACAGTGGCCGGGATACTTTTTTTATTTAATTATCTATTAACAAATATTTTATTAAATTATCTCAAAAAAATGGATTTTTTACATATTAAACACTTGAACTAACAAAACACAACATTTGGCTCCGAGGGATACCTCAACTTATTTGTATTGTATTTTAATGAAAAACCAATTGATTTGATAAAATTTTATTTTCACAACAAATGTTAGGGCTCATTTAATTAATTTTTCAAAAAAATTAAATTAATATTTTTGTTTTTATTTTAACACTACAATTTTAACAACTTTCTCGCGAGTTGAAATAATTTGCTACTAAAGGTGTTGCCAGATGCGAAGAAGATGAAGAGGTTAAAGAGGTAAAGTTAAAAATAGGAGTTATATGGCATTCACACCCCGGTACGTAGCAAGGGGTGGAGGGCCGGGGCCAGAAATTGAATTCGGACCAATTGAGGAAATTGTAGTAACAATTAAAATAATTTGTAACTATTTAATTAATATTAATTTCAATTATTACTTCATTCATATCTATAAAAATTCAATTGAATATTGGTTTTTATTTCAAACAAATTTTTAGTAGATACTATTAAAACATTAATTAGAATTAAAAAAAAAATCACCAAAACTGGGGAAAAAAACTGCTTAAAATAAAAAAAAAAATCGCCAACATTACAAAATTTAAAAAAAATCACCAAAATTGTAAAACAAAATCGCCCAAAATTTAAAAAATCGAAAATATTTGAAAAAAACCGACAAATTTGAAAAAAAAAATTGCCAAAATTTAAAAAAACAATCCTCAAAATTGTAGATATTTGAAAAAATTGCCAAAATAAAAAAACAACAAAATTTGCAAAAATCTCTAAATTTAAATTAAAATTTTTGGAATTAAAAAATATCGTCAAAATGAAAACAAACGCGAATTTTTTACTTTAAAACGTTTAATGCAAATGCAAAAGTTGATTGTATTTTGCACGTTCCAATTATAAAAAAAAAACTTTAAAATCCTAAAGAAAACAGAAAACAAAAATGTATTTTTATATGGAAAAATGTAGTTTATTTGTGGAAAAATTATTAAAAATAGTTCGCATTCTGGTCCCAAAAAAATCGAAGTTGTTATTTATTCAAAAAAATTATAAATTTCTCAAAAATGACAACATTTCAAAAACCGAAAGGGGCGAAAAAAGTGCAAAATGCATTCATAAATAAATAACAAAATAAAAAAAAAAATTTCCGAATTTTAAAATATTACACTACATTCAGAAAATATCAATTGAAATTCAAAAAATATCAATTTATATTTAGATTTTCAACTTGAAATTCAGAAAATATCAATTGAAATTCAAAAAATATCATTTGAAATTTAGAATACATCAATTGCAATTCAAAAAACATATCATATCAATTTCATTTAACATTTTCTGAATTTCAAATGTTGTTTTTGAAATTCAATTGATATTTTCTGAATATCAAGTGATATTTTCTAAATATTATTTGATGTATTCTGAATTTCAAATGATATTTTATGGATTTCAATTGATATTTTATGAATTTCAAAGGGAAAATCTGAATTTCAATTGATGTTTTCTAAATTTCAAATGGAAATTCTGAAATGCACTCGATGTTTTCTGAATTTCAAATGGAATTTCTGAATTTCAATTGATATTTTCTAAATTCCAATTGATATTTTCTAAACTCCAAATGATATTTTCTAAATTTCAGTTGATATTTTCTAAATTTTCTGAATTACAGTTGCAAAAGGTGTAGAAAAGAGCTTTTAAAAAAATGTATTAAGGAAAAAAGTATTGTGATAGATGGAAATTCGACTTTGTGCCGTCTATCCGAATTAGAGTGTAGAATTAAACATTTAAACTTACCTTCTTTATTCACTAATTTGTTTATGTTTTTGCTATTTATTTATTAAAATTATGCATATAAATTTTACTTATATTCAGCATTTACTATTTAAAGTTTTATTAATGTTTAAATTTCAAACACTAATAACAGTTTGCATTTTCTCTTCTCATTTCTATAACGAACGAACTGCAGCACAAAATAAAATAACCGACCGACTCATGATTTTTATTTTTTCTTTCTTTATTTCAAAGCAACACTTTATAGGCCTTTTTCGCTTGTTATTTTTTAAAAATTTCAGGATTTTTTTATTAAAAACTATTAAGTTGTAATTGAGTTGCATTTTTATAACAAAATATTTTAATTTTATTAAATTTTAACACAAAATAATTGAATTTTATTAGAAACACTACTGCCGCGACGTCTGCACTTTATAAAAATTACGCGTTAACTAAGTAATAGAATGTTAAGTAGAAAGAAAACCATTAAAGAAGTATTTATTATTTTTGTTGTTGTTGTTATTACTGTTATACTAAAATTCTTATTGGAGATTTGTTTTGATCCGCAAACATCATTGATTGAGAGAAACATCATTGAATGGTTATGCATAGTATCAGCGCTGCCAACTTTGACGATTTGTCTCGATTTTGACGATTTTTAAAGTAAAATATTAATATTAAATTGTTTTTTTGTATTAGTTTTGCGTGTACTAATGTACTAAATATGAAATGAAGAAAACTTAATCATTATGTGTTTCTGCAAAAATCATGTGTTTCTGCAAAAATAAATAATTTTTTCCCAAAGCAAAAATCTTGGCAGACAAAGAAACAAAAATTTTGTTTTAAAAACTTTATCTTGTCATTCTGCCGAAGTTGATTTTTTTGGCACTTTTATTTTTTAAATTAATTAAGTAATCGAGAAATAGTTAAAAATTATAAAGTATTTTTATGTTTTAAAAGAAAAAACAAGCATTTTCTTGTCAAACGCGTTAATGTTGGCGACGAACAAAAGTGGTGAAAACGCGAATGTATCGATGATCACCTAAAACACCTATATTCTCATCACAAGCGTATTATAGACACGAATATTCATTTACCTATTTAATGATCAACTAAATATAAACTTTATCATTTTGAAAGATTTATTTTATTTTTTTTTTTTTAATAATAACTTTTTTTATAACGTGCGTAACGGATTCTAAATTTTCAATTTTTAAAATTAAATAGACGGTTAGTTCCACTATAGCTAGGCAGTTTACTTTTTAAAACATTAACAAAATAGTCGTTTTGAACAATCTGAAATAAATAGGGAGATTTATCCTTCATAAAAAATATCGTATTGATCCATAATACAGGCGTATAGTTATTATTTTTATTTATTTTGTATTTCTACACTTGAAAAAAAATCTGTAAGTCTTCTGCTTGAAAATTTTGCAAACAAAAAAATAGATTTTCTTCCTCGGCAAATGTTATTTTTTTTTTTTTGTTTTACTTAACGTTTTAAATTTATTATTTGTTCCAACTTTAGGTTCATAAAAAGCATACATTTTAGATTTAACTTATTGGAAAAAATTGTATTAAATTATATATAATTTGATCATATTTGATAAAGTGAGTGTTTAACTGCGTTCTTCGCATAATTTAGTAATTAATCTTTTTATATTATTTTTCTGCAGAACTAGAGGAAACGAGTGCTACACCCAGAGAAAACCAGGAATAAGTTTCATCAATTTTTGTTTTATGAAATAATTTCATCTATATTTATGTAAGCTTTCATAAAAAACAATAATTAAAATCATAATCATAGCTTAAATACATTAAATTTTGATTTTTTTTGAGTTCTTTGATAATTATATTTAAAAGTGATAGATTTTTTTTGTGAATTTTTACCATACACAAAAGTGATCTAATTTTTCTTTTTAATTTTAACACATATATTGATATAGAATTATATGTGATACCATATATAATTATAATGCACAAAAAAAAGATAAATAGGTTATTCGTGTTACTACTTCCAGGCAAAATATAATGCTACAAATTTTTTTTGGAAATCTATTTTAAACTCATTATAATTCGTCTTTTTGTAAGTGTTAGTTTTGGTATATCTTGAACGCATTTACATAGAAGAAAAATTCATTTACGTTTTAAACTAACAAATTTTATATGTCTCAGTGTCTTAGGGTATAGAGCAGTCGCCTGTTAATCTGGAGACCCGGGATCGCCTATCGGTTCGAAATGTTTTAAAAAATATTTATAATATATTTTTTTAATTCGTAATTATTTTCAAAATCAATTTTTAGGCTCATTATTTTCTTCCTTCTGGCAATGGCTTATTATTCATACCATTGTATGCATAGGTAACCCATTATAATTCATATGCACGTAAGGCTGCCAGTAATGCATAACTCATTACTTTTGGGACATTTCTTATGAAAAAGTTAGAATTATAACATAAAGGGTAATACGTCCAAGATTAGATTAGATTATATGGCACTATGCACCGCGACCAACTTAGGTCTTTTGTGCTGAATATATATAATACGTCCAAACCTTCGAGTTTGGATTACTAGACTCATTATTTGGTAAGGTGTGTTTTTGCTAGGTGATTAAAACGAAGTTGTGAGTAAAATTTCTTTTTTTTTTTTGTTGAAAATAAGAAGTTTTCGGATGAAGATTTATTGACGATTTCTCATTCTCAAAAAGACGATTTTTCCACAAAATTTGACGATTTTGGAACAAATTGGGTTGGCAGCACTGCTTATCATTCAGTGATTTTTTTCTAAATCAGTAATACATTCGAAGCAAACCAAATCAAAACAAATATAGTTTTGCTTAAATAAAAACAACAAATACTTACTCACTATTTTTAGTACACATGTATTTCTTGATTTATTCTCATTATATATTTTAGTACTAGACTTGGGCAATCTAGTTCGTTTTAGAGAGCACTCTTTCTAGTTCATTGATCGAAATGAACTAGGTCGCTCTTCTAGTTTAATCGATCTTTAACAATTTCGTTCAATCGCTCATATGACAATTTTTTTTGGATCGTTTGTTTGGAATTTTTTTGATGATTCATATTTGACACTTATTTTTTATTTCAATTAATTAGTAAAGATAAGAAATGTAAAAAAATAAATTTTAATGAAATGAATTTAATGAAAAATATGAATGAATAAAAAATAAAAAAATTTGGCAAAACGATTTTTGTAAAAAATAATATTTTTTTATGTACTTCGTTTAATATGAACAATTTTATCACTATTAAAAAGTGCTAAAGTTGTCTCATGAGTAAAACGAACGAAATGAACGATTGAACTAAAAGAGCGGATAACGGGGAACTAGGTCATATCGTTCAATTGGGTGAGTAGTTCAATTAAACTAGTTCGTTCGCGAACTACAAAAATCTATTTAGTATATACGGTGCGGTTGTCCACTAATATTGTTTTTAATTAAATGTAATTATTTTGTATAAAATATAAAAAAATTTAAATATTTTAATTTAAAATTGTAATTCAATGGTAGCTTAACAGTTTTCTGTAAAAAAAATTTATTTTCCGCTACATCTATTTTAACCCTTTGACGACCGAAGTTAAATCGCTGAAGCTTTTTTGACGAAACTTTGTCAAATTTTCGGCCTATGAAAAAGAATAAATTTTGTGCTGCTTATTGAACATGCTTACAGAACTGGGGCTACCAACTATAGATGACAGATATTGTAAACTCATCAGCACCCAAATAATAAAAATTTCACCAATCAAAAATAACGTTATATTTAATGACGCTAATAACTTCTCAAAACTGAAAAGAAAACCTAAAATCGAAACTACTATAGCATCAATCACAAAATCAGCTAATAGTCTATCAATTTCATTAAACAAACCATCCAATTTCAGAGTACACTTTCCGCCTTGGACTAACATAGAAGCGCATTTTATTAAAAATACAAATACCACCAAAAAGAACTATAATTCAGACCAGATTATTCAGCAACACCTAGAACAAATAAACACTCAACAAATAAACCAAAACTACATAATCTGGTACTGCGATGGCTCCAAAACCGCCAATGGCAATGCATTTGCTGTAGTTGATGAAAACAATACCATAGTCAAAACTGGAATACTTCCTGACTATACTTTAATATTTACATCAGAAATAACAGCCATAGAAGAAGCAATCAAACTTAAACCGTCTGGAGTGAACCTCATAATATGCACTGATAGCCTTTCATCCGTTAACGCCTTGAAATCATATAAGCACTCTGATCCCCTAATCTCCCGCATCAAAGAAAATCTTGTTCGCAGCAAACACACAAAATTCTCTATACACCGGCTCACATGAACATTAAAGGAAATGAATTTGCAGACACGATTGCTAAAATCACTAACAAATCCCCAACCATATTGATTAATAACTACACAAAAAAAGATATTCAAAATCTAGTAAAAATAAAACAACATCAAAACAATAACACTTTACCAAATGCATACTATAAAGAAATAAACCCTCTTTTACAAAAACCAACATATCCTACCAACTTTACTAAACAACAAAAAATTTTTACTAGGCTGAGACTAGGCCACTCCAAATTAACCCATGAATATATCCTTAAAAACAGCTCCTCACAACCGGTATGCCCTAACTGCGACAACATCTTAACTATGGATCATCTCTTATCTTGCTTCAACAAAAACAACCAAATAATATCTTTAACGGAATCCATACAGAACTTTGATTATAATCAACTAAGAAAACATCTACCTCAGGATGTAGTGAACAAATTATAAACTATTTTATACTTTTTAATTATATATCATCTTTTGTAATCAATTAATTATGTAAATACTTAAATCATACTTTATTAAAGGCGAAGGCCCTGGCAGCCAGTCCTTTTTCTCTATACACATTTTCTGTAAATTAAATTTGCATTAAATAAATAATAATAATAATAATAATAATAATAATAATAATAATAATAATAATAATAATAATAATAATAATAATAATAATAATAATAATAATAATAATAATAATAATAATAATAATAATAATAATAATAATAATAATAATAATAATAATAATAATAATAATAATAATAATAATAATAATAATAATAATAATAATAATAATAATAATAATAATAATAATAATAATAATATTTAGTTGATCATTAAATAGGTAAATGAATATTCGTGTCTATAATACGCTTCTGATGAGAATATAGGTGTTTTAGGTGATCATCGATACATTCGCGTTTTCACCACTTTTGTTCGTCGCCAACATTAACGCGTTTGACAAGAAAATGCTTGTTTTTTCTTTTAAAACATAAAAATACTTTATAATTTTTAACTATTTCTCGATTACTTAATTAATTTAAAAAATAAAAGTGCCAAAAAAATCAACTTCGGCAGAATGACAAGATAAAGTTTTTAAAACAAAAATTTTTATTCTTTATCTGCCAAGATTTTTGCTTTGGGAAAAAAATTATTTATTTTTGCAGAAACACATGATTTTTGCAGAAACACATAATGATTAAGTTTTCTTCATTTCATATTTAGTACATTAGTACACGCAAAACTAATACAAAAAATCAATTTAATATTAATATTTTACTTTAAAAATCGTCAAAATCGAGACAAATCGTCAAAGTTGGCAGCGCTGATACTATGCATAACCATTCAATGATGTTTCTCTCAATCAATGATGTTTGCGGATCAAAACAAATCTCCAATAAGAATTTTAGTATAACAGTAATAACAACAACAACAAAAATAATAAATACTTCTTTAATGGTTTTCTTTCTACTTAACATTCTATTACTTAGTTAACGCGTAATTTTTATAAAGTGCAGACGTCGCGGCAGTAGTGTTTCTAATAAAATGCAATTATTTTGTGTTAAAATTTAATAAAATTAAAATATTTTGTTATAAAAATGCAACTCAATTACAACTTAATAGTTTTTAATAAAAAAATCCTGAAATTTTTAAAAAATAACAAGCGAAAAAGGCCTATAAAGTGTTGCTTTGAAATAAAGAAAGAAAAAATAAAAATCATGAGTCGGTCGGTTATTTTATTTTGTGCTGCAGTTCGTTCGTTATAGAAATGAGAAGAGAAAATGCAAACTGTTATTAGTGTTTGAAATTTAAACATTAATAAAACTTTAAATAGTAAATGCTGAATATAAGTAAAATTTATATGCATAATTTTAATAAATAAATAGCAAAAACATAAACAAATTAGTGAATAAAGAAGGTAAGTTTAAATGTTTAATTCTACACTCTAATTCGGATAGACGGCACAAAGTCGAATTTCCATCTATCACAATACTTTTTTCCTTAATACATTTTTTTAAAAGCTCTTTTCTACACCTTTTGCAACTGTAATTCAGAAAATTTAGAAAATATCAACTGAAATTTAGAAAATATCATTTGGAGTTTAGAAAATATCAATTGGAATTTAGAAAATATCAATTGAAATTCAGAAATTCCATTTGAAATTCAGAAAACATCGAGTGCATTTCAGAATTTCCATTTGAAATTTAGAAAACATCAATTGAAATTCAGATTTTCCCTTTGAAATTCATAAAATATCAATTGAAATTCATAAAATATCATTTGAAATTCAGAATACATCAAATACTATTTAGAAAATATCACTTGATATTCAGAAAATATCAATTGAATTTCAAAAATAACATTTGAAATTCAGAAAATGTTAAATGAAATTGATATGATATGTTTTTTGAATTGCAATTGATGTATTCTAAATTTCAAATGATATTTTTTGAATTTCAATTGATATTTTCTGAATTTCAAGTTGAAAATCTAAATATAAATTGATATTTTTTGAATTTCAATTGATATTTTCTGAATGTAGTGTAATATTTTAAAATTCGGAAATTTTTTTTTTATTTTGTTATTTATTTATGAATGCATTTTGCACTTTTTTCGCCCCTTTCGGTTTTTGAAATGTTGTCATTTTTGAGAAATTTATAATTTTTTTGAATAAATAACAACTTCGATTTTTTTGGGACCAGAATGCGAACTATTTTTAATAATTTTTCCACAAATAAACTACATTTTTCCATATAAAAATACATTTTTTTTTTGTTTTCTTAAGGATTTTAAAGTTTTTTTTTATAATTGGAACGTGCAAAATACAATCAACTTTTGCATTTGCATTAAACGTTTTAAAGTAAAAAATTCGCGCTTGTTTTCATTTTGACGATATTTTTTAATTTCAGAAATTTTAATTTAAATTTAGAGATTTTTGCAAATTTTGTTGTTTTTTTTATTTTGGCAATTTTTTCAAATATCTACAATTTTGAGGATTGTTTTTTTAAATTTTGGCAATTTTTTTTTTTTTCAAATTTGTCGGTTTTTTCAAATATTTTCGATTTTTTAAATTTTGGGCGATTTTGTTTTACAATTTTGGTGATTTTTTTTAAATTTTGTAATGTTGGCGATTTTTTTTTTATTTTAAGCAGTTTTTCCCCAGTTTTGGTGATTTTTTTTTTTAATTCTAATTAATGTTTTAATAGTATCTACTAAAAATTTGTTTGAAATAAAAACCAATATTCAATTGAATTTTTATAGATATGAATGAAGTAATAATTGAAATTAATATTAATTAAATAGTTACAAATTATTTTAATTGTTACTACAATTTCCTCAATTGGTCCGAATTCAATTTCTGGCCCCGGCCCTCCACCCCTTGCTACGTAACGGGGTGTGAATGCCATATAACTCCTATTTTTAACTTTACCTCTTTAACCTCTTCATCTTCTTCGCATCTGGCAACACCTTTAGTAGCAAATTATTTCAACTCGCGAGAAAGTTGTTAAAATTGTAGTGTTAAAATAAAAATAAAAATATTAATTTAATTTTTTTGAAAAATTAATTAAATGAGCCCTAACATTTGTTGTGAAAATAAAATTTTATCAAATCAATTGGTTTTTCATTAAAATACAATACAAATAAGTTGAGGTATCCCTCGGAGCCAAATGTTGTGTTTTGTTAGTTCAAGTGTTTAATATGTAAAAAATCCATTTTTTGAGATAATTTAATAAAATATTTGTTAATAGATAATTAAATAAAAAAAGTATCCCGGCCACTGTTGCCAGGTTTGACGATTTATTGTCATTTATCGTAAATGACGATTGGACGATTTTTGCTTCCAAAATGACGATTTTTTGACAAACGTTTAATATGTCAACAAAACATGTTTATTTGCTATTCTTAAAAAATCTCCGGATCTATTTTTGGATTTTTGTTATTTCGTTAAATTTAAAAACAATTATTTATTGAAGTCTAACATATATTTGCTAAAATGGTGTGAAATAAAGTTCAGCAAAAAAGCTATTTTATGGATTCATTTTAGGTTTATTTTAATTTATTTTTATTCCACTTGAAAAAAGAAAGACTTACATTTTAGTAAATTCAACTAACATAGTCATTTGTTTTTTCTGTTCAAAAAATTAACAACAATTGTATTATTAATGAGTGGTTCAGTCAGTACCAGTAAAAAATAAACAAACATTAATTTGTTTTATTTTTTTAAATAAAAAAAAAACTACTGTATAAAATGAATGTAAAATCATAATACTGTAATTTAATGTGGTTTGTTTTTTTAATTGAACTACAATTGTAGTCAAAAATTAAATTTCTTCTACAAATGACTGCTTTTTCACTTAAAAATAAAGATACTGTATTACAACTGAAACAACGTCAAATATTTACAGCAGAAGTTCCCTGAGTATGTGCTTACTTTTTTCGTAATTGGCAAGCAGTACCTTTTCATTTCAATGGCAGTTGCGTGCCAAGGACACACCAATGCCAACGTTCTAAAACTACGATTCCAATAGTGGCATGTGTCTTTACAGGGTTTTTTTTTCAAAATTCTACCAATTAAATTTTGTTAAATCAACAAAATAACGTTATAAATCGTCGTTTCGATATTTTAGCGTTATTATGACTAAACTAGTTCAAGATATTTCAAAATCAAACAGGTTAAATAGAAAACTAAAACCGTTTAAATAAGAAGAAACATGTCTTTAATGGAATCCCTTTTTTTTAATTTCCATTCCGCTATTAGTGTTACTGTGATAGCCAATCGTTATTATTGAATGCCAACCCTGCTTTTTTTATATTTATATTTTTATAAAATTTAATTGGTGTAAGATTGAGATAAACATAAAATATTTTTTAAATTAAAAAAAAAAACATACAAGTTTTTGAGAAACAAACATCGAGTTCTGATTTATAAATCCAAAAATAAATCCGGTGCTTAAAAAACAGGCCTAATAATAATATAAATAAAGTGTTCCAAAGTGAAACTTCAGATATTCACTATTTATATTTGAAAATGGAAAAACATTCAGTAATAAACAATATTTGAATAAAAATAAATAATAATATAAATAATAAATAAAATAATAAATAATTTTTAGCAATATTAAAAACCAACCCAAATTGAAAAATATGAAAAATATTAAATAATCAAAAATTTCACAATTTATGGTATTAAACTATGTCGTCACATGTAATGCAATTTGGAACTTTAATTCATTAAAGGAAGTCCAAATTTAATAATTAATGAAAATATCACTGTTAAAGAATTTCTAAACTTTGTAAAAGATTTTAAGATTTAAAAATTGTGCTATTGAAGTGGTGTTTACAGAATTATGTAGAAGGAATTAACAATTAAAGTGGTAAAGTGCTATCGTTATAAAATACAATGATTTTCGAAGTTTAAATTACAGAAAAGTGTAAAAAATCGTATTATATTAAATCGATAGTACATGACAGGTACGTAGCTAGGAATTTGTTTCGGGGGGGGGGGGGCTTTCGATTTTTTATTTTGATTATATATTTTTTTTTGCACACTAGAGTAACAGCTTTTTTTTTTTTTTTTTTGCTAAATTTTTACCTACACGTAATGGGCAATCATGTATTAATAATAGAAATCGCTTTCTCGATAATTTTGAAACAAAAACCTCCCGCATAAAGTGCATTTCCTTAAAATGCATTTTTTTTCATTTTTTACTTATTGTGTTCATTATTTTGCGAATTTTGATGTTTATATCGCGAAACAACGCTTTAATCTGTTTGATCACAATCCGCGAAATACGTTAACTTTGAAAACGTTTGTGTACTTTAAGTTGGATATGCATCGTTATTGTCTAATTACGTTAAATTTTTGCTAAATATTAATTTTTAGTTTAATTAAATATAAAAAGGATTATGCGGAAAACTTTTTGAAAACCGCGAAAAATAAAATTGCGTTACTTTATATTTTTATGTGCTAATATACGTCTAGGGTAGCTAACACTTGATAAATGTAAAAAAAAGTAAAAAAGTTTAAACTTCTAATATACCGATTAAAATTAATATGATGCTTTATATGATCATACGAAATTTAATATGAGTCTTAATACAGTTTTATCCAAGAAATGGGCATAATAATTAAATAACATCCGAATAATGACGCGATACGATTTAATACGATTTTATATAGCGGTTTAAATTTATATCTGAACTGATACTGATATATACAAAATAAACTATAGTTGTATCCGGTTTTTGATTTTAAAACGTCATGAATATCCGAAATATCTATTAATCCTTTTAGACTTGCAAAAGGTTTACAACTTTATAATTTGTAACAAATTCCATAGCATTTGGAAATTTTACTTATATTCAAAAATAAAAATAATATAATGAAATGAAGATTTTGTGGAATTTATTAACTTACACCATTGAATAACAAACACGGAAAAAACGTTGAAACTAAATTTATAGTTTTAGATTGAAAAAAATCTTAGACTAAATTAAGAACTCATAATGTTACAAATGAAACAAATTCTTTTTTTAAGGGTTAAGAACCAGAAAGAAATTAATTCAAAAGACAAAAATTGGATGTAAATTTTGTGTATACAATTATACACAAAATGATGCAATTAATTGTACTATTGTATTGATGTAATACATATTTACATTCAAAATATAATTGACAAATTTTCTAGTGTGACTCTGCATGGGTTAATATACAATTTTATCTAAAATAAAATTGTGTTTTTTTAAAATATGATATAATATCAAAATATATATTATTTTGCAATGTCTAGGTATATAAATATAACGTAATTATTAATTGGATTAGTTTTAGCGTATTCTAAATGCAATATACAATTATACGCAACTATATATGATATCATATTAAATATTTTCAACAAAATTAATTTTATATATGAATTTATAATTATTGTCCGGTTAAATGCACTGGCAGACAAAACCTTATGAGTGTATATAAAATAATGTATTATTTTAGTGCAAACCTCTTAGCTCGGTAAATTAAAGATTTATAACCGTCCAAAAACAAATTAAAAGCAAATAACCTATATAATTTGCCTGACACTTATAAGGAAGCTTTTCCGATGGGTTCCCTTTGAAATTAATGAAATTCGGATAGGTGATAAAGCAGCAAAAACTATATGAAAAACGTATCTATTTTTAAAATTGGTGGTGAAATTTAACAAATCTTTGTATGAAAATATGTTTAAAGTTTAGGAAATTTAGACTTATTTAAAAACAGGTTTAAAATGCTCGAGAAAACACACATTTTGAGAACCATTTTGACACTATGTCGTGGACCCCGGCTGCCACTTATTTGAATTATTTTAACAAATTATTCACTATTTTTCCCCCTTTTTCATATATCCGACTTCCTTGTCTTGTATTAAAAAAATCGTAAATCTTTACAAGCAAGCGTGATTATAGTCTAAAAGAAATAATAATAAAGAAAAAATATAAAATTGGAAAATTTAAAAATATACCTGACATCGCCTAGGTCTTATTTAAACTAAATTATGTATTTCCAATTCACTTTGATTTATATTTTGGACAATTTCAAACGCTTTTTCAAATTGTCTTTAATCAATTTTTTAAATAAAAACCCTTTAAAATATCTAAAAAAAACTACATCGTTATAACACAAAGACTGGTTTAGCTGCTTGATTTTAAAATGTCGCATTTCAAGGAGCACCGATAGAAATTTGTTACATTTAGTCTAAAAAAAAATTGAGAAAATTTGAGTCACATTGGACCACGTTAACACATTTTGCATATCAATCAAAGTTTGAGGCTTAAATTTGTTTCAAAAAATTAAAAAAATATATGAGATATCGTAATATATATCGTAAAAAAAAAAATACTGAAAACTATGTTACCAGATGCGTGCGTAGCAAACCAAATTTAAATAAAAAGATTGCACTATAAATAAAGTAACGACTTTTACGGCACAAGTAAACTTAATTTTGAGTCTTAGTGGTATCTCAATTTTAAAAGATTATGTCAAAATACACAGAAAAAATCATTGTCAAAAAAATTTCAATGAAACTTTTGTTCGATTTCAAACTTACTTTCAATTAACTGAAACTAACTGAAAATAAATTTGGTATAAAAAAAATTTTCAGTTTTTATAACGTATAATAACAACATTGAAACAAATGCAAAATTAAAAAAATCGTTTAAAGTTGAAAATTCGCGTTTCTTTAATTTTGGTGATTTTTTTTAATTTTTTTCGAATTATGGCGTTTATTTTGGGAGTTTTTTAAATTTCTGCAGTTTTAAGGATTGTTTTTTAAATTTTGGCAATTTTTTTTCAAATTTTGCGATTTTTTTCAAATGGTCTACATTTTTTTAAATTTTGGCGATTTTTTTTACAATTTTGGTGATTTTTTTAAAATTTTGTAATTTTTCCCAATAGTAGACAATATTCAATTAAATTTTTAATAGATGTGAATAAAACTATATGTAATTGAAAATAATATTAATTAAAAAAATACAAATTATTTTAGTTGTTACTACAATTGCATCAACACGATCGAATTCAGTTAAACTTTTGTTGAATCCACAAATATTTTAATTAAAACTCAATTTTAGTTTTTTCTGTGTAGACATATTTAGTTTTTAGTTTGCATTGTCTCAAACAATTTTTTGATTATATTTTAAGTCAAAGACTTCGAAATCTCTTATGAAATGATTTTATTTATTGCTTTTTGTCGAAAATCAACTCTAACAATGATAGCCGCCCATTTGCAGGCGATGTTTTCTAACGAAATTTTCGAATCATATAAAACTATTTCCTATTTGATCAAAGTAAAAATAAATAGTTTCATATTAAATTTATCAATAACATTGTTACTTTCTAACGAATTGTATTAAGATTTTAAATTTGTGAAATCATTTCGGGGGGCTCTAGCCCCCTTGCCTCCCCCCTAGCAGCTACGTGCCTGGTACATGAGCACTTGAAATGTGAATTACATTATTAATCTTTATTTTTTTATTAAAACTTCATCCCACTTGTAACAAATATTTTTTGTTTTGACGATTTTTAAAAATATAATGACGATTTTGACTTTGAATTCGACGGCATCACTAACTATTATTTTGGTATTAATTAATCTTGCATACTTTTAGGCATTTTAACTACAATGTTAATCAGTGATTTTTAGTAAAAAGCTTTGATAACAACAAAACCAACATTTTCGCTATTTTTAGTACATTTTTTCTATTTCTCGACTTGGTTTCATACATCATTTAGTTAACTCGCAATTTCTATACGGGTTGTCCGCTTATAGTGTTTTTAATAAAATGTAATTGTTTTATGTAAAAATTAAAGAAGATTAGTCAAACCCTGTATTAAAAAGGTGTGTCAAAATGTTCGATATCAATTTTTTGAAACAGAAGTAAAATTCTGTACTTTATTATTGTTGCTCGATTAATTCAGTTCAAAATCGTAAACATTTTAAAAATAATCAAAATAATATATTTTTGTTTTAAAAATCCGTTTTTTAAAATAATTTTTTGATTCTCTGTTTAAGAATGTTTCGACCTAGGTGGTTAACCGGCTAAGGCAATATTTGAATTATTGCTTAAATAGATTAACCAGTTATTCGTTTAATCGACCAATTTGGCGGTTATTCGCACGCAGCGAAACAACATGGTTGCAATTTGATTACGGTATGTTTCCTACAGCCATAAATGGTTGATCAATTAAATTTTTATTGTATCATTCATATTTCACCAATAAGATTGTTGCTTTAATCATGTTATAGTAAAAATCTATATTTTTCGGATATCATATTATTCTCTTGTATACAACAATAATAAAGGGTGTCCCAAGAAGAACGCAATTTTTAGATCTGGCAACATTTGGAGTGGCATTGTTTGACATTTGAACAATTGTTATTGTTTGCTAGTAGAAGGTACGAGGTTAGTAAAAATGGAGCGCTACACGAATGAACAACGAAGGGAATTCGTTAATTGGGTATTGGAGAGACAACATGAAAATGCTGATTTTGCCGATAAAATCATCTTCAGTGACGAGCCCATTTTCATCTTGATGGCTTCGTCAATAGGCAGAATTGCCGCATTTGGGGTGAGGAAAATCCTCGAGTGATTCACGAGAAGCAAATGCATCCTCAACGTGTCACTGTGTGGTGTGGTTTTTGGGCTGGAGGAATCATTGGACCTTTTTTTTATGAAAATGAGGCAGGTCAAGCGCAAACAGTCAATGGTGTTCGGTATCGTGAAATGATAACCAGTTTTTTCTTGCCTAGAATTGAAGAAATGAATGTGGAGGGCATGTGGTTCCAACAAGACGGCGCCACATGTCATACAGCCAGAGAAACAATTCAATTGCTGCATCAGTCATTTCCCAGTCCTGTTATTTCGCGTTTTGGAGATCAGAATTGGCCGCCTAGATCGTGCGATTTAACACCATTAGATTTTTTTCTTTGGGGTTTTTTGAAGTCGATGGTTTACGCGAATAAGCCGACGACGACTCAAGCCTTAAAAGAGGAAATTGGACGCTGCATTAATGAAATACCGCAGCATTCATGCAAAACGGTCATTGAAAATTTCATTAAAAGATCGCGTGCATGCCAGCAAAGCCGCGGCGGCCATCTGCACGATATATTGTTCCATAAATAACCTCATTCTGTCTACTTTACGATATAATAAAGTTTCATGATTTTTTTTTAAATATCTGTGTTTTATTTAAAATTTAAAAATTGCGCTCTTCTTGGGACACCCTTTATAGTATTTATTATCATATTTCCCTCTCTAACTACAGCCATATTATAGTTGCGCCAACTATAAGATGATCAGTCTGTTTTTTATGAGCATCTTCGCATTGTTAGTGACATTCTTGTTTCAGATTTTGTGGAAAGAAGTTGTGAGAAGCAGTCTGTCCGAAGAAATTAAATAATATTATGATTGCTACAAGCAAGTTATGATGTGTAGTGCATGTTTTATGCTGTAATCACATTTTCCATTCTTTTATTTTTCCTTACAAATTAAGATTTGTGATAAAAAAGAGAAAGTTTAGTTTTTGCTTATTTTAAGATACTAAAATAAGAAATGTATGTAAACATCGCATATATAACTATTTAATAACACAAATCTCTGTCGTCAGAGCAATAATAATTTCATTACTTAAATTATTTTAATATAAGTTTATTTAAATTACTAAATAAATATGCATTTGTACTATTTAAAAAAACATGCATAACTTTTTAATCCAGCTTCAAGAGAATGCTGAGAAAATAAGGTAGGAATCATACTATGATAATATATTAACATTTACATATCTATAATATGATAATAATGAGATCAATTATGAATCATAATATGGTAATCTAATTATCATGTTATGATTAAGAAAAAGATAAGAGTATGGGAACATGGTTGTCGCAATCATAAATCTAAAAATGCTCTTCGAATATGGTTGCCCCAACCATGTCTTTTCTTTGCGTGTGTTTAATGGAAAATAAATTTATTTCTTTGGTACTTCATCAATAAAAACACTAAAAAATTAGGTACCCCTAAGCGGATCCTCAGATCTTAATGAAACTTGAGTATGTTATAGAGGGGACACATATATTTTTAAGCTGTTTTTATATTAAAAACAATCATTGTTTTATCATATTGAGTATAGAAAAAAAAAGCCTATTTATTTTACCGTTTTTGTCAATTAATATTTCAACAATTGAAAATAAACTAACAAACACAATTGTTTTCAACGGAATGTAAGTAGTGTTTTTCGGTTAAATTAATGTGTATATTAAGTATATTTCAAGAAAAAAAAGACTGTGAGTGTATGCAAATTGGGCATCAAATGAATGGTATTTTCAAGTTCCATCTAAAATAATATTGAAAAGAGTTCAATAAACAAAAAGCCCATGTTTTACCCAATTGTACCCCCTAAAAATTCGATTGGCATGTTTCTTTGAGAATATTTCACTTTTGTTCCCTCTATCACATACCGATGTTGTATTTGGGATTGCTTGATCTGAGCCTGGATTCCTTCTTTGTAAGAAGCTTTTGTTTAGTAAAGTCGATTGCCTTGGTACAGGCACGTAGCTAGGAATTTGTTATCGTTTACTTTTTTCATTTAGTTTATACATTTTTTTAAGCTAGGAATACTAATAACTAGGACAACCAAAAAAGATTGCGCTTTTTATTTAAAATTGATTAGATTGAATATAACACTAGAAAAAAGTAGATAAAGTCGGCAAACATTTTTGCCGGGAGGATCCTTGCAGAAAATACTATCACCAAAAAAATTTGTTAATTCAATTTGAATTTACTGACTTTTTGAGTAAAGTTCTGGTCTAGAAAATAAAAAATATTTAAGCTACATATAGTAATTAGACCTTGTTCTATAAGGTGAAATATAAGCTTATTTTGTAGCTTTTTTCTTTTAAAATTAAACTTAGTTTAGTTTTTTTTCTTTACTCACATAAGAAAAACTCATTAAAATTTTTGGTAAAAATACTAGAAATCAGTACAAAATAAAAATTGCTTAAATTAGCAGATTTTTCTTTTGCTAATATTAATAAGATAAGAATAGCAAAAATAAATCTGTTGAATATACAACAATTTAGTTATATTTGACCTAAGTTTTATTTAAATTAAAGTAATAAAATAATCTGTTGAAATCAGCATAAACTTTTATAAATATTAGTGAGCAGAAAATCACAAAAAAACTTTAGATTTTTTTTTAGTTAAATATTTTCTATGTCAATTAAAATTTGCCCTTCTGAAATTATCAGTGTACAATGTTTTAGCAAATATTTCTAGTGATTTTAGCAAAATATACTGTTATTTGTATTTAACATTGAATATAGTAAACATTTTATTGATATTACAGATTATTTTGCTGTTTTTATCTACAAATATTTAGCAAAAGTTGTTGCCTTTTTTAATTATCTAAAACTCAACACGAATATAAGTTCAATTTTGTAAATTGAACAGTATCACTTTTGCTGTTGAGTTCAGTTGAATTTTTGTTGTTCTTATCCTACAACTATTTAGCAAAAAATATCTGCTAATATGTTATTGAAAATACTACAACAACCTTGTTTTTAACTAATGTTTAGTAGCTTTTTCTGTTATTTTTACAGTTTTATTTCTATAAGTGTAAAGTGTGCGCCCAAATAAACGTTAACACACAAAAAGTTACATTAATAGAGACTGAGTTAAGCGATAGTTTGAAATAAAACATTTTATTAATTCAAATCTTAAACTGATTTATATTCTGTAACATCTTATATAGAAGTTAAGCGTTTCATTATTTTTCTGGTATGTCTCCCATAAGCAATTTCTGTTGTGATTCTCCTGTCCACTTATGTATATCTACAGCTGGAAATAGATTTAAGAACTTTTTTGGAAATTTCGATAGCTTTTTTACTTTGTACAATTCCGGGACGTCTCTAAGACTACCCTCTACATAAAAATTCGATCCGGAAAGCTTTAAAAAATCTGCATATATGTACATAACTTTTGTCGTTCATAATACAACATTCGAATTTTTGAAAAAAATCCTTTTTAGTAGTTTGGCTCCGTCTTTGGCTTTGGTATTCTAACATTGCACGCGACTTCTTGGCCAGAAACCTTTGGATCAGTTCTTAAAATCTTCTCCACCTCACAGGATACGTCAAACTTTTTTGTGATTTTTTTTTTAAAGTCCAACTTGGATTATTTCGAAGTTTAAAAAACTTTTTCACGCACTTGCTTTTGCTTATTTGTTGTAAACTAACTATACAATTAATTTTGACAAATCCACAAATTTTATTATATGACACATTTTTAAACATATTCGAATTCAGGCACGTAGTTAGGAATTAGTTTGGTTGGGTGGCTGGTGGGGGGGGGGGGGGGGAGTTTTGGGAGGTTTTATCGGTTTTTTATTTTGATTATTTTTATTTTTGAAACAAAAACTGCCCGCATAAAGTGCATTTGCTTAAAATGCATTTTTTTAAATTTTTAACATTAAAGTTGACTAGTTAACCAATCATACTGCACAACATATTTTAAATAACTTTTTACTTATTGTGTTCGTTATTTCGCGAACTTTGATGTCTATATCGCAAAACAACGCTTTAAGTCTGTTTTATCAAAATCTGCGAAACACGTCAAATTTGAAAACGTTTGTGTCCTTTAATTTGGATAGGCATTGTTATTGTCTAATTACGTTAAAATTTTACCAAAATATTAATTTTTAGTTTAATTAAACAAAAAGAGGATTATGCGGAGACCTTTTTGAAAACCGCGAAAAATAAATTTGATAATTACAATAAAAAGACAAAAGTTATAACCCTAGTGTACACAGAAACTTAAGACTTCTAATAAACCGATTAAAAAAAATTAATATGATGCTTTTTATATTCATACGAAATTTAATATGAGTCTTAATACAGTGTATCCGAGAAATCGGCCCATATAGTTAAGTTTCCATTAGTTTAGTTTAAATTGATAATATCAGATTAAATTACATCCGAATACTGGCGCGATACAATTTAATTCAAAGTTATATAGCGGTATAAATTTATATCAGAGCTGATACTAATATATACAAAATAAGCTATAGTTGTATTTGGCTTTTGATTTTAAAACTTCATTAAAATCTGAAATATATGCAGAAATAATTACCGTCAAATAAGCGGTTTGCTTCAACGGTATTAATCCTTTCAGAATTTAGCCACTTGCTAAAAGTTTACAACTTTATAATTTGATGCAAATTCCTTTCCATTTGGACATATTATTCAAAAAATTCTCTTGAAATTACCTAAAAAATAAGATGTTTGAGAAAAAAAACTTTGAAAATGCAGATATAATGAAAATGAAGATTTTATGGAATTTAGTAACTTGCACCATTAAATAACAAACACGGAAAAACTCCCGGAAACTTAATTTAGCTTTTTACATTAAAAAAACAATCTAAAACTAAATTAAAAATTGCTAATATTATAAATGAACAAAGTTATTGTTTTACGGTTCCTACATCTTTTGTGTATATACAGATAAAAAACATTTGTAAATACAAACAAACTTTTTGTAAATACAAACAGTATTTTACTTGAAAATGCTCCTATACTTGATCTCGTAAATACAAAAAACATATTTGTAGCTTGATTGTTAAATTTATTTCAATAACATAGTCAACAAACGAATTTATTGATATTTAAAGCAAATTTTAACAAATGATGTTGTTGAGTTGATTGTTGACTTTCAAAGAAATAGTTTGTCATATTAACAAACGGGATTGTTAAAATGAAAAAAAAAAATTAAAAAAAAGTGTTGATTTTTAATAATATTTTAATTGAAACCCCCATTTTAAATAAAAAACTCATATATATATTTTTTTAAAACAATTTATTTTTAATTAAAAGAAATTCATAAAAAAAACTAATGCTGTGCGCCCCGGTAGGCTAGTTGGTAGCGTGCTGGCTTATCAGTGCGGGGGTCGTGGGTTCGATTCCCACCAGAGGCACTGGTCTGTTTTCGCTACAACGCGCCGAAGGCCATAGTAGCTAGTGCTCGGTTAGGGTAATAGTATATAATTTGTAATTATATGATTATTAATTAATAAAATAAAAAAAATAAAAAAAAACTAATTCATAAAATAAAACATAAAATAATTCATAGCATAAAACATGACATGAAAAAAAAAATTCAATTAAATTGAATTATTTAGATTTACAAGTTTTATATTTTTAAATAAACAATACTAAAAGGAAAAAATAATGTTTTAATATCATGCTCACATAAAATTAAATAAATTAAAATAAATGATTAAATTGAAAGGCAATTGAGAACTTTTAAGCTGATCAAAATTTAGTTTAAT